>OX411308.1:136105648-136428292 GCA_948150685.1 Rhaphigaster nebulosa | reverse complement strand
ACAAAGCCATCGTTCAACGTCCACGTACGTCACGCTTGCGTCAGTTCCCGAACGGAATCTCGATCACTTGACCTACGAATGTTTACTGCCCTAGCAAATACCAGTAATATTTTACGCCGTATTCGGTGTATGTTGTTTTTAAATTTTATCATTTGGTATTTTAGTACAATATCATAACTTTTAAATCCTTTATAAATGTAGAAATGTTTTATTAAGTTTTTCATTTTTCTCCCCATGCCCAAAAGTTGCAGAATCGATTTATACTTATTTATGGAAAAAAAATATCTCTAATTGTTATCATATTAAAATTATAAATCTGCTATTTATTGTTTTCATATTAAATTAATTGTATATTTAAATCTAATTACAATTGTCCTTCAAAGAAAACAAGCAATATGTTTTATTGTCTTTTTTGGGACCTATCTTTCAGGAGAGATAAAAAATATGTGTATTAGGCATAGGCGTAGACTTAGGGAAGGAGAGATGAACGCCTGATTTGACCCAATCCTCCTCCAAAAAAATTATAGGTACAGGGCTTTGTAATAGTTATTGATTGTTAGTTAAACTGTTATATTCCACTTACACATAATTTTCAAAAAAGTTTTTCACACGAAATGTTGAGGATTTACTAATACAAAATAATTAAAAAATATATATAGGAAGATGAATTTGAATCGTCCTAGAATCGAATGTGAAAAAATGCAGTTTTCATATTCGTCAGATTGAAACGCACTAGTTGAGGCACGAAGTGATCGCAATTTTGAATTTCTAATCCTCAAGTATTGGCACCTTGTGTCTTTTGGGAACCCCTGACCAGACTTTCAAGACGTACCTCACCTAGTGCGTTTCAAAGGGACAAATATGAAAATCGCATTTTTTCACATTCGATAGCTGGAGATGGTAGAGACGATATGAAACCCCTATTTGTTTTGGACTTACCAGTGCTAGAAATTTCAAAAAATTTTATATCGCTCTATAGTAATTACTAGCTTTATATATTGGTCATACACTACCAATTTCCAATTTGTGCTCCTCCAACCACCAAATGAGTTCCATTTTAGCTAAAAGCTAAATTGATGCCTCAGAAATGAGGTGAGGTAATATGGAACCTCTTGGTGTTTTTTTAATTTAAAAAAAAAATCTGCTAAGAAAATGAAGATATAACAATGGTTTTAACATAAGTCAAAAATAGTTTTGTCATGTGAACGCTGCTTCATTTTCTATTATATCCCTTTCTTCTCTTCAACCCCTAAATGTCGATGGAGCTGCTTCCTCCACATTATCATTTCTCTTCCCAAGGCAGTGGAATCCGGTCCCATATAACCAGCACCCATGGGGTTCTATATATCAAACATCGCCACCTTGTATTTGATATGCACTCTAAAAAAATTGGGAGACATAAGAACAGATTCAGGAATGAAAATGGCTAAAATACATCCCTTTAAATCGAAGTAGAGTGCGGACACCTACTATTTTTTGTTAACAGGACAAAAATAACATTTTGAACTTATCTTCTCAATGTTTTAAAGAATTGATTTAAAAAAAAAAATGAACTTTTCAACATGAATACTCCGTGACAACTGAACCAACAACCTGTCCTGCACATTAGTAGTCCTTAGCTACAGATTGAGGTAGATACTGTTAACTTATTATCACTTACCGTCAAGATATTGAGAAGTTCCAAAATAACACCACTTTCCCTAATAATGAACTCTTTTTTCAACATTTTTCTTTGTAGATTTTTCGGATGTAGTTTCGAATTTTTCCAAGAGGTCTTCCTTTACCCTGAATTAAATCTCCCTACTAATAAAACTGATCTCCCTAATTATAAAAAAAAATCGTTTGTCATAAATGGAAAAAAATAAAATAAAACAAAATGTTCGGGTATAATTAATCAATGTTTTTTTACGATTAAAATTGGTTCTATAATGTTTTTTAATGTGAGGAACTTTAATCTAGTGTTGGTTTTGCAAAAAATGAATAGCAATTTTTTATAACTATAAGTTGATATATATATGGCTGACCTTGTTGGGATCGCTGCTTGCGCTGTTCTAATTGTAGGTTGAAAAGAAGAGAAAGAGGAATTGGTTGGTGGATCCGTGACATTTTCGCGAAGGGTCCTTGTTACGGTTGCAGTTATATTATAACTAAGAACACTTTATATTTTTGGGCTAGCTTTTCGATAAATATTTTTTTCATTGATACGATTTTATGTTCAGGATTAGTCACCTTCCAAAAAAAAAGTTACCTTCCAAAAGCTCCAATAAATAGCAACACCTTCTTTGTAGATTCTATCATGATAATAAAAAATAAATCGAATCGAAGAAGCTCAAAGAGAATAACTAGAAATTTCGCCTCCTGAGAAGTTCACACTATGTAATAATGCACAACATTAGATTAAGTGAATAAAACCTAGCAACTACCAGCTAGCACCTAAGAGGTAGTTTTAGCTTTTTCTCAAATTAGGTTGAATAATCAAATGCTTGTTCTAGGTAGAAAGATCTAAGGTAGTTTGAGAAATTTCCGGAAAAACTTAGGCAATTTCTTGGAGTAGCACTTGCTAGGCCTAGTAAATGCTAGGTTTGTGGCTTTCATGCCGTAGCTTTTCTGCCTCCTCTCCATCTTTTCTGATCAGGTGTCGGATAGACATAGCCTGATTGTTACATATCCGGATCGCTCAGCGTTTGCTTTGGCTGTTTTTTTTTTGGTCTGATCACCGAAGAAAAATTTCATTCAGCTAAGAAAACGATGGTAGTGAGAAGTGTTTGGACAGGTCACTCTTCGTTGAACTTTTAAGAGAACATCCAGAATTAATTCAAATGTCGAAGACACCGACTGCAGTTAAAACAAAAAAAGAGGCTTGGAAAACCATAACTGAACAATATTCATCAGCCGTTGATAAGGAAGTGATGGCAGCTTAACTAAATAAGCGTCCATACATGCATGCATAATATTCACAAAATAAAATTACACTTTTTTGGTTATTATGTATTTTTCAAAAATTGTATGAATATTTTGTGAATCGCACATGAAAAAACACTTTTTCCAGGATAATACAACTCTGTTAAAACATAGAAATACATTTAAGTAAATCACAAAAATACGCTTATGTTTTCATTCATTCATTCAAAAGCAACATCATTTCTTGGCGTTTTTGTTGCACCCAAAGTATTGTTGGAGCATTTTCGCGTTGTTCTTCAATTTCCTTTACATGAAAGACATAATTGTCCTCATCGAAAACATCATTAAGAAATTTCGCAATGTTGTGCAAAACTGCGCAACATATAATTAATTGACTTCGGTACATTTTTCAATGACAGACGAACACAATTCCCCAAAATTGCAAACCTTCTTTTAAGCTGCCCGAAGCATCTTTCAACCACAACTCTTTCCATTGAATGGCACAAGTTAAAATTACTTTTTGCTAAGTTAGAGGGTAGTTTGAAAGATGTTATTAACCATAGAAATATTCAATAGCCGGGTTCTCCGAGTGAACATGCTGCACCATCAAAACGCCACATAATTAATTCCCATAACAGGGCTTCTGCGCCATATTCTTGCGTCATGAACACTCTCTGTCCATTCCGCGCTAACACTTGTAAATCATTCAAAAGCATCTCATGTACCTTGGACATTAATAGTTGCATGTACCTTTCGGCTGATATACTCATCAATAAATAATGTTGACAAGCTACTAATTAAAATTAAAATAATGTTAAAATTATTATTATGTTAAGAAAGAAGGAAAGGTTATGGATTATATGTAAGCTACAATAAAATACATGGAAAAGTGTAAGTAAAAAATAACAATATAAATTAAATGAGTAAAATATAAATTACGTAAGATTAATGTAGTAAAACGTAATGGTTTAAGGCCAAAAAGGATTAATTAAATTAAAATGGAAATGAAATCAAGGAAAGGTGACGGGTTAAAAATCGTGAAATAGTGGTATAATGAAAAGTGACAGAGATATATTAATAATATATTGTAATTTAATAAGGAAAATATATTTGTATAAGGAACAGTCACAAAAAAAAAAAAAAAAAAAAAAAAACAATCATTTATCTGATTATTGTCGATATAACTGAAGTGATAGCTTCGAGGCGAATAATAAGGCCGTGTAAAGTTTTCGGGGTGGTCAATGAACGAATCACTAAAATAATAATCATCGCTAATATATTTATCAAATTAGTAATGCCTAAAAATTTCAAATGCTAACTTTAGTTAATTATTTTATTTATATTTCTTCTTTTTCGCCCCGTTCGGGAGTCGGTGTTCATAAAATTGACTTATTAATTTCCAACTACAACTTTTTTTTTAGAGTACTGAGGGCCCAAACATATCCTTTGGATAAAATAAGTAATAAATAAGAATTTCGGAGGGGAGGTAAATCCCCCTGAGCCTCCTCGCCCTCCTCTCCCTCCCCCCTCCTGCGCACACCACTGTATCTAACCGTAAACTAAAAACATATATTACAATGCTGGATATGTTTTTTGTCTTTTATCATTCTGAGAAGTTCATAAACTTTACGCTATCTCTTCACCACAATCAGCTGTTGATGATAGTGAGAATAGAATGCTTTTGACCTATCATTGCATATGAATGGTTATTATTTTCCTTCAGGACGATATGTGATATGCGTTATATTTTATATAACTGATAACGTTTGGCATTTAAGATTGTCTCATGAAAACAAAATAGGCGTCATTAAATATAAATTTCTCACTGTCACCACTCAGTTATTTGATAGTCGATAAGGATAAGGATAAGTCGATTTTACTAATTCTATGATTAAATTAAACGAATTTATGACGATCGCTTATTATAATGCCATTATTGAAACAAGAAGAAGCATCGAGCCTGATTCGTTTTTTACGTAACACTGCATGGTTCTCAGAATCCTTATAGACCTGTATGTATTTTTGAAGAGGAATATATCAAGAGAAAAAACAAGTTTTTGATGAATTGTAGAATTTGTTGTTGAGAATAGAAATGAAGTATCTCTATAATAGTCATAACTATGGAACCCAAAAATACAATATTCTAAAAATTAAAGGTGAGGATTGAGGAATCAATGTGATAATTTTTTTCCTACGATAAAAGGGTCTAATATCAACTTCAGTATTTTCCGGAATTTCGGTTAAATAAATTATATTATGTAGTTATTCGGGTATTTTTTTTTTTTTATAACATTCCTCTGTAGACTGGCCGATTCAATCCGAAATTCGATACGGATCGGTATTGGTGGCAATACTTTCTTTATTTATACTTTTTATTCGGTAAAAAAGATAATAGATCTGAAATGAAACCATTAAACGACGTTTAAGTTGTAGTTTTTTTTATCATCTGTCACTAAAATATGTAGGATCATGTCTTAAATCTTTATTCTTTCATTGTATATTCAACATTTAATCACTTTTTTATTGTATTATAATAGCTTCGCTAAAACTCATTTATATCTACCATTTTTTTTTTTGTAATACATCCCATTGGCGGTTATTTCATTTGTGCAAATGAGCATTACAAAAGTTTATTTCTTTTCCAATTCATGTATAAGTTATTTTTCACTCTATCAATAAAATTATTAAAAATAAATAAATTATTCTTTATTTCCTATATAAAAATGAAAATATACATCCCTTTAGCGCTAGATGTTTATAATGGTGAGGGAACTGACAGCTTTACATTGACTTGATTGGAGCAGCAGAAATACAAAAACTGAATTCTACTTGTGACTGGTTTTTTGCGTCGTATTTTTGAGTTCGTTACTAAGAAGGTTTAGAGAAGTAAGTATTCGTAAAATCATTCGCCATCATAATAGTATTGTGTGAAACCCCGTTGCTAATTACCAAAAACGTAATCCTTATACATCCGAATCTAACAGTTTTATTTAAATGAGTTCTCGTTCCTTAACAGCCATTATCCTTGGATCTAGACCGATTTGTCCACGAACCCGAGTGTATTCGTCGGTGTAAAGGATAGTGCCGTATTGGTCCAAAAGGGATATAGAGCTATGGGTAGCCTGCAGTTGAACCGTAGAAACTGTGTTTAATATATATTGTATTTATCTGAATTAAAGATGTATAAACTTTAAGAGTTTATGCGAATGATATAAAAAAATTATTTTACTGGTTTGAACACATATCAATTCTAAACACTGCGAGTATTAAACCATATTTGAACTGCCCGCAAAAGAGAATCCTAGACTTGGAAAACATTCAAGTGTTGGCAGAAGTTCTAAGAGGAGAAGCAAATATTTAGTGAGACCGAAACGAAGCTTGATGGCTTCTCCTTGTTCTTGCTATTAGCAGTGGATACAGACTTAGCTCGGGCACTTGACCAAGTACGGCAACAGTTCAGTGTTTTGTTTCATCGAAGTCTCCTTCCGTCTTTAACTTAAATGTTAATAGTAGTAATTATACTGAGATAGGACTAGAACGTAATATTTTTATATTTAAAATATTTATTTGCAAAATAATAAAAAATAAATTAATAAAATATATTTAAAAAAATAGTTACAAAAAATAGCTTAGTAAATAAATTAGGTACTTATTGACTGGCCTAAAAAAATAAAAGTCTCTTTCTTCTTTATTTTATACAGTATTTAGATGAAATATATAATTTTTGGTGTATTTTATATTAGCTTCAGATGATTTCCTCAGACCGAGATATCTAAAATATAATAGGCTTGGTATAGTTCATTCTTCTGAACTCTCGGTATATATAAAAAGCAAAAAGCATTACTTACATAAATACCTACAAACATTATATATATGTATATATATTTTTTTTTCATCAAAAAGTAATTTTTATTTTGCTTTATAGTATTAAAAAATGTATTAGTACATATATTTTTAAAAAAATTTACACTAAAGTAATGGATTTCCTTAACTTAAATTTTCTACGGCCTCCTTCCAAATCACTTTATCCAAGTGCAATTCATCTCTATTTCACGGCCTGTCATATATTTCTCCATTTTTTCAGCCCGTCTTCATCTATTTCGTTTTCTTTTTCCTTCTATTTCCCAGCTGTACATTTCCTTAGGAATCTTCCTTCTGGCATTCTTTTTAGATGGCCAAACCAATTTAGAGATTTTTATAATTTTTTAAAATCAATTTTTTCCCTGATTATATCATTTTTTATTTTATGCTTTCAGGATATTCCTACCGCTCATGAATAATAGCCAATTTCATTCGCCAGATGTTTCTTAAATATATTTCTTTTGGTTTTATAAATGATATTTCTACCACACAATAATGACAATTTCAATGTCACAGGGACTATCTAAATCAATTATGGAATCAAAATATTTATAATTCTTTTCAATTCATCTTCTGGATTCAGTTCTATGCAGGGTACGAAACAGTTATAGAACTTTTAAAAAAGTTTGAGTTTAACTGTTTTACAAAAACTTTTACAATTAAAGTATTAACTAAAAATTCAACATAAATGAACCTTCTGATAAAAAGTAACTTAAGAAAGTATAGCATGAGAATTTTTTGATATAAGTTCAATTAATATAAGTTCTTGCCAAACATTTTTTCATAAATGTTCTGATAACCGCCAGAACATTTTAAATATAAGTTTTCTCATACTTATGCAGCAAAGCTTGAGGGTAATCTTCGAGAGGGGAGAGGAGAGGCGTCTTACAAGGGAGATAAGGGAGTGGAGGAAACTACAAAAAAATTAAACAAATACTATTATATGAATAATAATATGCACGACATATTTATTTACTATTTTTTTTGTTGGTATATAACAACTATAAACAAAGTACTAGAGCAATATTTTAAAAATTAGCCGAATTAAGGCGTTTTTGTAAGTTTTATTAATAGTAGTAGCCCAAATTATTTAACTGACTGAATTTAATAAAAAAAAAAAAAATTTGTAAGTAAAGAATGGCAGATTGGTCGAAGAGGATTTTTAAGCTTCTTTTCATTTTTTATTCATCCGTTCCCTCGCACCATGCACCATGGGGTAATACACTGGCAGTCAAAACGATACAAATTTTACTCTATTTCTACTTTAAGGATTATTTTAAAACAATAAATACTTTGATTAGTGGAGCGCCTTTATCTATTTTTTATTTTACCTTTTTCTTACAAATATTCATGAAGTCCAAGATTGAAGCGTCGCGACGTGTCGCCCGGAAACGACAGACATGGCAACGCGGCACTCCTAATGTGAGTTCCCCTCCTTCCGATAGAGACAATGTATCCTCTGTCCTAACTCATTTGCACACAGAGGGCATTATTCAAACTGTCTTTGAAAATGAGTGGTGGGATGTTCTTTCAATTATAAGACAAAATCTGCTAAGCTTGTTAGTTGGTCATCACACCCTAAAAGTATTTTATTTTTTGTTTAACTCTTTTATTTCTAAACTATTAGCTAACTTTGATCTTTCTATTTTTCGAAACAAGAAAAAGAGTTATAACAAATAAGACGATTGAAGACGCCTTCTGGATTCTATCGCAGCAGCAAAAAACTCTTCCGTTATTTTATTTAGGAAGGAAAATATTTGATACAGAAGTTCGTTCACTTCAAGACTTGCTAATTTAAATTGTCCGGGGATAAGCTAGAACTAGGATAATTACCGGAAACAGTTTCAATCAAGAAGGATAATGAATTGATAAGAAATATATTGTTTTATGGCAAGGCTACTCAGTCATTATCATTTGCAAAATCCCATTCATAGTTTTCATTACAGCACAACTACTATGCAATCATCCATACAATCTAGACATCATTAAAGAGAAGGGCGTCGTTTGAAATCTTTAAAACCAATAGATTAAATGACGCTAGAAAAAAAACACGCACAACATTTCAATTTGAAAAGTTTACTAAAACTAATGAAACAAAATACACAACGCTAAGCATTATCATTGGTCGGGTGATAATGAATGTAAAATAGCAGATTTATTATTAATGTTATCTAATTGTTAGTAATTAGTAACGATTTTCTCTACCATACCGTTCTTCTGAAATAAAAAGAGAACGGCCCGAACCATTTACAAAAAAAACGGTTATTCAAAATATGCTTTGTACTAAAAGTTAGATTAATAGGATATGAATATATATCAAATAACCCTCCTAAAATGAAATCCGTTTAGTTCTTATATAACTCTTATTTAACACTACTGAAAAGCGAGACTACAGTCAAAATTCGAATATTTTGTAAATTTAAACAATTGCCATGCAGTTCAAACAGCAATCACTATTCATAGAAATTGTGCAATGTTGATACATTTTAGTGTTAGTTTCAAAAATTCTTTCGTCACTATTTCAGCCTTGAAGATAAAGAATGGTCACGGATGTTTGTTTTCATTAGATTTATGCTAAAATTGTTTACATTCTTTTCCTGAAACCTATCGAGTCATTGGTTAAATACATATGAATAAAACAGAGGATTTTAAATATATTTGACCGTAGAACTAATTGCATGAGAAGTTGAATGGGGGGTGTGATCAGTGAAGAAAAACGCACAAATAAGAGCATTTATTTAATTGTGTACTGACGTTTCGGTCTAAGTTTTAGACCATTGTCAGACCTAAAAAAAAAAAAAAAGATAACAAGAATGAAGTAGGATAAAAAACAGTATAACAAGAAATTAGGAAGATGACAAACATTAAAATAAGAAAATAACAACTAGTATGAAAAAAAATTGAAATATATATATATATATATATATATATATATATATATATATATATATATATATATATATATATGGGGAATTTTCTATCAAAAGTTAATATATCCACTTCTCAAAACAAGATTTTTTGGACGAATTGAAATTCTGCATCTAAAAATAATTCAGTTTATTTCAAATTTTATTTTTTTCCTAATCAAATAGGAGCTACAGCATTTTCAATAAAAATTTCCTTTATCTGCATAGATATCCCTATAATAAATTATTTTTTTAATAGCTTTCCATAATTGGATATATTGACATTTGATAAAATAGTCCTCATTTATATTAGATTTTCAGATTAGAATAGTCATCATATATATAAATATCTTAATATTTTTCATTTGATATATTTTTTTTATATTACAATATATTTAAAATTTTAAATTCATAAAAATATTTCAAATTCATATATATATATATATATATATATATATATATATATATATATATGAATTTGAAATATTTTTAATTGAATGAAAATATTGAAATGTTGAATTTTGAAATACATGTATATGAATCTAAAATTTTAAATATATTGTAATATCAAAAAATATATCAAATGAAAAATATTAAGAATTAAACCTTCACATTTTAGAGTATGGATAGAAGGACTGAAATTCGGAATTTCCAACTCACAAGTTTTCCATAAATTTAGTTTTAACAGTGATGAATTGAGTGAACAATAATAACAAAAAATAAACGAGGAAAACGCCATCTCACTATCCATCTCTTTCCATTTTTTCATAAAAATGATAACGGTGGTGTTTCATAACCCATTCGTAAATAAATGTTTTAAAGTTCCCAATATATTAATTTTATTTGCGTAAAAGAATTGACTAGCCTTCGCACCACTCTTACAGTCAGGGCGTATGCCATCCAGATCTGAGGTCATTGGGATGAATCACTTCCAGTTGTGAAACGGAAAATTAACGGAATGCCTGAAGGTGAATTCATAAAATGATTCATGCATCATCCTGTTCGATTTTCAGTTTTAGTCATCTACCGACCAATTTGAGTGTTTAACAAATCCTGACAAAAACCGGCCGTAATGGATGTGTAATTAGCATAATGATCATACATTGAAAAATATGTAAACAATTGCAAGCGAATATCCGAATGGGACGCAATTTGATAAAACTCGTTCCAATGGCGTAATCAGCTCAAAACAGAACGGGGAGGGAGTAATTTTCTATTTTTCATGTAGAGGTGGAGAGGATTAATGGTGCCATGCAATAATTTACAATGACTTGGTAAAGACCACAATTTTTTTTTTTAAAATAATTTTTCAACAATAGTTAACGAGGATGAGGTGCGAAATCTTTGATTTTTTCAAGATGGAAGGGGAGGTACTCCCCCACCTGGTCTCCCTCAGGATTAAACAGTGACTCATTCAGCATAATTATCAGGGTAAATGTATTGGCTATTGTTTAAATACACACTATATGTACTGGAGGAAAATCCTACATTGAAATAGTATCTTATAGGGAACTAAAAATATTTCATATTTATATTTTATTTTAACAGGAGGTTTTTCAGCATTTTTTTTTTACAGCCATCATTGTTGTATCCTGTAAATATATTTAGTTATGAGACAAAATAATTGCTGTATTATTATAGATGATATTAGGAAAAACAGTACAGTAAAAGGAGACGAATAATTTATATGAAGATTTTTATATTAATATATTTTATATATTATATATCATCAAAACCTCGCAACTCCATGTTTACTTATATGAAGTTAAGAGGTTAAGTAATTGGAGTGACGATATATGGAAGTGTTACAGTATTGACTAGCTGGCTACGCCTTCTTCCTACAGGAATGATAAACTAAGCATAGTTCTTAGCGTTAACCGGGAAACACATCAAGTACGCTTTTATCATTGATATAATCGTTTTTCTCCTTTTGCTATTTTTTATTTAGCCAAATACTGATTATTTGTTGTAAGTACTAATAATAATGTATTAATTATAGCATACCTATGTTATGCTTTAAAAACCTGTAAGAAAAACAGTTTTAAGTGTGAATTTAGCAGAGATAAGCTATGTTAGGTGTCCGTTCTCCTAGTGCATGGAAGAACAATCAGTCGAATCTCCTGAACTTGACACAGGCCACGTTGGGATGCCAACAGAAGCATACTGACCCACAGAGTTGATAGAGTAGTCGATTCTAAGCCTACAAAGTCTCAAACAACAAATTAAATGTAGCTATTCGGTTAACGGATAAAATAGAACAGGAGTCCGCGGGTGCCAGTGTGACCGCCTAGAGGCCGTCACACAAAAAAAATAAATTAAAATTACACTCAGAAGTAGCTAATTAATGTTTCCATGGTATCAACAACTTTGACATCTGGCATAAAGTGTTTTGTTATTATCAATCTTCTTAAAATCACTCATATTTCAGTTTTAAATGTGCTGTTCTTCAGGATCTTTGCACGATGTTTTGAAATGTCATGATCTGCTAAAGCAGCATTATAATGTTGAAATAAATTTTGGAGGCTAGAAATGTTCGTTATCAATCTGTTCTTCAAACCACGCTAAAGTGGACCCTCACCACCTATTCCAAAAATTGGACCCTAGTTGCAAGCCGTTTGTTAATAAAACTAGACGATATTGTCATAAGGAGATATGAAAACAACTTAAGGAAGAACCTTTTAGTACTCATGAGCCTGATAATAACCTTTTTTTATTGAAATAAGTATCAACTTATGAATTATGCACGTAATTGAAAATTTTTTAAACAAATCAAAATAAATGTACTTTTTTAAAATATTTTTTCATCCCCATCTCGCCTCAGGATAGCACTGATGTCAATTTTTCGATCACTGTCTCAGGATCGTGGAACAGTTTAATATTGCTACCCATGATTTCTTATCTTCCATGCAGGGCGGCCTCCATCTTCCGACGGTTTTACCGTTACTGTTCCTCTTCTATTTCTATTACCTGGATTGTAGCGAGGTAGTCCATCCGTCGCCTTCTAGCCATATATGAATTTCTTCAACCGCAAGAAATTGTCTTCATCCATCAAACGCGGAAATTCTTTCTCAGTTAGGACGTAGATTCCCGCGGTTCTCATTATCTTAGCTCTTAATGCATGAAATTCGATGGAGATCGTGATCACATACTCAGCTGTTTCCGGAATACCACATGTGGGGCTTAGGAGTTTAATACATATTTGGCAAATCATCTATCTGAAGTCATGTAGAGGGAAGAGAAACCTCCCGGCCTATGTTCCGCTCACAAGATTTTTTGCAGAACCATATTTTGGAGAGACCCTGCCATCTTGGTTATTAAATCCAGGTCTTGTTTTGTTATCCAAGCCGGTACGCGCAAGCAAATTTGATGATTTAGTGGAGAAGGTCGAATTAATTGATATGCCTCAATATGCCTTAATAAAGCATCGAGAGACAGTACTTTTAAGGCCCTTGCACCACGGTGATGGGAAAGAGCGTAAAATAAAAGAGGAACCCTCCGTGGAGGAGTCGGATGATAGGCTGTCTCAGGATCGTGGAACAGTTTAATATTGCTAAAAAAAATTTTAGGCTCTAAATAGCAACAATAAGAAGTTTATTCTAAATTGCTTAGGCCATTTTCCATGAAAAACGGACAAAACGCTTACTTTTTGGTTCTCCGCCCTTTATTTTAAGGTTTAAGGTTTTATATAGAATTATTATTTTGACACTTATGATATCTCCTAGCAAAACTATGTCGCAGCTAATGAATGAGCTAGATGCTGGGATGACTTAATGGTAACGTTTTTGTATCAGATTCGGGCATTTCTCATATATATATATATATATATATATATATATATATATATATATATATATATATATATATATACATATATAACTTAAGAGCTTCGACGCACGAAACATAAAAAAAAAGAGGAAATGGGGAGATAAAGTACTCACATGAAGGCTGGTTAAACACTAACTTTATTCAGATTCTAATCCTCTATATATACAATTTACAATGTTTATAATGCTGATTTGGAATTAGTGGCTATACTAATGTAAGTCCCAACTTAACTCCCCCCTGCCAGTTTACGAACATCCTCGTAAACTCAAAACAAAACAAACAATAACAAAAACAAAAAACCAAACTGCAAACAAAAGTAAATAACCAAAAATTACAACTTAACCTATATATAAAAATTAACATAATACTAACTTAATCTACTTCACATAGTATACAAAATATAACCTAAGGCACTTCCTCAAAACTCTATATACAAAAACTAAAAATACATGTTTTTCTTCCAGAAAACGTATAATACAAATAAATACACTTTTATGGTCTGGGTTCCCCCACTGGAACCTTAAGTTGCTCGATATGTACAGTCCTCCGTTTCCTGGGCTCCTCCAGACTCTGAATAGTGACGAGATTGTGCTCCCTAATCGTAATCACTTTGAATGGGCCCTCATACCTCAGAACTTCCTTTGCGCGATTCGACATAATTTTCCTGTAAACGATAGTGCCTATTTTCATATTACCCATAATATCCTTTACACCCTCGTTCTCCCGCGCTACTCTCTTACTCTTTTCCGCTACCATTCGCCCATGCGCTTTCCCCCACATTCTCTCGATTTCTACTCTATTCACGGCTAGTTTTTCCGCCATGTCCTCATCCACGGTCGTATCTCGCTCGTCCCTCCTTCGTGCGCGTAAACCAAAAAGGGCTTCGAAAGGGGAAAACCCAGTAGCCATGTGTATAGAATGGTTATACACTGCTATGGCTCGGGGCATCGCCTCGTCTGCTTCCAACCCCTTGTCTGCGTGGAATACTCGGAGATGTTCACCCAGGGTATTATGGAGCCGTTCGATCCCCCCCCCCTACTTTTGGGATGTCCGGCCGTATTCCAGTGGCACGAAATTCCTAGCCTTTTCGTCTCTTGTCGTAACTGGGCGTTGTCGAATTCCCTGCCCCCGTCCGAGGAGATCGTATCTGGCACCCAATAAAACTGAAACCATGTTTGGAGGGCGCTGCAAACCGATGCCGCCGATTTTTCCTTCACGGGGTGGGCCATCGCTATCTTGCTAAAGGTGTCCACTACTGTCACCCATTTAAACCCTCTCCACGTAAAGGTATCAACTTGGAGGTCCGTTAACGGTATCGTAGGTGTCCTCGTCTCTGTTTGTATTCCTACGGGGGGGTGCCGGTCATACTTAGCCGTGTGGCAAATGTGGCAGCTCCTCATTACCTCTTCTACCGTTTTCCGCATCCCTACCCAATAATACCTTCTTTTCAAGGCCGCCAACGTCTCGTTGATTCCTCGGTGGTTTGTCTTCCCTTGATGGTATACAATCGTTACCTCTTTTTGCTGTTCGTGATCGCGAATAGTCTCCACGATAGAGCGACAACGAATAAAAGTCCTGTCTATCCATATTTTTTCAGTCCTCCATAAGACACGGATCTTTTCCCACACCGCCGCGTTGCCGACATATAAATAATGGGTCGCGCCTACCTTGGATGCGTCCTTTAATACTCGGCAGATTTGCTCCTCCTTGACTCCCGGTTGGGACCAAATAGTGACGATGGTATGCCTATCATATTTGGAGAAGTCCATTTTTACAAGCCCCGTAGTCCTTGTTTTCCAGATGACCTGTCGAGTCTTGTCGTTAACTATCTCGTCAAGTTCCTCCATCTCTGCTGGTCTCTCGTCCCCTGACTCGTCATCCGAGGGGTCCCCATTGCTTTGGCGGTCAGCCCCGCGTTCTCCTTCCCCGTCTGGCGTCCATTCCCGCACGAACCTTTGTAGGTCTCCCGATGCTTCACCCACCTCTGTCTCCATCATGTTTACCTGTAACGCGCGAGATAACCAGTCAGCTATCTCCGGAACAAATCGCCGGTAGTAATTGAGGGTTCTTAACAATCTCCTGATCCCCTTCACATCACTCGGCATTGCCATTTTCCCGATTGCTTCTACTTTCTTTCCATCTGGCCGTACCCCATCCGCCGAAATCACGTGTCCAAGAAAATTAATCTGCGTTTGACCCAATATCGGTTTTTCCTTCGATAGTTTCAGCCCAAACTGTCGTATTCTAGTGAATACCTGTCGCAGATCCTCTATATGGTTTGCCTCTGTCTTACTAAAAACCAAGAGATCATCCATGTACACTTGGCACATATTTTCATCCAGACCACGCAAAAATTCGTCCATCAGTCTTTGGAACGTTATGGGTGCATTCTTTAAGCCAAACGGCATACGGATAAATTCATAATGCCCCCTTTCGAAAGTAAACGCTGTTTTGGCTTGATCTCTGGGGTGCATGCGACTTTGATGATATCCTGATTTCAGATCAAGTGTGCTAAACACCGATGCTCCACCCAGTCAGTCCAAGATGTCCTCCAACCTAGGAATGGGGTACTTCTCATCTAGCGTGTTTTCATTTAATTGCCGGAAGTCTACAATTACCCTATAGCGCTCCTTTGTTTCCCCGTCGACGGGTTTCTTCTTGACTGCCCATAGTGGACTATTAAAGGGCGGAGTACTATCCACGATGATCCTCTGACGCTTTAGCTCCTCGATTTCCTCACGAATGTGTCCTCTCAATGCTTGTGGGTACCTCCGCTCCTTCACGTAGGTAACCTTGTCGGATTTTAAATTGATTTCGTGGAGAGTCTCTCCCGTCGCGCTCAGTGGATCTCCCTCGCGAAAAAAATATCCGTGAATTCCTCCCTCACGCTTTGTCTCCAATCTGCACCTTTGGTGATTACCCCAACACACCTAACACTCCCCTTCGTGTCCTGCGACGTTTCGTACCTCTTTTTCCCGATCCTAATTACCCATTGACCTCCTGAACTACGGATCTTCGCCCCTAATTTGCTAAACAAATCGCATCCCAAAATTCCCCCATACTCACGCGGCATGATTTCCACAACATGCAGCGTCATTACCCCTTCCTTCATTCCCCACTTCTCTAAGGGTAAGTCAACTTCCCCCTCTATCGTACAGGGCCCACTCAAAGTGACCACTTTACATTGACATGGTCTCACATCTGGCTTACTCTTTCCTTTAAATAACAACTCCAAGTTATCCCTACCCACTAATGTACAGGAACTTCCTGTGTCTACCAAACACTTCCACCCTTTACAAAACTCTATAACAGGCAACCGATCACACTTCTTTACAACACTGTTCACACAAAGAAGGTTGCCCCTCCGTTCACACGATCCTCATTCTCTCATTACCTGCTCTGTTCGCCGCCCTGCACTCCGTTGCTTGCTCCTTCCTCCGGGGGTTCCCCTGCCGCCGGGTTCGCTGCTCTCCGTCTCGGACCCTGAAGTCCCTGAAGATCTGGCCGATTTCGACGGTATTCTGCTCCTCCGCCACATTCGTTGAGCGTTGATCTCCATTGGTTCTCCTCGGTCGTGTTCCCTGCGCCATATATATGGGCATTGTCTGGCCATATGTCCCTCGTTATGGCATTCAAAACACCGCGTACGCGGGCACTGAGCTACCAAGTGCCCTGTCTTGCCACATTCATGGCACTTCCTTTCATCTCTTCTGCCATTCTTCCTGTCCACAAATTGCCTTCTCTCTCTCGGTAATTTCTCTTTTCTCCCAAACTCTCCCTCTCTCCTTCTTCCCAGATCCTGTCTTACTCTATTCCTTCCTGCCTCGTTTCTTCGGTAAGACACCCTACTCCACCCTGGTTCAACCTCCTCTCTCTCTTCCTCGTCACGTGCACTCGCGTCTACCATTTCCTGTGCACATTCTATAAATGATTTATCTCTGGGTAGACCGTCCTTCCTCCCCGTATCCCTGGCTAACTTTACCTTCAGTACCGTGGTCATAAATATCATCCACGCCTCGACTGCACTTGTGTCCATTACCTCTCGCAACTTCTCGTTTATCCTATTTAGCTTCACGAGGAGACCTGCAGCGTACTGACCGTTTGTCTGGTTCGTTCTCTTCATGTCTCGGAACATTTGAAGCATATCTTCTTCTGGGGCCCATCGCTCCCCTCCATAGGCTTTCTTCAGTCTTTCCTTAATTACCTGCCACGCGGTATCCTCATCCGCTTGAATCAGGTTTAGGACGCTCCTTCTGACCCGCCGTGCTAGGGCCACCCGTAACCTTTTGGCATCTGATTCTTCTAGAAGATCTACTGCTACTTGGGATTGTATGCTGTTCATAATCCCGTCCCCGCTTTTGAGAAAATGAATTAACTCCCCCACATCTCCGTTAAATTTCTCTAAGTCGGAAATTTCTCTTCTGATATCTTGTGCGTTTGCCTTTTCAGCTTCATTTTTTCTAGTTCGTTCGTCTCCTGTGCGATTCTATTCGCCTCCTGCGCAGCTAAGTCCGCCCGCGCCATTGTTAGAGTTGCTGATGACAATGGCGGGAATTCGGGATTCACCGATTCTGGCTGTGAAGGCTCCAGCGTTAACGTTGCTGGCCTAAGGATCTCTCTTTGTCCTTGTTCATTCATGTTTTTTTTTAAAAAAAGTGAGAAAAAATAGAAATAAAAATTGATAAGTAACAAAATCAAAATATTCTACCGTAAGAAAAAAAGGAAAAGAAAAAAAATTCTCACTTCGGTTTCGGCACCACTTAAGAGCTTCGACGCACGAAACATAAAAAAAAAAGAGGAAATGGGGAGATAAAGTACTCACATGAAGGCTGGTTAAACACTAACTTTATTCAGATTCTAATCCTCTATATATACGATTTACAATGTTTATAATGCTGGTTTGGAATTAGTGGCTATACTAATGTAAGTCCCAACTTAACTTGATAAGTAACAGTAAGTAGCCGGTAGTGATAAGTAAGTAGCCGGGTAATAACAGAGCTTAATCCCTCGCATGAGTGTAAACAACTCCCAGATCTTATATAAAGAGGATTACTTGTTAAATAAAGTCAGTTGTAACCGATCTCTCTGAGTGTGCTTTTCTTTAAACCTTTTCTTTTTTTTTATTTTTTGTGTCTCAAACACGTTAATTTATATATATATATATATCCTCCTCAACCTCACTGACCATCATCGCCCTGGACAGCAAATTTCTAACAACTTTCTCTTTATCCGGCTTGTACTCGGGCTTGTACCATGTTGTATTGGCTGAAAAATTCTTTCCATAGTGTGACTCTCGCGGAAGATTTCTTTAATTTCTCGGCCCACTGCAAGGGTCCGTGGTCTGTGCATACTGTGAATTTCCTTCCAAACACGTATGCACTAAAATGGTCTATGGCCCACACGGTACTTAGCAGCTTTCTCTCCAACGCTATATCGCTTTTCTGCGTCCGTGATGCGCCTACTGGCGTACGTCACCGGTCGTTCCCCTTTCCCCCCTCCCTGCGCCATTACCGCCCCCAACGTATATTCACTCGAGTATGAGGTAATTATAAAGCGCTTTTCAAAATCGGGAAATGCTAGTACCAGTTCCTCTTGGAGTCGTGTCATACACCTCCGAATGTTGTCTTCCCTGTCGTGCCTTATAACCACTTTCTGGCCCTTCTTAAGAAGATCATTGATGAGTACGAAGAAACTTAGCCAACTCAGTAACAAATCTTCTATAATAGTTTAGCGTCCCTAATAGCCTCCGGATCCCTTGACATCTCTCGGGACTGCCATTTTCCGTATCGCCTCCACTTTCGCGCTATCGGGTTTCACCCCCTCTTTCGATGTGGTGTGCCCTAAGTTGATCTGGTCTTGACCCAACTATGATTTTTCTGCTGACAACTTCATCCCGAATTTTCTTATCTGTTCTTATCGGTTCACGTGGTGATCTTTGTTCTTAATAAATACTGCCAAGCCGTCCATGTAAACCTGGCATATAGATTCGTCTATCCCCCGCAAAAATTCGTTCATAAGGCGCTGAAATGTCATGGGCGCTCTCGAAGGTGAAAACCGTCTTAAGTTGGTCCTTAGGGTGCATTCTTATTTGATGTACCCTACCTTCAAATCTAATGTGTTGAATACGGTCGCCCCACTGAGTCTATCTCCGAAATGTCCTCGAATCTTAGTATGGAATATCTCTCGTCTACCATATTCTCGTTAAACTTCCTGTAACCCACCATGGCCCTAAACTTTTCCTCACCTGTCGGCCTCTTTTTCTTTACTGCCCAGAGGGGATTATTATACGGAGACATGCTGCCCACGATAATCCCGTGCCTCTTCAGGGTCTCCAATCCCTGATGGATATGCTGACGCAGCGCCTGCGGAGGGTATCGCCATTCTGCTACGTAAGTCATCCTACCTTGTTTAAGCGGGATCTCGTGCATAGATTTCCCCGTTGCCCTCAATACCTCGCCCTCTTTGAAGAAAATATATATATACTCTTTCTTTATTCCGTGCCTCCTATCCCCTACTTAACTGATTGCTCCTACTTGCGCCCCACCGACCTTGAGGGATCTCAGACATCGATATTTCCTTCTCCTTGTGCGAATGTCCCAGTGTCCTCCATTATTCCTAATTCTCGCTCCTATCTTTCCCTGCAGGTCACACCCAATAATCCCCCCGTATTCCCAGGACATTCTTTCTACTATATGGATCTTTAATTTATCCTCCCTTTTTCTCCATCTACTAAACGGATCTTTAATTTATCCATATAAAGAATGGCAAAATATAAAGGGCAGAAAAAAATGCTGATTTAGGTCCCGTCTGGTCCCTTGGAAGTGTTGGAAAGGCTTGTTGCTCGTCTGGCGTTGGAGGTTGATAAGCCTGAGGTTGACGAGGCTGAGCTCTGACATTTCTTAGTTCGTGATAGATTCTAGAACCTTTGTAAGTCACCGGCCAAGCCTTTGTAAGTCTCTATAAAGTAGAATATAAACAAAAACAAAAACGAAGTCGCACAATTTTTGCAATAACCTCACTTACATAGCCGATCAGCTCTCAGTGATGTTAAAATGTTTTTGTTGTGAACTTTCTTCCACATGTTTGAAGTTGACAACGACTAGAAAATTACCTATTTTTTTAATAGTTTTCCCCATTTCTTCCCTTAAGGGGAACCATTTCGAAAAATGTAATGCATATAAACCTTCCTGAAGAAATTCTCTGAATGATAGTGAAAACAACATCAAAAAATTATTGATCTTATCCATCATATATATATATATATATATATATATATATATATATATATATATATATATATATATTGATATTATCCACCAACTACTTTTTGAGTTTAGCGATCAGAAACATATGCAGGCTGAATTTTTATATATATATAGAAGACATGGTTAAAAATCCAGCCTTGCTTAAGGTATAGTATATTCAATTTAATTTGAATATTTTAGGGCGTGTTCAAAGTGCTACAGGTACATAAAAGCATTATTTGTGATCCAGAGATAGTCAATTTTAGAATGTTACAGTTTTTTAAATTGAAAGAATTTAATTTTACAGCGATCTGAAGGGTCCATTGAATTACATGTAATGAAAACATTATTGTTCGAAGGAGTGAAGTATATTAACAGAATCTTTTATTCAAAACAACTGTCAGTTTTTTTATTGAAAATTTCGCCGTGGGGTTGACCTTTTGATTTACCAAAAAAAAATTTAAGATTCATAAAATCGCTCATAAATCAGGAATCCTTTGAACGATCCAAAACAAATTTGGAGTATTTGTCTGCCATCGTTTATCTAGTGAAAAATCTAGAAGGCTAGTTTACTTAACAATTTGAAAACTTTTTAAAATTTATATGACCAAAAATCAATAACTTTCTGATGTTTTTATTTTTCCTTTAATATACTCTTTTTGTACAAAAAAAAAAAACATGTCAATATCTTTTTTCAAACTCGAGATATAAAATAAACCAGTTTCAGTCTGTTTAAATTAGTTTTCTCAGCTCCTAGAGCCCAATGGGTGAAATGGCTGGATGTATGTTGACTTTTTTCAATGTAGAATCACCCAAAGAATTTTAATCAAAATCGGCAACGGACAAATCGTGCATTCTTCTTGTCAGTCCTCCAAGCTGGCAACTGAAAAGCCCTATTCCATCTGACTACGCATCTCGATCAATTCTTTTTGTAGATTCTCGGAAACGCCGGAGTCAAGTTTTCAAGGCACTTAAGGTTGACCCTGCGATATACAGAGGATCTCAACCTGCCAAACTCCTTTGTAAATAGAATGATATCGACGGTATTAAGGTAAAACTACATAACCCGCAATTTTAATAAAGTCGGATTTTTGTATCATGCAACTCTGAAATGTCACATCTACAGATGGGTAAAATGTTGTAACACACAGACAATGTTGTTTCGTCGTTTTACCTTAGCACTGTTGATATGGTGATCTCTTAGCGCTCAATTATAAACTGTATAACTGTGTTGAGTGCATTCGGAATTCTTGCGTCTTCTGAATCAGATAAAGTCGAAATAAGCCTAGTAACAATACCAAACAGAGGGAGAATTAGCGAAGAAACTACATTCATGGTCAGTCGCAGTTTAGGATAAAACAACTGGCGAAGGAACATGGAGGAGGCCCATACAGTACTAGATTGCTGGACGATTGAGGAACTACAAGACATTTAGGCTTCATAAATTTTAGAAAAATTTATTTCAAGTAAATTTAAAAAAAATACCAAGTAGTTTATGTGGGTTCCCTAGTCATGAGACAGTCTACTGCATAACACGTACAAGATTACCATATTCATTAATTTTATAAATTGTTATCCTTCTGTTAACCTCGATAGACTGTTTTTCTTCTTTTTTTTTTTTTTTTGTGTCTAAACCGGGGGCACGACCAGTCTTTTGTCTGTCCACGGTGGTGCGGAGATCCCATATGTCCCATGGTGGGAACAGGTCCGCACCGAGTGGGTATATCTTAGTGCGTCTCACAAACACTTCCTCTTCTTAATCTTGGACGGATCGTCCCTGGGGTAAGTCTGTGCTATAAACATCTTCGCCGACTCTTCAGCAGTTTTTGTCTGGGTACCGTCACGCTGGAACGTTGGTTCCAGGAGTTGGTATCTGAGCATATGATCACGTTTCTAGTGCGAATCGTGATTATCTCCATAGCGGATATGTCTTCCTCAATATCGCTTTTATCAGGTAAGTACGATGAAACCAGCGTGAAAGCTACATTGCCCTACCTGGCATGACATGCCACACAATCCGCTGTGGAATACTGGCTCTCAGATCCATCACGTCGAGATTCGGGTTATTAACCAAGTTAGTAGCCTTGGGCCTCCACTCTCTACTCCTCGAGGCTATAACCCTCGACGTAAGGCCAAACCCCGTGACCAAGTTCCCAAGTCAGCTCAGTTCCTCTTTGGCCATGATATCATAGCTTTGGGAGAGAGCACGAAGCTCATCTGCTACAACGTGTCGCCAGACCATATTTTTTTTTTTTTTTTTTTTTTTACCGGATCCCTCAAACAAAAAGAAAAACATAAAAATTAGTAGCATTATAACATCATGCAAGTAAAACTATGATTCAGAATGCATACACTTCCTTATTCTACCTGTGGGTACTTAAAGGTGGGTCAACTATTTACAAACCTGTGATCATCTTTCCTATTTAGGATTCCTCTAATGATTCGGAGGTGAGGGGCCTCCTGGTGACTCGTAGTTAGAGCAAAACATAACTACATTAATGATAATAATAATAATAGTAATAGGTGGTGGATAGAAGAGGATGGGATGGGAAGCTACATTGCCATACATTCCCATTGTGGGATGGGAAGCAGATTGGGATAGAAGAGGATAATGTTAAAAGGGTTAATTGGGCCCTTTTCACCCTGCCATCTGGAAGGAAGGAGGGATGGAGTGATGGCTCGGAAAAGTGGGTTGAAGGAAGCGGGGAGGTTGTCAAAGAATTTGACGTGTCGCCTTGTGATGTGCTGTTGTATAGTGTCTAGTTGTAGTTCGTTGTGGATGATTTTCATGTTTCGTCTTTCGAGTGACGTCCTTTTTGTGATCTTCTGTAGCACGCTGTTTTGAAATGTTTGGAGAGATTTCAGAGCTGTGGGGTATAGGTGATGAAGGAGGGGTGACACCTTGTAGTAGTGTAGGTTTAAGGATGGCTTTGTAGATTAGGATCTTGAGTCTTAGTGACAGCCCTGGTGAGGAGAGTAAGTGTTGGAGTTGGTGTGCTATGGCTCTAGCTATATGTGTTCTGTGTTTTATGTGAGCTGTGAATGATAGATGTGTTTCGAGTTTCATACCGAGGTATGTGAGGTGTCTTTTGTTCTGTATTGTTTGTCCGTTTAGTGAGTGTTTTCTTGTAAGAGAATACAATGGCGTGGGTTTTTTGCGTGTTGATGTGTATTTGTTGATTGTAGTTGTTCTGTAATCAGTTGAGCTACAGTTTGGGCCTTGCGCATAGCGTGATCTGCATTCATGCTTGCTGTGTATATAGCAATATCATCAGCATATGCAGCGATTTGAACATCGTCAATCTTTTGACCTACTATATGGGCTGTATATACTCGTATGTTGAGTAGGACAGGCTCAAAGGGGCCATCTTGAGGAGGCCCCTCACCTCCGATTCATTAGAGAAATCCTAATAGGAAAAGATAATCCATGGTATGTATATAGATGATCCACCTTCAAATACTCACAGGTAGAATAAGGTAATGTATGTATTCTGAATCATAGTTTTATTTGCATGATGTTATAATGTTACTAATTTTATGTTTTTTCTTTTGTTTGAGGGATCGGAAAAAAAAAAAAAAAAAAAAAAAAAAAAAAAAAAAAAAAAAAAAAAAAAAAAAAAAAAAAAAAAAACAGGCTCAAAGACCGAGCCCTGTGGGACACCGCAGGTGACTGGGCGGGGGGCAGAGGTATCAGAATTGACACGTACAGAGAAAGTCCGGCCGGTGATATTGGATCCGATAATATCGACCAGTTGGACCGGGAAGTGGTGAAGCCTGAGTTTATCAATTAGGGTGGAGTGGGATACAGAGCCAAAAGCCTGCGTGCAATCTAGAGAGATCATTGCCGTGGCAAGATTTCGGTTAAGGTTATTGGCTGCATCATACTGTAGTTTGGCTACAAGGTGATAGCAGCTAACTCCACGGGTAAACCCGGTTTGTTCCGAGGGGATGATGTTATGTGATTCACAGTGTTTACGGATATGAATAAGAATAAGTTTCGCATATATTTTTGATATATGGTTGAGGAGGCTGATGGGTCGGAACCGCTCCTTCTCCTTCTCCGGTACCTCGTTTTCGGGGTTTTAGGAGTGGAACGACGATAGCATGTTTCCACTCGGTAGGATAGTATCTGAGGCGTGAGCACGAGTTGAAGATGTTGAGGAGAAACATATGGGCTTTTCTGGAGAGTTGTTTGAGTAGGACATAAGTGATATTTTCCTCTCCTGTTGACTTGTTTCTCCTCGTTTTTCTCATGGTTGCAGTCAGTTCTTTATATGTGGAAAATATGCTGTTATGTGCAATATCATTCAGTGGGATATGATATGTTGTGATTGTGCGTGCTTTATCACGTTCTACATAGTAATCGGCAAGTATGTTGGCCTGATCTGCGGATGAGAAGCTCATCGCCACGTTGTATTTTCACCGATTTGGATTTGGTGTTGTGGCTTCTGACTAATTTCCAGAAGTTTTTGGGATCGCTGTGAGTACGACGGAGTTGTTCATGCTATAAGGATGTTTTCCACTGTGACATTAGGGAAGTGATTTGTCTAGTGAGACTGTTAATGATTGGTCTGTATGTAGGGTCTTTGGTCCTGTACCAGCTGTTTTTAATATTGTTTCGTTGTTTGATGAGTGTAAGTAATGTGTGCTGGTGATTTGCGCAGATGTATAGGGGTTAGGAGTGAATGTGGGTATCGTGGTAGTGGCTGCCTCATTTATGATGTTTTGTAGCGTGTTTATGGCAGTGTCTATGGTTTTTGTGAGTGGTGTTATATTGGATATGTTAATATATACTGTATTTTTGTATTGTTTCCAGTCTGCTTGTTGGAAATTGTATATGTGACGAGTGGGTGTGGTTCTTGTTGTGTCCCGGCCAAGTTGATATAGTACGGGTATGTGGTCGTTATCACTGAATTCCAATGTTGTGCAGTGTGTGAATCTGTTTGATTGTTGTGTGAGTAGGAGATCCAGTGTGGATGTGTATGCCGGGTTTGAGTGATGTCTGAATGTGTATGCATTAGAATGAATAATAGTGTACTTTGTTTTAGTCAGATGATTTCCTAATGCATTTGGCCTACTGCAGTTCCAGGTGTGATGTTTAGCATTGAGGTCTCCTACAATGATATGTTGTCAGCCGGTTTCAGTTTCTTGTAGCAGTGTCTTGGTGGTGTCGAGTGTTCCTCCTTGACGCCTATATATGCATGTGATTTTGTATGTGTTTTTGGGTTTGACTTGTATGGTGATTGCTGTGTGTTTTTCATCATTGAGTGTATTGTTGTTTACCAGTCTTGATGGTGCGTCATAACGCACCAGGAGTGCGACGCCACCTTGTTCGGGGGTTTCTGAGTCAAGTCTGTGTGGTAACCACGAAAGTGTATGTGTGTTTGTCTGTTGAGTTTTGTGTCTGTCAGTGCGACAACTGATGGCCTGTGAGAGGCCAGGAGGGATTCTAGCTCGAGCTTACGGTTTACGAGCCCTGTTATGTTATAATTTAGGATAGAGTATCTATCCATTCTTTGTTCCTGAGAAAACTTGTTGAAGCACAATGTTCAACGTGCTCATCAGGTTGTGAAACATGGTCTTCATGTCGCTAAACATGGAGACTAGGTTATCAACCCATGGGGGTTGATCCGTGGACGATGGGGAGGGTCGGTGGTCCGTTAAAAACAACCCCTGTATAGAAGTGTGGGTCAGAGGTGGTGGTAGCAGCGCTAGGTGCGGTCTGTTGGGTTAGGTTAGGTCTGATGACCTTTGTTTGGACCTTAGTCTGATAAGGTTAACCCTAGTTGGGCATTCGCGGTAAGAGACCACATGTGGGCCACCGCAGTTTGCACATTTTGGGGGGGATGTTTCTAGGGCACTCTTTTGTTTCGTGGTTGTCACCACAACGTATGCATTTGATGATGGGCCCGCAGAAGTTTTTGGTATGGCCGAATTCCTGGCAGTTATGGCACAGCCTGGAGCCAGCAATGTTTTTCAGTTTCTCAACTGAGTAAATCATGTGGTCTATTGCACCCACTTTATCTTTAAGTGTGATATTTAGTTCTGTTGTCAGTATTAGATATGATAATTCGGTTTTAACGCCGTTTTCATTTGTCTTTCGCATTCTCCAGATGGATTTAAACCCGGGAAGTTGGGTCTGGAATGCATTATGTAGAGATGCCAGGGAGTGATCTAAGTCAAACCCTTTTACGATAAATTTTTTTAGTGGATTTGTGCCACGAAAAGCATAGAAGTGGTAATCAATATCCCTGTTCTCGTTTAAGAGTTCGATAGTGTTGTCATAATCGGTCTTGTTTGAGACAATATTTTTGTTTCAACCTTAGTGGATCGAATCGAAAAATTCTCAACTCCGTTATTAATGAATGATTTTGTTAACGCAACTGCTGAAATGGCTGGCCTAATTATAATGGGGGGAGGGAGAGTTTGTTGGTTTTGGTGTTTGTAGTGTTGGCCGTTGTTGGTGGTGTAGTGTAGCCGTGCTTATTGATGGTTGAGTGTTGATAAGTGGGGTGAAAGTGTTGGAAGTTTGAGTGGGTGTGATGGTGGCATGTGTCGGTCTGGGTTTGACAGTCATTTTTCTCTTGGGTGTAATAAACCCCTTGGCATCAACAGTGTTATGTTTCTTAAGAGACTTTGGTTTATTTATTTTTTTTATTTTGTTTATATTTATTAATGTTTGTTTGTGCGTTGTTTGCTTGTGTAGGAGGGTCAGTGGTTTGAGGTCCTTCGTCGTGATCAATTGTTTCCATGGTCATAGTTTTTTTAAATATACATTTACAAAATAACAAAAAATAACAAATTAAATGCAATTACTTAAAAGATAGTACTCACAGAATAGTACTCACACATCCTGAGGATGTAAGGATAAACACAAAAGATCGCACCTGCCAGTAACCGTTAAAAGTCTTTAAATCACAAGCCGCTAAACTGTCACTGAAAAGAAACGGACCGTAACGGAGACACTTATGAGAGCACTGTTTACCTTGGCTGCTGACTGACGACTGACATTGGCCCATATTGAGTTAGAGGATGTTGATCTTAATCATAATGCGTTTTATTCGCTACTTCCTGGGACCACTTTATGTGCATAGAGCCCTCCCGACTTCCCGCCTTATGCTTCCTTTGGTGGGATGGGGCATTTTCTCGCTCACAATTTACACAGGACGGGCCAATCAGGTCTCGTTTTCTTGGACAATCTTTCAGGGCATGACCGCAAGTTCCACACCAAATGCAGATCAGGAAATCTGCCGGGCATGTGGCTTTTCTGTGCCCGTAGCCTTGACACTTCGTGCATCGGGTGGCGTCCGTTGTCTATAAAGGTCATCGACCACCATCCGTTATCTAAGCTTCCCATTTCTAGCAACAGGAACCGAATCATTGGATGAACTTCTAACACCCAATTCTTGCTTAAGCCGTTTCTAGCCACTGAGGAGAAAAGTGGCCCTAGATCATCAATAACCAATGATATAGTGACCGATTTCTGAGTTATTTTCAAGGTTAATGTTTTACTCCAAATATAAAATCTTAAAAGTTAGTGTTTTACACCAAATATAAAAACCTTAAAAGTTCCGCTGAGCTCCATGTGTGTGGTACTCCTCTAACTTCAAGCTTGGGCTTTTTCCTTAGGGCCAGCTTGGCCTGTAGACCTTTTTCACGCAGGTCTAGTCAACCAATAACTTTTGTTACATCAGAGTCATCTTCTGTCAGAAGCAAGACGGACCCTGCCTTGATCGGACGAACTACAGCTGCTTTTACACCAATTTCAGACGGGGACGGTAGCCCGCTCATAATCTCCATCGGGCTCTTGTCCGTCCCACTAATTGTGATATACGTCGGCTTAGGCGTCATGACCAGTTTAGATGGCAGAGACTCGGCTTACTTTGTGACGAAGTAGCCCCAGGAGTGACTGTTTCAACTATTGGCTCATTTGATTTGATATGGTCTTCACATGCGTTCTTGTTGGCTGCCTTCGCTTTCCTCTTTGATTATACTTAATACCAATTCAAAGGGCTCGGAAACCAAGATTTCAGCTGCGTTTGTATCTCCACTAACTTCTGGTTGCGGTTCCCTGGAGGTACCAGCCTTTGCCTGGGGTTGCGGAGTAATCTTTGAAACCGAAAGTCCCTCACTTACTTTTGGCACCGAGTTCTCGACTACAATTCGCCTTATCATGTTCCGCACACTCTGGGGAGGGGAGAGGCATTGTTTCTTGAACGGTGCGCTTGACAAGGGCCGAAATATCATCACCCTGCTTTCCCTCTTCTAATGTTTCAATCATATCGACTAGCCTCTTAACTTCACTGTTGATATGATTCCGAAGATAAACATTCAACCTCTCTTCCGTATTACACATAAAGACCCGCGGGTTCATCTATATACATTTTGTCTCGGAAAGAAGGCTATTAGCGCCAGCCTCTTCCGACCTCACCGCATTTTCAGGAGAACCTCCCCTAGCTCGTTTTGCCAAACGTCTAGATGCCTTGGTAGGCTGGGGTTCTTTTAACTCCTCCTCCATCACTGTGACATCTGTGTTAGGCATATTCTCACTTTTCTTGATCAACAACAGTCAGTAAATAGTAAAATTAGTATTACGGTTGGATATGAGGAATTTGACCTGTAACCTTCCAATGTTTTTAACTTAATCATAATAATCTTAACAAAACATAATCTTTTAAGGATGGTTCACTGGTAGACTTACCTTTGCAATATTACAAAAGGTATGTCTATAAATACTTGGTCTATTTTATAAAAAGTTGATTAAAAATAAAAGGTGTAGAAAAGTAAAAACATAATTTAAGAGCTAAAAAAATTGTCTTATATTGGGAAATCTTAATTGTTTTTCCACTACCACAAACTACAGTTAACTACGCAATCACAGCTATAAAGAGTTGAAACTCCGTAGTTCACACCTAACCCTACTTATATATTTACATTTTAACCATCAACAAAGTTTAAGAAAAAAAAACTTGTTCAACCAAACAAAACTAAAATAACGATTTATGAATGAAAAATACAAAACAAACTATAAACAAAATTAAGCAGGAGCCACGAAATAGTTGAAATACTTTTAAACATGAACACCACGTAACCTTCCATTCCAACAAGATAACAAAACTCAAAATGGGATGGTTAGCGACCGAGAAAGTTTATATTGGTGATCATATTGGATGACGTCACCATCGACATACTACATAATTTTTGTAATATAATGACACCACTAGTACCTTTCTATCATTAATTTTCCCACTAATGCCTCGACCAGGATCAGCGGTCGAGGAGATGCCGGTTCGACCATCTCAAAAAGTATGGTTTCCTATCCCAGTTAAGTACAGATCATTCAATACAAACATTTTTTTGGCCACACACTATCTCGAAAAGTATTCGGTTACAGCAATGATAACCAACGATTGCTCAAAACCACTCCACCCAGAGTCACATGGAAAGCCACAATCAAAAGTAATACCAATCATTTACGAGATTGCCATATCGATGATCTGCCTGAAAAACGTTGTTAGATTCAATTTGATTGCCACAGCATTACGAGCTGGAAATTGTCAAATTTACGTTAGATATTTGTTAGAAATTAATGTTATAATAACATAAAAATATCCAAACAAACAACTAAGAGACTTAATTAAAAAGGAATTACAGGATGGGACCAAATTTTAAATATCTTTTTACTCTGTGAGATTGGCCATCGATATATATTTCAAAGGCAATGAGGCAAGCGGAAAATTTATCAAATCTTCGGATAAAATCCATTATTTCAAATTACCTTAAATTGGATCCGAGATACAGGAAGAGGGATACAAATAATTACCGTTATAATGAAGGGATAGAATAATAATAATAATAACAAAAATGACTCAGGAAGAAAAGGAAATTGCAGTTGAAACCAAATTGATCCTCACAGGAATACATTTTTGTATAATACCTTACTCTAAAAACTTAATATTTTGATGGCATTAGAAAGGCCTTAAACAAAAGATTAGGATCATGAGCGTACCTAGAAATTTTTTTCGGAGGGAAGTTGAAATATTTTTAATTTTTTTTCACTTCGGAAGGGAGGGAGAGGGAGAGGATTTAATAAGAAGAAGGCAAATAATTAAGATCTAATAAACTAATTCATAATTTCTTGCCTGAATTAGGCGTATCTTTACTCTTGGAACTTCCAAACTTAATAGATTTTCATTGACATTCTTACCAATGCGTCTGCAGAGTGACTGTTACTGCTCTGCTCCCTTAGCTACCTATACTACTTCGTTGGTGGCTATCTCAGTGACAGGATGTTGAAGGTGCGTGTTTGCTTATTTGAGATTGAGAGGGGCTGTCTGTCCGCAGGGTTCCGTCCTCCGGCTGGCCCTGTGGCAACTGGTGTTTGATCAGTTGTTGGGGAAAATGGAGAGCGGAGGGATTTCTGGGGACGGCTTACGATTTCGACTACCTAGCGGTTACAGTGTCCGCGAGCAGAAGAGTCAGGCTGATCGCGGATGCGGACAGGTGTGCCAGTAAGGTAGCGGAGTGTCGTGAGAGTCTATGTAGAGGGAATTAAAAAATAAATAAAATATTATATATTATATTTAAAAAACAGTAAATATTAACTAACGTTATAACAACAGCTTTAAATTGATTTTACACATGTAAGCTTCCTGACTAAAGTAAAATGATTCTAGTGCAACTAATTAATACGTAGTGCAGTCAAAGCAATACCTGAGTAATATAAGATATAAAAATAAATATAGTCTGGCTAAAATGGCTGAACGAGCTTGAGGAAGAAAAAGGAATTGAAAGATAAGTCGAATATCAATAGTCAATTGCTTAAATGAAAACTTCGATTCACTTTCTACGTATTCTTTTATATTTGATAAATAAATAATTTATTATGGATTTGAGAAAAGAGAGTTAAAAATTATTTTTATTTTGTGGGGTACACATGTACCCCACGCTCCTACTACAGGGTTAAACTATAAGTGATTTGGAAAAAATAAAACAACATATTTCAATAGGATTTATATTTTATATGGTATTTTAATCAATATATATATATATATATATATATATATATATATATATATATATAGATACTTCAGTGGTCATGAACATTTGGATAATTAATGGATATTCTTACATAAGAAATCGTTAGAAATGGCATGTGGTATAATAAACTTAAGTTTGTCAACAATCAGGCTAGCTATAGATCCATTCAATTTTTCATGAGCTACCTCTCTAGCGGCACGTTCAAACTTTTTTCCTAAGTGACCAGACATTGTGAGCTCCATCTTGCCAATACTTAAGAACGTTATGCTGGATATTTGAGCTTGACAGCTTCCACTATCCCTTGTTACGGCTACTTGAATCTGAAGTGAATTGGAATGGAATTTAGCTTTGAGCTTTCCGTGCGCTTGAAAAACGTGAAGTAAAGTACACTGACAGTCCTTGTAACTGTACTGCAGATCGCTAAATTCCAAAGGTATATTGAGGATGGTGGTGTTATTTCGTTGAGTGACGCTGACCGTACCAGACTTCCTCAGTGATCCTAGGGATTTAACCAAACCATTTTCGCATTCGATGGTTCTATAAGGCATAGCTCCACGAAAAGAATAGTGCAATTTAAAATTATCAATCTTCAATGTATCTAACTGCCCATCGTTAATCTTTTCGTGGATAGTTCTTAAGAGATCGTCGACGGCATCATCAGTTAGCCTATCCTGACCAAATACCTGGCTCAAGAAACACAAAAGAAACACCAAAAACATCATCTTTACTCACTCTAAGGGCCCATGAACATTACTTTTATATCGATATCTTATCACGTACAGCTTTAATAGATTAATATTATAGTCTGATGGATTACAGTTCTCTACTGTTCAGACCTATATGCATAAATACGTCCAATCAGATGGCAATTTTCATGACCAATATCACCAATCTCATTTATGCTTATATTCCTCGTACTTATTAAATGTATTGTAGGCAACGATACATATATATATATATATATATATATATATATATAATTGTAATATCTTAAAAAGGACCCTTCCTTTATTATTATTATTAATATAATATATTATAATATATAATTACAATATAATATAATATTATATTTTAGAATTTTACAATATAGTATTATAATACCTTCTAAATGCCCATATTTTATTTTATTATGAAATAATATGTAACATCATACCCTTTCTTTTAATTATATATTGTAATTTAAAAAATTATTATAACACACTAAATAGCTTTGAGGCTAATTGAGCGAAGTCACAGCTGGGCCCGACATATCTACTTATCAATGTAGGCCATAGAATGAATGACCTGGACTGCAGCTAAGATGAGCTGTTCCTCTGCTAGAAAATATATTCCTTACTGATTATTATATGAACTATGATATATATATATATATATATTATACTATTAGACCAAAAACATTGGACCGAAAGATGCTCTGATATAGCCTGAATAATTTCTAATTGTTAAACATCTCAGTGCAACGATTACCCTGAGGCCACTGAGTAAGTAGTACAAATAGAGGGGTCTCAGACTTTCGAAATCACAGCATCCTGCAGTCTATTAATCCCTGTACTTTGTCAGATTATATGCCAATGTTCTCATTTCTCTTCCTATTTTTATCTACTTTTCCTCGTGGAGTTCGATCTGATCGCCAACTCCCATCCTACCTCCTTTTCCCGTGGAGTTCGGTCTGATCACCAGCTCCCGTTCTGCCACTCTTTTCCCTCTGGAGTTCGGTCTGATAACCAGCTCCTATCCTATCCCTTTTTCCCTGTGAAGTTTGGTTTGATCACCAGCTTCTATCCTACCTCTCATTTCCCTGTGAAGTTCGGTCTGATCACTAGCAGCCATCCTACCTCTCATTTCTCTTGGGAATTCGGTATGATCACCAGCTCCCATCCTAAGTCCTTTTCGCCGTGGAGTTCGATCTGATCACCAGCTCCTATCATATCTCTTTTTCCCGAAGGAGTTCGTTCTTCTTTTTTTCACACTCTTTTTCCTTTAAAGTTACTTCAAACAGTTGGAAAATCGTTTGAACCGTGAAAATCCATTCACCGCACACAAAATATAAGAGGAGAAGCAAAAGAATTGCTTTATAAATTATCACTCGCGTTTTCATTTTAGCCTACTTCTAAACAGATAGAAAATCGTTTAAATCGCGAAAATCCATTCACTTGTCCACAAAAAATCAGAGGAAAAGTGTGTGAAAAGTCGGAAAACTTTTCACTCTCGTTTTTCTTTTATCCTACCTTCATATAGTCGGAAAATTGTTGGAACCGCGAAAATCCATTCGCCGTTCACGAGATACAGGAGGATGATCGATTAAATAATAAAAGCGAAAAAAATTATTAAACTCGTTTTTCATTTAGCCAATTCTAAACTGTCGGAAATCCGTTCAAATCGCGAAAATCCATTCATCCGTTAAGGAGATATAATTATAATTTCATGATGTAGTTTTTTCTTTCTTTTTTTCTTTTATTTCCCTTATATTTTTGTTTTTTCAATCTCTTATCATATTATTTTTAAAGTGTTATTTATTATTTGATTATTAATTTATAAAAGATGAGTTTCATAAATCAAGATTTTATTTATTAAAATCTATTTTAGATATCTATTTTTAGTTTTTTGAATTTTCTCACTAGTCTTTTTATCTTTTTATATAATCTTTTTATTTTCCTTTAAGTATGATGATCGTTCAAAATCAATATTGTGTTCTGTTTTTTGTTTGTTTTTTTCTTATTGTGTTTATTTTTACAAATACAACCCATCAAATGCGAGGTTATTTTAAGTTGAGATTATGGCTTTAAATAAATATTATTTACGAGCTAAAGTATGTTAATGTTTGCAACAATTACAACTTATGAATGTAATTACCAGTGTAAGCTTTATTATTTTTATTTATTTTATTATTATTAATATTTTTTTTATTTATTTATTGAAATTTACAACTGTATTACATAATACAACAAGTAAATGTGAATTTGAAGTGCAAGACATGAGAATTACTTGTGAAGGATCCACCCATTGGTAGCACTTCAATGTCTATTTTAAAAGGAGGCGATCGCCTAACAAGAAGAGAAGATGCGAAGGCATTGAAGGCAACCCTAATATGCAGGATAAGAAGAAGCATGTTAAATAAGATTCAAGCAGATGAGGAAATACCGTAGACTGTAAGAAAAGAGAGACTAAAGAAGGCGTTCGGGGGATACAGATTTCCGCGGCAGGAGATATCTTCCAGATGTTCCGCGAAGTCAAACAACCACGACAGTAGAGCGGGCAATACGCAGGGACACTTTTAGCCCGGTACAATAGAATCACACAGAAATGAGAGAGACTTGGAGCGTGGAAGAAGTGCGATAGAAGCCAGGATGGCATTCCAGTCGACGGTACTTAAGGTGCAACTTGGTAAAGAGACAGGAAAGAAAGAAGGCCTGCATAGAGAGCAAACGAGTGCGAGAGATGAGGAAGCCCGGATGGAAGTCGAAGAGACCGCGTGGAGTAGAATAATCAATAGACGCCCGAGAACTACACAGGCCGCCCGGAAGAAGAGAGAGTTTGGAGATAGCGGAAGAGAGAGGACCGCACCGGGAGAAAGAAGACCAGGACCAATAAGAACAAGGAACAGCGGTAGAAAAGAAGATCTCAAGTGTCACGGTTGCGGGAGAACAGGACACATAATCGCGCAATGCCCACGCACCAGACAGTGCCCCTACATCTACAGAAGGAGGGAGACGGCCCAGCCGGAATCCATGGAGGTAAACGCCCAACGGATTTGGAGAAAGGATGATTGATAGAGACTGAACAGATCATCAGCTGGTTGAAAGAAACATCCGAGAATTCGGAATCAGAAGAGGCGGCTATAAACACAAAAAACCAACACAAAACTTAAATTTCCTGCTTTTCTTTGTAGAATTAGGTCATGGTACATGTAAACTTTTTTGTTGCTCCTGAGGTCTTCTATCACATCTTTAAATATTTCCCGTAACTTACCGGTAACTACTTAAATACTACTCCCCCTCCCCTCCTCCTCAGTACATTTGGGCTCTTTCAGCGGCTCCCTCTAAATCAAATGAGCAAAAATTCGGCGAGTAGGATTGTTTTCTAGGCAGGCTAATGTGATTAGCCATGAAGAGGCGGTAAATTTCAGTCAAAATTTCGGCTTAAATTACAACATTTACCAGTTTTTCGCGGTTTTAAGGTTTTGTGCACCTCTGCAGCTCCTCCAAATAGAGTTATAAGGTTTTTAATTTATATGTCAATTGAGTTGGTGCTGGAGAAGTGCCTTTTAGGGATCTAAACTTTTTCCTACCACCCTCCGTGGTTTTTACGGTTTCTACAACCCCTTTAAATTGAGTTAGAGGGTTGAAAATTTGTAAGTGGATTCGGTTGGAGAAGTGCCTTTTGTTGGTCTCGACTTTTTCAACCCATTCTGGCCATTTTGATATTTTTAATTTCGTATTACAGTGAAAATTCTACCTTGGTGACGGAGCTCTGCAGCACACGTTTTTTTTTAGATTATCCGTTGAGTGTGTAAATATTTTAATCTCTGCTCAATTTTCTTTATCTATTAGCTAAGACCCAATAAACTATATCTTTAAATGAAAAAAAAAACTGTAACAACATTAAAAAATCTCGCCTTGAATTAGCGAATTATGAGCAGATCGTAAATTTCTAACTGTTGCATCAGCACAATAGTATTATTTTTATCTTGCAACTTATCTTTTGAGAATTTAGTAATGTTTGGTTTATAAAGAACATTGATTAAAATAAAATATATATATTCATAGGATCGTATTATAAGGCGGGAAAGAGCCTAACATCAAAAAAAAATATTTTTTTTTTTTATTTATACCATAAAATAAATAAGTTAACAATGTAATATCAACAGTGAACTACAAAAGAGTTCTGCTGGGAAATTTTTTTTTTGTCAATTGCTATGATTTAAACTTTTATTATAAGTTTCTGTGTTGTATTATTTGGAAGCTGTTTATCAGAGGAAAAGGGACTGTAAAGAAGAAAAGAGGCAATGATATATGAAGATACAGAAGGTTGTATAAAGTACAGGTGCTAACCTTTATCAGGTAGATTGTACAATAACAGAAGCAGCACATTAGGAACTCCACTTTTAATTTAGCCTTCTTCTCCCAAGAGCATCTCCAGTCTCTGAATAAAACAATAGCTACCTTCGATGGTACTCCTTCGGGATTTATCAAGTCCTTCCTCCACCGCACTTTCAATAGTCTCTTTTATTTCTTCTCCTTTTAGCTGTGGGACAGAATGCAAACGGCTTCCTGAATTTTAGCATTTAAAAAATCCACTCAGAGGAGATTCACTGATAATACCCAAATGAATTCTTTATGAGCATTCTTCACTATAAAACGATTTCATTAAAAAAAATTAATTAAATAGTAACTCGATGGTCACTCTTCTAAGCATATTTCATTTTCTTATACTTTCACCCATATTTTTCCATACAATTAAATTATGTGCTACCATCCTTTAATTTTAACTCGGTAAAATTCCATTTAATGCAATAGTAGTTCAGTAATACAGTATTAGAAGCCATTAAGATTATACAGGTATGGTAAGGAATCAAAATTTAGGCCAGAGACGTCCAGTAATCTACCTGTTCATAAGGCTGCATCTGTTCATCTTCCCTTTTTAAATTTTGTATTTATAATAATAAGAATAATACTTCGATGTCGATACCACCAATCGCTAAGATCACCATTAACGCAATCCTCCCACCAACGTTTCGGTCTACCCCTCGGACGTTTACCAGTTAGAAATTCTTTGTTACAGGGCCCATTAACTTTACATCCCATTTCAACCGTCGCAATATCACTTTGATTATATTAATAGGGTGCATATTGATGATTATATTAATAGGGTGCATACTGATTATATTAATAGGGTTCACAATTCCATGTTTTGTAACCTCCTCCTGTTGGTTCATCCTTTTTCGGTCTAAATATTTTACGCAATACCTTATTCTCGAAGATCTTAAGGCTTTGTTCGTCTTTTAAGGTTAGCGGCCACTTTTCACACCCATAAAGAAGAGTGGGAAGGATAATATTTTTGTAAATTCTAACTTTTAAGTTTCTTGACAAAATGCGCAACCTAACTTTAACCGTGCCTTTTTTTCCTCTTTAATTTCGTAATCATTTAATTTTCCTGCAATTATAGACCCCAAACACATTAATTTCTCAACATGTTCAAGTCTATTCCGTACTATATCTGTATTATCAAAATCGCCGTAGTTTCTGTTGTTAATTATATATTCCGTCTTAAAATTTTGTATTTATACATTTTTTGTTTATAAGCGACTAATTTTACATAAACGGAAAAATGGAGCAACAAGGAAATATGATTAGGTATTGCGATACCACAAAAAGTAAAAATAGAATGTCTTGATTGTTTTAGTTATGTAATTTTTTTAGTTTATGTTCTTGGTTCATTGCTATTTCTTTTTTCTAAAATTGTTTCTTACGCATTAGTTTATTAAGTTTCGTTATTTCAATTTTTAATTGTATGTAATCTACATGAAACGTAGAATATGATTTGTGTTAAGCATGCATTACAAAACCTGTGGTATGATTCCAAAATCTTATAATTATTTTATTTTTTTAAATTTACAGGACTGCAATTTTAACTTCATGATGTGAAAAATCACGAAGTTGTTTTACAGGAGTAAACGTATTACAAATGCAAACATTTGTAATGAAATGCATTTGGGTAATACTTGCAGTCACTGCATATAGAAAATATTGCTGTAACCTGAATACTAACATCTGTTTTCTAGGATGCATCCGAATTGTCCCATAAATTTAATGAGATTTAGATTATTATTTATTATTATTATAATTTAATGAGCGAAGAGTGTAAATTGAGTCCTCTGTACCTGGGAATTGGGTTGGACCTTTTTTCAGGTATTGGGTCCGGCTTATCAGAGTTACCTAGGGACACCGTGAGGAGTTAGGTCGTTTTGAAAATATTTCGTGCGTTGGAGCAAAAGTCACTAAGTCCAGTTAGTGAATTTTGTATATATTTTTATGTAGGTTTTTTAAAGTGCTGAAGCCAAATCTGACGCCAGTTTTGAATAAAAAGATTCTGTTAATATACTTCATTCCGTAAAAGAATACTTTTTCATTACTTATAATTCAATGGACACTTCGAATCAATCTAAAATTGAATTATTTCGTTTTAAAATATTGTATCACTCTAAAACTTACAATCTCTGAATAGTATATTCAATATACTAGTAAATAGTATATTTTAGTAGGAAATAGTATATTTTAATTTTAAAAATTATACAAGTAAATAAATATATGTTTACTCTCTAGTAATACTGTTTTGATTAAATATAATTCAATAGAGCTATCAGAACGCTGCACAATTTAATTATATCATTTCAATAAATTTATTCCCTCTACTTAATATTACTTTTTTTACTAGGATTATGGTTATAAAGGTGGTGTAAAAATATAATATTTACTATGTTTGTGTATTGTAACATATCCATGGTTAAGAACCCAGTCTTGCTTGGGATGTCATAGTATATTGAATTTAATTTGAATATTTAAGATCTTGTTAAAGTTTAAGCAAAACATTATTTGCCATCCAGAAATAGTAAATTTTAGAGTAATAAAATTATTTAAAACAAAATAATTGAATTTTTAAAGCGATCTGAAGGATCCATTGAATTACAGTCGAACTTCTGTATATCGAATTTCCGTATATCGAAAATCCCTATATATCGAACTTTTTTAAGGAACCTTGAATTTTTATTAGAAAAAATATTCTGTATATCGAATACAATTTCTATATATCGAACAAAAATTCCAATTTAAAAAAATATAAAATGTGATTGTATAAAAAAGAGTCCTTAGTCTAAATACATAATAATGGGTCATAATTAAATAAGAAAAAAAAATGTTTCACTGGCTTGCAATGCAGTGGAAATTCATGGAAGGTCTTGTTTCAGAAAAAGCTCAAGTACCTAAATTCTCTGAATCTCTTTCATAGCGTAGAATGAAATTTTTATTTTAAATTCAGTTTAACTTTGCCTCTTTTGTTGTGAACATTGCTCCTAAACATGACTTCGACTGTATATACAATGAGAACAGTATTCTTCTACGGAGTGAATTATATTAACAGAATTTTTTTATTTAAAACGCGTAATATTTATTTGTAATTACTGTTAGTAAAGTACTAAAAGTAGTAAAGTTAGTAAGTTAGTAAAGTACTGTTACGTAATTTATATTTAGTTCTCTTCATATGCTTAATCTTTCGTCTATAAGTTTCAAATTGTATACATCTTATAAACCGTTGCAACTTTCACAACACCAGACTGAATAAAATTGTTGAAAACAATACAGTATTTTACTTATGTAATTTTTAATTGTTATTCTTTGTTAAATAAAATCTATCCTATGCTTCTGGCGTGCTATGCAACCCTTAATTGTTGCTTGATATTTATGACTGGTATGATGGGGAAACATGTTGAGGGCGTTCAAGCAAAATTGTAAAAAAATCACAGTAAAATTCTTCACGTAGCAAACCATTTTCACCTGACAACGAAATTAAGCCATACAACGGTTTACGACTGTACTGGCTGTAGTTTCATTCAAAATGCACTTAATCCTTGTATGTCGTTTTTCCACCAGACCGAAAACATTTATCACACTAAATTCATTAATTGGACTTACTGACTTATGCTAACTTAGTGACTTACGCACACAATATATGGGAAACTACCCAATAAGCTCCATGGTGTCTCTGGATAACGTTGATAAGCCAGGTTCGGTACCTGAAAAAAGGTATTGGGTCCGGGACTCAATTTACCCGATATCGACAACTTACTGGGACTCAGTACCTTTTTGGCATATGGGACTCAATTTACACTCTCCCAGAAAGATCTGCAACTTCATCATCGTGAAACTCGCCCTTAAAACTATAAATAAGACTATGTTTTACATGATTATTCTCTTACTTTCACACGCCTTAACCAAATCACTCAGCCCTAATGAAGAAGAAAATAATAATAATTTCCTACCTCATCACAATTTTTATACCTAATTTCTAAGCATGCATTATTAATAATAATTTCTTTATATTTTTATTGAAAGTAATGTAAAATACAAATGTTTGTATGCATTTACCTCGCCATGAACACTGCATAACCTTGAAAGGTCACATTATTATCTGAGGACTTTGAGGTTCAGTCAATAAATATGCAACTATATTCTGGCGACATGCCGAGATTTTATTGTTATCATACTCATACCCTACAATGAGCACTATTGATGAAAGATTCGAGAACTGAGATGATCAAAACAGACCAAAACAAATCTATTTTTTTAAATAAAAAATATAATGTTTCCTTAACTATATATTTCTAGACAGTGGGTTTTGTATTTAAGAGAGAAGAATGATATAAGAGGCGTCAAGAAGAGTTATGTCTTCCGAGAACTGCATCCATTCAAAAATATGACCAACATTTTCTTAAAACATGCCTGTAAAATCGTCTATAATGAGTTACTGTTTAGATTTTGCGTTATTCAAATATAAAATACTGTCTAGACAAAATCTATCCTAGCATTAGATACAACAGTAACAAACCTGTGTTTATAATGAGAGTCAATATGGTTCTGAGATTAGCGAAATTAAGCTATCTCGTCACGGTCCAACTTACTCTAAAGAGGTACCGCGATAACTCCTTATCTTCAACTCTCACTCACAGTTCTACAACTGTTGGAGCAAAGACCTTCACTGATACCGTCATTGTAGTCTGCGTCGTATTTACTGCCTGGAAATTCTTGTGTAGTGCATAGGATAATCGTTACGCAATATTTATGCTCCCCAGATATAGAAAAATAAGAATGTTTTGATAAATCTAAAAATGCTCGTTCGAGTTTCCATAACTACATGTGAATTCCAATGATCGTTCATTTTAATTTGATTAGAAAATTGTGAACGAACGTTTTTTGTAACCAACTACAAAAATCTCCACTACAGATTGACTTGCATGAACCCTTTAACACAAACACCACGAAAATGACCCACGAAACAATGCATTCCACCCCGACGACTTTTGAGGGTGTGTACAGTGTCACGAATATATGGGAAAAGAAATCAAAGATCGTATTTTTGTCTTTGCAAGGTATATTATGTTTTTAAAGTCATTAAAGACACAAACATGGTAGGAATAATCATTTATTGTAATATAAGCTTACATAAACTATACAGAAACTAAAAAAAAATATTTCAGAAACTTACAAAAAATACATACAGAAAATTTAAAAAAAAATATCTGATGTGGGCACCCCATGACTTCTGTGTACGCCATTTAAACTATTAATCGGTGGCTCAAGAAGTAACTCTAAATTTGATTAGTAGTTTTCGAAGATCTCAAAAACCGAGCAGTATGTCAAAAACGATACCCAGCATCGTGACCTCCATTAACTGATATATACGCGCGCGCGCGTACACACACACACACACACACACACACACACACACACACACACACACACACACACACACACACACACACACACACACACACAAACACACACACACACACAAACACCACCCTCTTGCTTCTAGAGGTCGTATTCCGTTATTATTTGTCGTTTTCTTTCAGTTCACAAGAGAATTCTTCGTGCTCCTTGACAACATCAGAACTGTCTATGTCACTTGAAAAATCATTGGAAATTGACGGTTTCGACATTTTAAGCGAAAGAACCCGCTTAACTTATATCTTATTCATCTGCTGCAGTCTTGATCAGCACACAAATGTGGAGGGAAAAAAACATTTGACACTCAATTTTAACACTTAAAACAAGTAATAAAACTGTTTAATTAGAGTGGAAAATAAAAACGCTTTTATAACCTTTATCACCGAACCATATGATCTTTGTATTAAATGTCGATAAAACTATTGATTCAAGTAAAGTACCCCTTTCGGACCTTCGATTTCAATCAAAATCTATTATATTACTTATATTGATATAAAAGTTTGAGATGTTTTACATTATATTTTATTATAATTTTTTATAAAATTCTAAAATTTGGCCTGCAAGTAAAGTACAACTTCCAGTTTGCCAATTTAAACCAAAATTTATTACGTTATTTATATTAGTATGAAACTCTTAAATACCAAATTTGAGAAGCTTTGCATTTTATTTTAATATATTTTTAATGAAAATCAATAATGTCCTTGAAGTAAATTACCACTTCCGGTAATCATGCACCGCATGCAGTTGTGAACCTCCCTCTTTGGTCACTACCAAAAAGGGAGGTTCACAACTAGGTTTTACAATAATCTTAAATACAAAATTTTAGCTTTCTACGGTTAACCATTTTGAATTATGCGAGATACGTACGAAAGAACGTATGTACAGACGTCACAAAGAAACTAGTCAAAATGGATTCAGGGATGGTCAAAATGAATATTTCCGTTCAAATCTGAAAACCGAAAATTTTTGCGATTATAATACAAGGAAGTAAAAAAAAACTATTCCTCTCGGAATCACACGATTGTAAATAAATATCGTCATTATCTTATTTTTAAATTAAGTAATTTAAAACATTTTATTCATTTTTTTTATGTTTTTCAATGTTCACTTTTCTAATAGTTGATCAATAGAGATCTGATGAAAGAAGAAGCATTTTCATTAGATCAATATTGGAATCAATAAGAGAAGTTTTTCTTGTGTGATGTTCAATGAAATATCTTACATCCTTGTGCCATTCTTCCAATGCTTCTTTTGCCACTGCCCCATTGGTGTAATAAAAAAGGGAATAATGACAGGTCCGTGTAATAATAACTTATGCCATGAAACTCGCATGAAACAGCAAGAATAATGCCTCAAATATAAATCGGTAGTTTCATAAATTAATACAGTGAATTTTGGGATATTAATTAATTTACCACTTGAAATTATTTTCAAAATGGTTCCCAAATTAATAATTAATGAAATGCCTATCTCTGTAATTTCGCTGATTACTTGCGGATTTTCAAAAAATCTTCTTGCGGTGTTACCGTCATTAGTAGAACCAAAACCAGGCTTTGGCATATCGATTAATAATCCCATTTTCTCTTTTAATGCAAGCTGAATTATATTTTTATTTTCCTCGAAAATGTTTTTTACATCTTCTCTTCTGACTTGCCACGTTCGTAGTGGAAGCCTGTAAGCGATGTTAAGTAACCATTCAAATTATCTTATTCAACAATGTAGACTAGAAAGGCCACATTTATAAAATTTATTTTAGGTGGTAAATTATAGACCATCTCTTTATTCATAAACTTAAGAATAACTCCACAAATGTAACATGCTTATGTAGATTTTGCCCCGGTTAAAATGTTGCAAACAGTTTGCTTGAATGCCTTGCAACATTATCTCACAATTTCCCTTGGTACTCCTTCATTTTATCCGGAGGATATATAAATTATCAATTACATACGCGCACAATACCTTTTATCTATTGGTTTACTGCGCCAAACGTCATGCAGTTTTTACGTACTTCATTTTTTGATTTTTGGACACAGCTCGTGACACTGTGCGGTGGCCTAAAAATTTGTTGACGTAACCATTAAGAGGGAATTTGCTTAAATTCGCTTTTTGCATGGATAATTTTTCAGATGGCAAATAACTAATTATTTAATTACAATATTTAGTACTAAAATAATAATGTTCTCAATTATATTTCTCGTCAAATTTTCCGCCTACATGAAGGGAAACATATTTGATAACTTATATCGATTAAAAAGTTTTTCCATGTTGAATCTGACCCTAATAAACCATTTTATCTGAGAGTTAGATTGAAAATTTCCGTTTTTCGATAATGTCTTGGCGAAAAGTCATACAAATACAAACAAATTTAAAAAGCTTATCTTCATACCAAACCAAATTTTAAAAACACCCTCATTGTTTATATCCCTGCCCGAGATTCGGAAATGCCTCCGAAGTTTCGATCAAAAACGAATCACAAATTCAGGTGGACGTTCTCCTGTTTCTAAGATCCTCAGAACTTTAAAACATTAATACAAATTTGATCAAACAGATTGAAAGGTATTTCGGGTTGAATCTGATTCTATGAAGTGATTTTAAGTATAGAATTTAAGGGAAAGTATTTCCCTGGGAAAGTCCTTGTAATTTAAGGGAAAGAATTTATATTGCGAATCAGGCAAAAAAAGAAAAATTAAATGGAATATGCTGGTGTTTTTTTATTCATAACTGGGCAAGTAATTTAGGACCACTCACTCCTAAATGTGAGCAATTTTTGTTTTCGGCCAGTTACTGTATTGCCTCTAAGTTGTAGTTAATTTAAAGCGTGGGTAGGAATACAGCATTTCTTTAATTAAAAATCGTAAACCCATGTTGTTTTATCTCATGTTACTGATAGCTTATCCATTAAGTGATCGACAGTATATATATATATATATATATATATATATATATATATATATATATATATATATATATATATAATATAATATAATATATTATTATATTATATTATATAATATATATATATATATATATATATATATAATATATATATAATTTTAAACTGAATGGAGTATAATATTAATAATTGAGATAATTTTAGGAAGGAATCTACATTTCCCAATTAACCAGTAAGGGTAGGAACTCAAAATAAGTTTTATTTATGCTTATTCATTTATTTTTTTTTTTTGCAAATTCACTTTGGTATGGTTGCCTCTCAGAAAGACAATGTAAACACTTTTTCTATGGTCTGCTATCGTGAACAGAGAATGAATAAATCCATTCGAAAAATAAAATATATATTCAACCGAAATATTCTTATTAAGGCTAGAAAAAATTAAAATTGAATAAAAATAAAACACATATTTGCAGGTCTTAAAACAAACTTTAACTTTAAATTCAAAATAACGGGTTTCAAGAATAACTATTAATCTTTACAGCAGCGGGTTTTTGCAGAATGGAAGAGCAATTAACAAAAGCACAAAGAATTTAAAAAAAAGTAAAGTCAGTGATGAAACTCTTAACTTCTAGATGTGTAAAAGTTTGTTTTTTTCAAAATCTTCTCAATATGTTCAGACAATTCCCTTCTTAAGTCTTCATTTGTATTCATCTGAAACGTTCTAACAATAACTCCAGTAGCTAAAAATAGAGATTGTGTAAATTGATCTGTTAACGATGTTCAAATAATAGAATTAATGATGAAAGGACTTAAGGTAGGTGGGGTAAAATAGTTCTAGGAACTAAACATGCTGCATCAGCTAACTTGATTTTCAAGCTGATTGCAATTAGCTCAGGGAAAATGGAGGAAAACTGTTCTCAGGTAGGCATTCAGAAAATCGTCAGTTCGATAGATGAACATCGGATAAAGGATGCCACTAGGCATGACATAAACAGAATCGTAACAATTTTAGTTGAATAACAAAGATAATGCTTATCGAGACTAATTTTAACAAACAGCTTTTAAAACATACTGTTTATATCATTTATTCATTAATAACAATAAATTTAATGTTTAATAAAATACTTGATATTTTGGAATGCATGTTTCATTTTATAAAAATGAAAAGGGAAAAAAAATCAATACCCCATCCTGGAATAGTTTTTTACTTTATTTTTTATTTGTTTGCCTCTTATCGATAATATATTAAATATTTGAAATAAATAATAACATGGAGTGACATTATTTTATTTTTTTAGGATGGGGTAGAGAGGAAAGGATTTTTTGATTTTTTTAAAAAGCATACAAATGAGTGGAAAAAATCGCTATATTAAAAAATTATATATTCCGCATTTATTTTTTTTTTTCAAGTCTTTATTTTCACGTGTCAAAAGTAAAATAAATACAATCAGAAAATATTTGAATAGATAAAGAAGTATTCACTACTTAAATACAAGAAACAAATAGGTCCATAGAGGTAATAAATAAGACGATTAATACTCATAAATAAATCTAATCATATTCATGGTCCTGACATAATCAACCCTATAACAGTTTAGATCTTTTTCGAACTCGAGAAAAAAAAATTATTAAAATCCCACTGTAGCCTTTCCGTGTTATTTATATATTATTCCGATAATTTTTCTGGTTGTTATTTCTTCAATCATACCGGTTGTATGTCCTAACACAAATTTATTAAGAACCTATAAACATTTTCTATGTAGTTTAGAACCGATCAGCTGAAAATATTTCTTATTATGTTATTCGAATATTCTTACATATCTCTTATGATGAAGTTAAATCAATTAACATTAATTCAATTTATTTAGTGGCTAAAGTTCTGACGAATAGGTGAGAATTGGAAGGAACAGAACATTCTTCCCACTAATGTATTCCTTTGGCATGTTTATGTTTTAATGTTGCTACTTTGAGATTATCTCTCAAATATTTAATATTAAGTACATAATTACTTTGAGCTAACATTCAATAGAAGACTGACATGGACCAGGATGAAGAATTTATTTTAGTTTGTTGTTGTTATTTTGTTTTGTTTTTAAATTCCTCTTCTTCTTCTCTCATTCTAACAAACTTTGGCCTTTTCTTCATCATTCAATATACTATGTCCCGAGGAATTTCCAAAAGGGAACACCTCTCGGACATGCCTTTAAGTCCATTTTCTACACATATTTTTTATGCCACCATCGAAACCTTCAACACATAAAGAACATAAGCTTTCATATTTTTCAAAATCATTACTCTTTTGTATATTTTCAGGATTTCCAATCAAGTTTATAAATAAGAGACGTAAAATCGTACAACTATGGAAATTATATTAGGATTTCCCCAGTTAACAAATTCACCAACATTTAGGTGTTGTGAATTTACTTTTGTTTGTATTATAATATAATAATAACCGTTACATTGTGACATCTAATTTGCCATCTGCTTTGTCTTTAACGTAGCGACATACTAGCTTAGATCATTTACTCGACTCCTTTATAACTCTAAAGATTAATAATTTAATTAAAACTAACACTGCGGCTATGGAAATAATCCTATCGGTCCTATTGGGCGGAATTTACTAGCATGTCTTCTTAAAAACATTGCTGGATTGTCAGTGAAGTTGACGTCTATGAAGTGGACTTCCATACCCGAACGAATCATAAAATTCTTCTGACAATACATTAATTTACTTTTTGTATGCTTACATTCTCATTTGCAAGGAGATTTCTGTGCGTCGACATGCACAGGTGCATGGGACGGAATGTACATGCAAGGAGACGTAATGTGTAATGGGTAATACCCTACTACTGTACCAAGTTTCAAAATTCATAGACGTTAACTTCACTAACAACCCACCCATATCTTTAACTAGATTGCAAGTACGTTCCGTCCTTTAGGACGGATAAGGTTATTTTCTTAGTCGGTTGATCATGAATTACACATGAAATGATGTGTAAGCATAACTCTGAAACATCACAGAAAGTCGAGTATACTTAAAATATAATCAAATATTTTTTCATTATTTTGAATTCAAATTGTTTCAAACCCTTCACAATAATTTACTATGTAATTTAAGCAATCAAAGTTAAAAACGCTACAAATTATTATACAATGGTTTAGTATTTCCTCTTATATTTAGTAATATTTCAAAAATATCTATTTTGTCCAAGTAAAAAAAATTAAGCAGTAGGCACTAAAGGGAAAGAAATTTGAAGCTTGTCCCAGGATGATCGCCGTGATAGTGCCGAACTGGGAGTGTTAAGAATAAACTGTGTCAATGCAAGTAGGCTGTGATGGTTAGGACATGTAATGAGAGGGTAAAATGATACAGAGGAAATATTTGATGTGCACTTCAGTAGGAAAAAAAAAGGAAAGATTAAGGAAGTAAACGAAGTGCAGAAATAATTCAAGGAAGGATAGAGCAGATAGATACGAAGAAGTCAGAAGCCCAATAGATAACTCAGGAGGCCTAGGGCCACGATGACCAGCCGCAACAGAGAATTAGTCTACAACGCTCATTAAGCTTTGTATATCTCATATCTCAGGTAATGCTGCTCCGATTTAAATGATTTTTTTTCCTTTTGAAGGGAATTTCATCAGCTTTCGTAAAAAATTTTTGAGGACGGATTTTTTTTTATTCAATATTTGGATTCTACGTACCTTGAAACGTAAAACCTCAGATTTTGAGGGGTAGTTACAAACATTTTTTCTTTGATCGATTCCAAAGGTCTATTATTGAAAGTAATAAACCAAAAGCATATATAGGTAGAGATTTTTTTATTTTAATGTCCTGCTAAGCTGATTCCAAAACACCTTCCGTTTCCCTTCTGTCTTTATAAATGGCCGGGTAATGGGCTAATAAGATCTCTAATAAGATCGGCCGCCATTGTGAAACAGACAGATGGTCATGTCGAGTTCCGAGGATCAACCTGGGGTGACCTGTGACATTGGTACCGAATCTCAAGAAAATCAGTCCAGTTGTCTCGGAGAAAAGCGGCGGACGGCGGAGGGACGGATTTTTTTTTATTCGATATTTGGATTCTACGTATCTTGAAACGTAAAACCTCAAATTTTGAGGGAGTAACAATAAATTTTTCTTCGATTCCAAAGGTCTATTATTGAAAATAATAAACCAAAATCGGTTGACCCGTTCTCTCCAACGGACAGACTAAACACATTTAGTCCAAATCTTAACAAAATTTTGAGCTCAAATTGCTTCAAAACATTAGCGGGATTTCACTGAATAATTTGAGCCATCAAACTTGAAATTCGGTTGAGCCATTCGTTTAAAACAAAACGATACATACAACATAAACGTTACGCCGGACAGGTTAAAAACATTACACTCCTTGTGGTTACGTTGGAGTCGGGTAATTAGGATCCTTATATATCTAAAATAACTGGTGAGGATAGAGGCGGACAATGAGAAAGATTGTTTTATCAGGATATCGGAGGCGAGACAGTAATAAAGAATACAGCCAGTGCCGGCCCCGATGCCCGATGCAACTTTCTGCTCAACGTCCATACCATTTTTATTTTTAAAAAAATTATGGACTCTCACAGCCCACAGCAACCCAGCAGTATGATAGATCTAGATATATATTCTCCAGATCTAGAGCATTTCTCTCATTACCGCTTAGTTAGTCATACTTATAGCTTCTTTTAGTTGTTACATTATTTAAGTGTTGTAAGTTTTATCTTAAATAAAGTTTTAAAAATGTAATTTGAAGTGTCCAGTTATTTAATTAAAGAAAAATCCTTTAATTTGTTTTATTAATGTATTAATGCAATATTTACTTGAAGGATTATGGCTAAAAATTAATCTCTATATTATTTTATCGTAAATTTAATTATGTACTTAATCGAAACGATACATATTAATATACAATAACTTTACATACAAACGAAAATTATTATTTATAATATATTATTTAATTATTTAACCTGGAAGCAATGAGGTTGCCAATACAATGTATTGGAGGCGACAAAATCTAAAATTTTCCAATTTTGACCGGATTACTCAAATATATTAAATATTTTATTTTCCCAACTATAATATGAAATATTTAGTTGAAAATTTTGGCAATTATACTTCCGAAATGGTGTGTTTTATTTTCGGAATTTAATATATTAGTTAACATTTCTTAGGCGTAATTTTACCGCATTCTTTCCGATTTCAACTTTTCACTAATCTGTTGTGAATGTTGACATTAGACAATCTTTTTTACTTCCTTCTACGAAGTAAAGGAACTATTGTAATCGCGAAAATTTTCGGTTTTCAGATTTCAACGGAAATATCCATTTTGACCATCCCTGAATCCATTTTGACTAGTTTTATCGTGGCGTCTATACGTACGTACGTTCGTTCGTTCGTATTTCGCATAACTCAAAAACGGTTAGCCGTAGAACGTTGAAATTTTGTATTTAGGATTGTTGTAAAATCTAGTTGTGAACCTCCCTTTTTGGTCACTGCTTAATCACCGGAAGTGGTACTATACTTGAAGGTCATAATTGATTTCCATCAAAAATTATATTAAAATATTATGCAAAATTTCTCAAATTTATTATTTATACTTTACATATTGATTTAAATAACCTACTAGATTTTGGTCTAAATTGGAAAACCGGAAGAGGTACTTTACTTGAAGGTCACATTAGACTTTCATCAAAAATTATATTAAAATATAATGTAAAGTATATATTTATATATTAAAATGTAATATAATGTATATAATTATATTAAAATATAATGTAAATTACCATCTAAAATTTGGTAAATAGGACTTTTATATCAATATGAATGTATTTTCTAGATTTTGGTTAAAATTGGTGAGCCGAAAAGGGTACTTTACTTGAAGATCATTATAAACTTACATCAAAAATTATATTAAAATTAAATGGAGAAATCATATCGTTCGGTTATAAGGGTTACAAACGCGATTTTGTTTATACTCTAATTAAACATTTTTATTACTTGTTTTAAGTGTTAAAATTTAGAGTAACATACTGGTTTTCCTCCCTATTTGTGTGTGTGTGTAGAGAGATGGATAGATGGTATGGTATGGTATGTAGATAGATGGTAAATAGATGGATGTCGCGAAGCCGACTGTTGTTTTTGAGATACTGCGATCTTCGTTAACTAGTAACCAAATTGAGGATCACTTTTTGAGCCACCGATTTATAGTTTCATAGGAGTCCAAGGAAGTCATGCGTTGTTCACATCAGATATTTTTTTTCCTATTCATACGCAACATTGTGTCAATAAAATCGCAATGTCTCAACCCAAAGAGTATTGGTATTTGTTTAAAATGTTAGTAATTCTTTGAATAAAATGTTATATCATAATTTTCGCAGTTTGAACTAAGTTCTCAAGTCTGAAATTTTCCAACTTTTTGGGTTTTCAAATTATCGGAAGGAGCGATACTTGTGGTCTTACATTCATAAAATATCCAAGCTCAGCATTCATTTTGCACTTGTCTGCCAACTCAAAGCGAGGGCGCTACTAAATGGTGAACATCGAAAGAGGGTAACAAAAATTTAAAAATTGTATTATTTCAAGATCATTTATTTCAAGTACACAAGAAACTGCACACCCCTTAGAACTTTGTTTACCGAATTTAATTGGGGACGCCGCCCGGCAAAAATAAATTCAAAATCCACGTTTCTTTTTCGTCCAATAGAGTACCATTTTGAAGATTGTTTCAATCACTCGTGAAACTACACATCCCTCAGATGCCAGAAAACTTTGTCAGCCAAAATTAGTAAGTGCGTCGGAAGACATGTTCTTTTCCATGTATGTATAATACTAATTACCTTTTACGTGCCAAAACTCATTGTTTGCCGGATATAAGTGAGTGGAAACAAATACAAAACTCAAAAACTTTCGTCCAATAAAGCATTTTTTAAAGAATATTTTTTATTCTATTTATCTTTTTACTTCCTTGTACGAAGTAAAGGAAGTATTGTAATCGCTAAAATTTTCGGTTTTCAGATTTCAACGGAACTATACATTTTGACCATCTCTGAATCCATTTGTCTAGTTTCGTCGTGACGTCTGTACGTACGTTCGTACGTATCTCTAAAAAACGGTTAGCCGTAGAAAGTTAAAATTTTGTATCTAGGATTACTGTATAATCCAGTTGTGAACCTCTCTTTTTGGTCACTTCATGATTACCGAAAGTGGTACTTTACTTCAAGGACATTATTGATTTTCATCAAAAATTATATTAAAATGTAATGTAAAACATCTCAAATTTGGTAAATTAGACTTTTATATCAATATAAATAATATAATAGATTTTGGTTGAAATTGAAGGTCCGAAAGGGGTACTTTACTTGATTGTCATAATAAACTTACATCAAAAGGTATATCTGTACATTTATTACAGAGATCCTATTGTGATATGATAAAGGTTATAAACGCGATTTTTTTTTCTACTGTAATCAAACAATTTTATTACTATTTTTAAGTGTTAAAATTGAGTGTAAAATACTTTTTTTTCTTCCCCGTTCGTGAGCTGAACAAGTCTGCAGTAGGAGAATAAGATATAAGGTAAGCGGTTCTTCCGCTTAAAATGTTGAAACCGTTGATTTCCAATGCTTTATCTAGTGACATAAACAGTTCTAATGTTGTCAAGGAACACGAAGAAATATCTTGGGAACTTGTTACCGACTGAAAGAAAACGACATATAATAACAGATTGAGACCTCCATAAACAAGAGCTTATTTGTGTGTGTCTGAATGTGTCAATAGATGGGCGTCGCGATACCGAGTGTCGTTTTTGAAATACTGCTATCTTCGGAAACTAGTTCCTAAATTCAGGGTCACTTTTTGCGCCATTATTTATAGTTTAATGTACAAGGAAGTCATGGGGTATCCATATCAGATATTTTTTGGATTAATTAATTTAAAACGTTTTATTAATTTTTTAAGGTTTTTCAATGCTCACTTTTCTAATAATAGATCAATAGCGATCAATAGGGAAAGAAGAAACATTTTCTTTAGATCAATATTTGAATCAATAAGAGAAGTTTTTCTTGTGTGGTGTTCAATGAAATATCTTATATCCTTGTGTCGACCTTCCAATGCTTCTTTTGACCATTGTCCCATACGTGTAATAAAAAAGGAAATAATGTCAGGCCACTGTAATAATAATTTAAGCAATGAGACTGGCACGCAACAGCAAGAATAATGCCTCAAATATAAATCGGTGGTTTCATCAATTAATTCAGTGAATTTTGGGATATTAATTAATTTTCCATTTGAAATTACTTTCAAAATGGTTCCCAAATTAATAATTAATGAAATTTTTATATCGTCGCGACACCGAGTGTCGTTTTTGAAGTACGGCTATCTTCGGAAACTAGTTACTAAATTCAGAGTCACTTTTTGAGCCACCGATTTATAGTTTAATAGGCGTACAAGGAAGTCATATGTTGTCCAGATATTTTATATCACTATCAAAATAATGTCGACATTTATATTATTTATCTAATGTAAATTTTAGCCAACCTCATCTATTGACTGGATGCCTGTCAGTCGCATTTTTTGGAACGTAAAGGGTATATGCGTAGTATGCAAAGGAAAAAAAAGTCATATTCGAAAAGTGCATCGTTGAACAAAAAAAAACAGAATTTTCGAACATTGTCTGCCAGGCGTGACGTCCCCTCCTCATTTTGATTGACAGAGTTTATTAGTATCTCAGGGGTGTGTAGTTTCATGTGTGCTTGAAACAAATCATCTTCGAAAAGTGCATTGTTGGACAAAAAACACATAATTTTCGAACATTGTCTGCCGGTACGACATCCCCTCCTATTTGACAAAGTTTTCTGGCAACTGAGAGATGTGTAGTTTTATGTGTACTTGAAACAAAACATCTTCAAAAAGTACACTATTGAACGAAAAAGAAATGTGGATTTTGAATTTCTGTCGGTGCCACGCCCCTTCTAAATTATTGACATCAAGGAGATGTGCAGTTCCTTGTGTGCTTGAAATAAATCTTCAATAAAATACAAGTTTTACATATTCAATAACCTATTTCGATGACCGCCATTTCGAAACGTCCCTTTTCTACTTGAATTTTAACAGATAAGAGTGTTCAATGAACCTTGAAAAGGAGCGGTTATTCTAATATCTCTCTACTCGCTAATGTAGTATTAAGGTAACATGTAATGTAATGTAGCATTAGAATAAAAGCTCCTTTTCAAGTTTCATTGAACCCTCTTATCTGTTAAAATTTCGTTCCAATTTAATAACTAGCCAGATTCTATCGAAGCTTGTATCAATGTTAAAACCGACAATTTTTTAAATAAGGACCTCTCGAAGGACCTCTATCCCCGCTAAAGCTAGTATTATTATTAGAACGATTTCAATATATGTTTAAATTTTCTCCTCCTCCCCACTTTGAGGTGACAGGCAAGTGTAAATGTAATGCTGAGGATGGATATTTTATGGATGTATGACTAAATGTTTTCTTCAAATAGGACATTTAGCGTCGGTTCTCGGACCATGCAGTGCGACGACTGATAACAGGTGCCGTTATGATTCATATATCCTCACTATCTTGCAAACACAGTGAGCAAGCAGGATAAATATTTAACCACTGTGCTTATAATAATTTTAAAATAAAATAATTTAAAAACAAGCGGGTTAAAAAATGGTCTACTATTCAATTTCGTTCACGATTAATTTTGGTACCTTTATACTTATTTTGGTACCCTCATGAACAGGCCACTTGTTAAAACTACAAGATGTGAGCCAAAGTACTCTAAAAATTTAAGCAGTCGTTGGAAGCAAGCAAAAAGGCAAAGGCATGAGTATTTTGAGAGCTCTTGGCTTAGTATTCCACCCAAAAGAGGCAGCGATAGCGTCGAGCCATATAACTATCCTTTGTTAAAAGATAAATAATTCAATTATTTATATAAAAGAGCAAAAACTCAAAAAGAGGCATAAAATAATTGTAAGATTCCAAACACAAAGCCTAAAACACTGGTAAACAAACTAGTCAGTCAACGTTTCGCCAATTCAAGCATCATCATTCAAACTGCCTTTGGTTGATGCGTCTTTTTAGACTGTTGATGTGAGATGTGCTGTATTTTATCTTCATAGATGTGAATTTTTTGGTAGGATACCTGAATTGGTGAAACATTGACTTATTATTTTATTTACTAGCATTTTAGAGGCTCGAGGCTTTCTGTTTGGAATCTTCCAAGAGTATTCTAGAATTTCAATTATTCATAAAAAGATGTATACTGTTATTGATCTAATATACAATGTCAAAGTGCTATCCCGTGCCTCTCGAATATATACGCATATATACAATATTCGAACATAAGTATCAACAAATACTCTGGTATGTGAATACTCAACAAATGAATGTTGTTCAACTGGAATAATTTAACGATAATCCTGGGTACATTATCATACTGTTATATAAAATGATAGCCCGTTTTTTGTATGCAAGTGCTTACCGCGAAAACTACAGAACCAATCTTTGCCAAGTCTTAACTTCATCATCTGCGCATAACTCGAAAAATATACATTTTTCGCTTATTGCACGTATGCTCAATCGAAAGATAGTCAAATTCCCTACAAAACAAAAAAGAAAATCATCTAATGTACACCCAAGAAATTGAGAAAAAATAAAAAACGTTAAAACTGCTTTATTTTATATCTTCAGTTTGAAAAACGATATCGGTATGGTTTTTAAAGCAAAAATATATTTAAATATTTAATATATTTAAATATATTATAATATATTTAAATATTTTTCACACCAAAAACGATGGCAGATTTTTATTCATCACACCGAAAATCGTTCAAAGGGTTCCTGATTTATGAGAACCAGGGCTGTAACTTCATACCACGAGATCATCATCATCGTATTATATAAAACGCTGCAAATTATTACACAATGGTTTATTATTTCTAAATAATTGTATTTCAAAAATATATGGTATATGCATTCACATGGCTTTCCTTAAAGCAAATAGGTTAAGATGGGTAGGCTATGTGTTCAGAATAGAGGATAAAAGGATGCAGAAGAAAATATTCGAAGCGCGATTCCCTTGGAATAAGAAAAAGGAAAGGCCAAGAAGCTGGTGGAGTGAAGTATGGATCTAAGAAAGGATGAACTGGAGAAAGATGTGTGGAGAAAGATTAGAGAGAAATGGAAAAGGACAACTCAGGAGGCCAAGGGTCACGAGAGCTGAGGAATTAGTCTACAAAGCTCAATACGCTATATATCTGCTAATGTGATTAATTTTTGTTTTGCGAGGAATTTTATGGCCTTTAATACAATACAATTACATTTTTTTTATATTCCATAAACGACGGATGGTATTGTCGAGTTCTGAGGATCATCCTGAGGTGACCTGTGACTTTATTTCCAAATCTCAAGAAAATAGGTCCAGTAGTCTCGGAGAAAAGCTGTGGACTGAGGGCGGATTTTTTTCAATATTTGGATTCTATGTATCTTCAAACGCAAAACCAAAAAAAAAAAATTCTTGGTCGATTACAAACGTTCATTATGATTATAATTATTTAAAATAAACGCCCGGTAATTAAACGTCGGTGGAAGACAAACTTTGTAAAAAGAGCGGCATCCAAAGCAAACAGAAAGACGCCAAATATTTGCCACCCCCAGTGGAGAGGGTGGGGGTAGCAGAGAGGGCGACTACTGGGGGTTGTCTCAGTCAGTTTCAGCCCAGAGTTCGTCCCGAGAAGTCTGCCTGTCTGTCAGTAGGTTTCTACTTTTAGCTGAATAAAATTGACCCTAACATAGATATATATCTTAAGAAAGAATTTTCTGATCTTATACACTTTTAGGAGTTAATCGTGCTTCTTGCAACATGGATGCAAATTAAAAAGATAGATTTCGCGAAAAATTAAATTAAAACCACAATTCAAATTTCTCTGACAATTATGGATCTCTTGAGTTTCAAGGTGCCAACCTCCGTACAAGTAGATAGGGAAAATTCAATCACATCTTCCAGAAAGGGGTTTTACTTAGCCAAAATGGGATTCATCATTTTCTAAGTGAAATTATTAATGCAGAAATAGGAAATTTATCTTTGGATTCCCAAGCCTCATTTTATAAAAAACAATCCTTAAGCTTGAAAAAAAAAAACAGTTTTTTTAATAATAATAATAACTAAGGATAGTAGCTAAAAATGTTCCATTTTAGAATGAAGCGATGAAATTAAAATAAAACGGGTAAAAAAAGAAACAATGACTAGTTCTTTTTTTTCTTAAGAGGTATTCACTGATACAAATTATAGATATAATTAATTAATATACTAGATATGATTAATAGATATAATAATATATGTAATTTTATATATATATATATATATATATATATATATATATAATTATAACTATAATTCTATATATAATATATTCATAGATATAATTAATTAATTAGATATACTATATATCTCATTTTCTGTATATTAAAAATGTTGCTGATAGTAAAACTAACAAGGTTTCAGCCTTGCTCAGGATCCATAGTAAATTGAAATATAATTTTAAAAATGTAACGGCGGATTTGAAGTTTTTCTAATTAATATAAAAATAAGATTTTTGATCCAGAAATGGTATATTTCAGAGTAATACAATTCTTTAAATGAAATAATTAAATTTTAGAGCGAAATAAATGGGCCATTGAATTGTATATGATGAAAATAGTATTCTTCTACGGCGTGAAGTATATTTAAAAAAAAAAAAAAAAAAAAAGTGTACATAAAACTGGAGTCGGATTTGTTTTTACAACTTTAAAAAAAAATATATTCAATTTTTTTTAAATCAAACTGGTGGAACTTTCTAATTTTTTTAAAGACTCTGTCCATAATTCAGTAACCCTTTGACCGATTCAAAGCAAATTCAGATCGCTATTACAAGTTCTTTGAATATGCGATTTGATTTAGCCGGTGTGTTACTACTTGTTTTAGAACCAGCGTTATCAGAAAAAAAAACTCAATTTTGTTTTTATTTTGCAATAACATTTTTTTACACATACCTTCTGAGATAATGCAATACCTTTTTATTAGGATGGAAAGAAGAAAATATCGTTGTTCTATTGATTCCAAGAACGTCGAAGTCGAATAAACTGAAGAGGAGATTCAGAGTTTCAAAACAAAATGTAATTTCGTTACTTAAAAATGTAATATCCCTTTGAGACTTGAAAAAAAAAACATTTTTGTATTCAAAGATATTTTCAACATACAGGTTTTTTTGCTTTATTGAATCAAAATCTCTTGTAATTTTTGTGGTGAAGAAAATTATAACGCTAGTTTACTAAATAATTTAAACATTTTTTAAAATTCAATGGACCAAAATTTTTTTCTTTTTATTATAGTTAGTATTTTTCTTATGATTCAATCTGAAAAACGAATATTTTTCTCGAAAAACCATATCGATATCAATTTTCACACTCGAGATATAAAATAAAGTATTTTAAGCATGTTTTATTTAATTTCTCAGCTCCTGGCGTTGATTGGACAAAACGTTGGTTAGGTTAATTTTTATTCAATGCAGCATCACCATAAATTTTTTGATCGGAATCGGCGACGGTCACACCGTGTACCCTATGTGTAAGTGTTAATGTGGAAATCCCTTTTAAAATAGAGAACAATATCAACATAATATTAATATGAAAAAATGATCTCTATTTTTATGAGAGTAGTTTAAAATTTATAAATCATAATTCATATTAAATAGCCATAAAATTTAATCCATAAATTTGGTTACAAGAAAGTAGAGCATAATACTGAAGTATCCTGTTGATGAACTATCATATGAAGTATCATATACTTCATAGTTTGTTATACTTTATAGTATAAATATGAAGTATCATATTTTTTGGAATAACATTACTAAAGTGTAAATGGGTGTAATTTAATTTCATAAATTAATTAAAATATTAATAAGTGAAATTGGCTTCCAATGAACAAGATTTTTTTATTTCTACCATCATAAAAGCTCGGAAAGGACATAAATTAATGAAAGGTATTTTGTATTGTACCGTTTATTTTAAAAGATCGGCTTTTTAGAAAAATCATGAAAATTATTAATGGCTAATTAACAATTTATAACTAATTTACCTACTAATAAGTTGTTCTTATATCAACCCATATTTTATTAATGACGCCCCAAAAACTGACATTTCATAATACAGCCTGATGCAGAAGATATGGATTTTTAAAATATATAAGGCGCTGGAAGAACAGCGAAACCGCTATGTTACTCTTTTGTTTTCTTTGTTTGACTTTATATTTATATATGTATAACATATCTTTATTTGTAGCAATGTATTTATATGATATTTATTAACCAAGAATACCTTGTATTAAAAGGTGTAATTCCTAGAGCAATATATTACAAAAATGTATTTAGAAAACTTATTTGGCGTAAGGGTCTTTCAGCTTATAGTAGTCAGCAAGACATTTAATTTTGATTTTTTATTCAGTGTATTACTGAAATATAAAAAGGATGATATTTTAAAAGTTTAAATGCTCAAAAATTAAAACCATCCAGTTTTTTCCGAAAAAGAACAACAATTTTATAAGTGACTACAATAAATAAGGATACGAAAACTTTTTTTAAATTTCTATTTACAACTTATTTAGCATTTAAACATTTCTTTATATAAACTAATTACTTCAGAACAGAATATGCAGAAAAAAAAAAACCTTCTGAAGATGCTTTCTTTTAGAAATTACAAAATTAGATCAAAGATTTGAAACAATAAGTTTGACGATATTGCAACTGAAAACATGTATATGCAACTAATTGCAATTATTTGAAACTAAAAATTATTAAAAGAATTAAAAACAAAACAGGTGAATTAATCATATATAGTTACCAAAACATTTATTTATGTACTTCCATATTACTCAAATATTTAAACAAATATTTTTTTTAATTAAGATTTATATTAATTATCGTATACATTAAATGAAATTTTATCTCTGGTCCCATATCATGTTGTATAGCGTTATGAGATGCATAATTTTAAATTTGGGTCAAATGAAAGTGTCTGCCAAATTTGGCGCTATGATGCAAAACTTTAAGTGCCCGCTTTTTTATTTTGAGCATATCTGTTTGTTGCCTACCATAAATCACACTGGAAATATTTCTCTTTGGAAGCAATTTACCGCAGAATACACAAAGTAGCTTTCCCTGCCCCAAGCCATAAAATTACCTATTCAAAGTGTTATCGCTCTGAATAGCAGTACACTATTCAAAAACAATATTAGTATAGTGTTATTAAATAATAAAATAATATTTTTCAATTTGTTTTACAAAAATATAACCAAAGGCTTTTTGTTATATAAAAACGAAAAGTTTGTTTCGCTTTTGTGTAAGTTAAGGGAACAAAAACAAAGGTAAGAAAATACATTGTTTATTTTTTTATTTTATTTTTTTGTAATTACCACCCATCCCTTATATATAAACCAGTTTTATAATTAAACAATTTGAATTTCTTTCATCTTACAAATAAATCAAGCAAAACAACTTTAGTAGCACTATTTGTATGTAAATACAACCTCAATTCAGATAAAACCAAAATAACCAAATGTGCCATCAATACCTTCCTCCTCATTAACTTCCCATAATCCAACCAATTTGTTAAAAATTTTTTATAATAAAGCTTTTTACAAATATTTAAAGACATTTTTTATATAAATAATGATCGTACTCTATTTGTGGTAAACAATTTTAATTTTAGCTTACCTTTCAAGTAAATTTCTTGAAATATTACAAATACATTATAACCTTCTTTCAATGTTCATTTGTGGGTTTTAATCTTTAGTTGATAAGCTTAAAATGTTCTATTATTGAACTTATAATATCAAAAACTAAGAAACAAGGAAACGAATTGGTAATGACGAAACTTGTAATATCTTCTTCCAGCTCATCATTAACAGGATTCTTAATGGAAGTTTGTCACAACATGAAAAATATAAATTATAATGTAGGATAACAATTTTAAGCATTTTATTTCTTATTTATATAAATTGACTTGATAAAATTTAAAAGTAGCTATGAATCAATCTTGTGGTAAAAATATCAGTTAACCCGCACAGCAATCAAGCCTTGCAAAACAGTATCTCAATCAGTGGTAGGGGTTGCATTTGCAAATAATATTCCCATTAAAAAAATCCCGGAGTTGTAAAAAGGGTGAATTGGGTATTTTCACTTTTTTAGATTCAAAAACGGCGTAGATCACGATGACGAAAACATCACTTACTTGTTAAATATGATCTCCTAAAAAGTAGTGAATAGTTTAATTCCCTCTTTTTACAGAACACCGACGATATTTCCGATTTAATATCATTCCCAAAGTTAGGTACCTAAAATAAAATATCTGATGTGGACAACGACTTCCTTGTACGCCTATTAAACTATAAATCGGTGGCTCAAAAAGTGATCCTGAATTTGGTTACTAGTTTCCGAAGATCGCAGTATCTCAAAAACAACACTCGGCGTCGCGACATACATCTATTGACCAGTTGAGGAAAACCAGTATTTTACACTAAATTTTAACACTTAAAACAAGTAATAAAAATGTTTAATTGGATTGGAAACCAAATTGCGTTTGTAACCTTTATTACCGAAACATATGATTTATGTATTTAATTTAAATATAATTTTTGATGTAAGCTTATGATGACCTTCAAGTAAAGTACCGTTTTCGGCTCACCAATTTTAACCAAAATATAGTTAATACATTCACATCAATATAAAAGTCCTATTTACCAAATTTGAGATGTTTTACATTATATTTTAATATAATTTTTTATGAAAGTCTAATATGACCTTCAAGTAAAGTACCGCTTCCGGTTTTCCAATTTAGACCAAAATCTAGTATGTAATTTAAATCAATATATAAGTAATAAATACCAAATTTGAGAAGTTTTGCAAAGTATTTTAATATAATTTTTTATGGAAATCAATTATGACCTTCAAGTAAAGTACTACTTCCGGTTCACAACTAGATTTTACAACAATCCTAAATACAAAATTTCAACTTTCTACTGCTAACCGTTTTTGAGTTATGCGAAATACGAACGAACGAACGTACGTACGTACAGACGCCAAGACGAAACTAGTCAAAATGGATTCAGGGATGGTCAAAATGGATATTTCCGTTGAAATCTGAAAACCGAAAATTTTCGCGATTACAATACTTCCTTTACTTCGTACAAGGAAGTAAAAATACAAAACACAATTTTAAAAAAAATAATACAAATGGATAATAAACACTATTTTTGTACTTATTTTTGGAAAGAACATATCTCCTATTTTAACAGCCCTTAGTTCTAAAAATATCCACATTTATTCGTTCACAATAAAAAAAAATAAAATCACTTACCAATCTTAAAATGCCTAACTGAATAATTTTAGCGTTATAAAATGTTACCGTTATGTCACCGTTATTAATGTTTCACAGTGTAAGAAATAAAATACAAACGTCCAATTTCAATTTTTGGAATGATTGAAACTGTAACTCGTAAATTTTCCCTGAATTTTTCAGAGATATCACAGGCTGGCATATTCCTTTTTTAGAAACAATTTAAAGCAGCGTTTTAGCGGAGTTTTATTTCTTTTCCCTTCAATATTACATAAATATATTAGTATATCTTTCGCTTGATAAATGAACGAACGGCAATTTTAAAATAGCTTTAAAATACATGTATTAATTATTTTTAAGAGTTGTAAACAACTATACTTGTGCTATCTCCATGTTTATGTTTAACATCTTAATGAAATTAAATTTTCCCTTTTTATTAATAACGTTAACCGTTTTTCGATAACTGAGATAAGATAAAAATAATTTTTAAAAACATCATTTCGTTAATTATCCTGTTGCGAAGTGAAAATCATTTATTCCACTAAAAATAAGAAATAAGATCCGTTCCTTGAAATATTCCTGCCCTCGAGATTGTATAATTATATAAATTATTCTTTTTTCTGTTGCTCTATTATAATACTTTCAATGCCGAAAAAATTGTTGACCATTTAGCCTAAAACCAGTGAAGATTAAATATCAAAGATGAGCGGAAAGAGCCTGCTAGGACTGTGGCTTTACAGGACTGGCGAGTCATGGTCGATCAAGGAAGCACCACCCATACCACAAGTTAGTATATAATTATATTTTTTAAAATAATTTATTAATAATATAATCATAATTAACACAAAATAATATGTAGTAAAATAATACTTCACTCAGTAGTCTCCTCATCTACAGACAGAGCTTTACGCCTTCCACTATAACATCCATTGCTTGCGTTGGGAATCCTCCTTCCGCCTATTCTCTCAACGAGGCTGAATCGATTAAGGTTTTTATAATAACCAAGTTATTTTTTTATAATAACAAAATAAATGTAAACTGAGGTTTACATTCAAATCCTAATATAGAAATCCGTATTTGTATTTGTCGATGAATCGATTTTTAAAGTTTGTTGCTATCACTAACATATCAATATATGATATGTTGCTATCACAACATATCATCTACAAAGAATAACCCTCTGCCTAGTTTCGATTATCGAATGGTTCTCACAAAATTTTAGGAATTAGAATAAACTCTAATTAACCTTTAAATTAAGAGTTTCCTTGCATATTACTCAGTTATGAATAATGAATAATAGTCATGAATGTTGTCAAAAACTTCAATTATTTCTATAGTAAAATAATAGGAAGTAATTGCTCAACTAACAGCAATTATAAATTTAATATTGTATATTGTATAGAGAGAATCCAAATATCAAATTTAAAAAAAATCTTTGAAAGCCAGCAATGTGTATGAATTATATATTTTTTTTTTTATTTAACTATTTATTTATTGAGCAATATTACATTCTGTCTCAGCAGGAACAATGGTAATAGTGATAAAATAAATCATTCATACCATATTTACAAAAAATGAAATAAAAATTAAACTTAATACAAGAAATAATAAATAAACTTATATAAAATAAAATAAACGTATTATCTTAAACGCAGGCACACTATTTACTATCAGCCTGGGACTCCCCGAGCCTGCACTTATGGATGGAAAAGCATGACTCCAGGATATCCCAGCGGTTCTCATTCAGTCTTGTCACTACTACGCGCTATTGCCCCAGATATACAGAACTTGAGTGGAGAATCTGGCCATTGCCAGAACTCCAATATATATATTTACAACAGGTCTCGGGGCTATTGCCGTTTCAACCTTCGAGGAAGATCGTAGGGATGGGTAGAGCTGGATAGGGATTGTGCTAAGGGATTAGGATGATTAACAAGGTTCTGGTCAAATTGGGAGAATTTTGATGGAATAAGATCTAAGACAAATGGGATATTGAGGTGTATTGTAGAGTATAATGTAGGGTATTGTTGGTTACATAGTACGGAGAATTGACTATTGTTCCAAGGGCTTTGGACTGAAAGGATTGGATGCGTTTGATGTTCGAGAATTTGGCTGTCCCCCAGAGTCCGTAGGTCCAGACAGGTTTCACAATTGTCTTGTAAATTAGCAGTTTGTTGTCAGCTGAGAGCTGTTGGTGTAGCCTCTATAATTTCTTTGCCATTTTGAAGTGGCTAATAGGGGTTAGGGGTGAAGAAAAGAGATTTTCAGACATCCCTTGTGACGATGTCCCTAGTTGAGGTTCTGGTTCTATTGTGCTAAATAGCGTTACTGGTGGAGTTACACGTTTACTGCGTCGTTGTTTTTGTTTGGCAGGCGAAGCACGTGGTGTCGAACCAACCGATCTCGATCTTTTTGTAGAAGTTTTACCCGACATTACTTGAAAGTAGCGCATATCTCATTGGGAAAGAAAAAAAAATAATTATAGGGGAAAAAAAAAAAATTACGTCTGCTTGAACTTGACCTTGTCTCCAAGACGGGCGTTGACCAGCCCATCCCGAGGATGGAGCCGAACTGGCGTCAGCTGGCCAAAGTAGGCACGTCACCAGGTATTGCGACAAGCCACTAACTAGACACTGCTTTCACTTTTCCCAACTATTATACATAATAAATAATAGTACTCACTGCAGGATTAATCCGCTGTTTATAGCGCTAATGTTTACCTGCGATCTCGAAAGGTTTTCAGTAAAAAATCACTAAAAATTCAACTGGAAAATGAATAACTCTGCGACACGGCGTAAAAGTTGACCATTACAATCCAGTTGACTATTACAGAACTGAAAATTATCAATAAAGTTAACAAGTAATTAAATAAAGTGATATATAACAAAGTTTAATACTTACTTAGTTCAAAATGGGATTGAAACATCGAAAAATCGATATTCGATATTTTGCTATATCGCAAAATCATATATATATATATATATATATATATATATATATATATATATATATATATATATATATATATCGATATCAACCGATAATTGCTATAAAAATATCGATCTATCGGATGTTAAGATATCTATAAAAAATATCGGTTTTTCCAATCCCATATATGGATATATCAAGTTTTGATGTCCCACCCTAGTTCAGAATTCCACTCCCTAATTGTCACACAATGTTTGACGAATATCAATGTTTCCTTTAATATCATTTATTTTCTTAAAACACTTCTCGGTGGTTAGACTCAAGTGAATGAAATGGTTCTCAGGAAATCGTCGTCACATTTCTTATGATCCTTAAATTTCTGAACAGTGGCAGTCTCCAAGGGGAGTATGAATGAAAATAAATAAAATAAACTATTTTTCAGTCTCAATTATGTGATTGTATAAATATATACGTGTGTGTCTGAATCAGTTCTGATAAGCACTATAAGATTGGATTCTGGATCAGAACTTTTGAATCTTTGAATTTATTAATAGTTATTCTTATATTTTTTATTAAATTAATCGAAAGGCAATAAAATTCTCTACAAAACAAAAAAATAATGATCGAAATTGGACCAAAGATATAGTGCATTGAAGTTTGTAGACTAATTCTCCTCCGCTCGTGACCATTGGCTTGCTGAGTTGTCATTTTCTATTTCTTCCTATTCTAGGCCTCTAGATTTCCCAATCGCGGACATCCAGATTTCGCCCATCTCACTCCACTTCATCCTTCCTTGGATCAATCCTCCACTTCCACCTGCTTCTTGGTCTTTTCTTTTCTTAATGAAGTGACCTCCAATATTTTCCTCTGTATCCTTTCACCCTCTATTCTGACCACATATCCTGTCCATCCAAGCCTACTTGCTCTGACGAAGTCGTGTGAATGGACACACCAGATATTTTTGAAATATCACTATTTGTAAATCATAAACCATTGTATAATAATTTGCATTTTTTCTTATAGTTGCCGCCATCTATAGGCACTAGTGACTATAGAAACCCAAATGCAATGCCAAGGAATTCAATTATATTCTCTCTGAAAAATCAAGTCGGCGGGCTAGCCAGAGTTCTCCAAGTTTTTCAGGTATTTCTACTCAACAATTATATTTGATATTTCAACCTTGTTATACTTTCTATGCGAAATCTATTTCGAGAATTTTTCATCACTCTCTATGCTAAAATATAGATATAGGTGTTGATTAGAGGATGAACGAAAATTCTAGATATTAGATTATCAATATCATTTTCACATTTGTTCTAAATAATAAGTCACACTGTATGAAAAAAAAATATATAAATACAACAATCAGTAAATGGTTGGTTACTACTTACTGGTTACTCCAATAATGACAAAATTTTAGTGATGCTTGCAAATTATTTATTTTTTTTTTTTTTTTATGGAAAGCAATCCTTTGCTTTCATTGTCTAATTTACTAGCCATTGAGCACTTCCTATTCGCTCAGGACCTGGGCGTGAACGTGGTCCACATCGAGTCGAGGCCTTCTGCGAGGGCAGACTCCGAGTTCGAGATCCTAGTGGAAGTGGAGTGCGACAACAAGAAAATGGAGCAGGTCGTGTCCATGCTGAGGAGGGAAGTAGCTGCGATCAGCCTCACCACCTTTGAGGAAGGAGTGGAGTTACCTCTTCCCACCCTATCGTCCACAGCCAGCTTTGGTAGGTTCCTCCAGGAGTAACGAGCTCCAGAGGGTTGTCGAAACAGATAGTTAGCGACAAAATTACCCATCATTATTCTGTCACTAACCTAAATGCTTTCGGTAACAACAAACCGGACTGCTATTTTATTATTCTGCAAGTGACTACTTTACTCAAGAAGTCTATTAGACCTGTTCATAACTTCAATTCTTCGGATTATGTACTAATCCTTCAGGGTACTGAACCGAATTATTGTAACAGCTCGCAAAACCATCATAAAAAATCTTTCAAACAATGCTGTAATGTTTTTATTTATTTCCGTTTACCATAGCCTAATTAAAGGAGGTAAAGATGGCCAAGCTAAATTATATTTAAATAGATGAAATGAGAGTTAAATTTGAAAAGATGAACTGGGGCTCAATACTGTATCACCACACTCCCATTAATTTATTTATTACTTATTTCTACTGGACAATTATTTCTCCGTTCGACAAGGCTCAAATCTAGCTCAATGGTAGTGAAATGTTATCGACAGGTAACTAGCTCATGGTGTATATGTGGTCGATATGGTCGAACTGTGGACGTATATTTAAAGAAAAACTATATTTGCTGCTATATTTTATGAGAATCGGATCAATGTAGTTAAGACGAGTGAAAATATAATTAAGAAAATGAGGCCAGCCATAGAATAATTAAATCAATAACTAACCAATTTATATATATTTTTTTTAATTTTATTTTCATAATTATTAGATTTTGAAGAAATCCCCTGGTTTCCGAAAAAAATTCAGGATTTGGACAAATCCCAAAAGGTCCTCATGTACGGGACAGAGCTGGATGCTGAGCACCCTGTAAGTAATGCTGTAAATTATTTCACTCAACAACTAAAGAATCTTATTAATTTGGTTGACATTATTATTTTTGCATTTTCTTCGTTCTCAAAAGCCTATACCTATAAAATATTTCAGGGATTTAAGGACCCAGTCTACAGGAAGCGGAGAGAAACTTTCGCCACTATCGCAAGGAACTACAAACAGTAAGAACTTACGACCAATACCTGCCAATTACGAGAAGCTTATCGTTTATATTATCTTTCTGGCCGTACGAAGTAGACGAAGCATTGCTAAAAATAAAATCAGATAAAAAAAACCTGATTTCATGAATTTATTCATTTTACTAGGAGGAAAATAATAAAATAAAGAATAATATTAATTTGAGAATATCAGAATAAATGTTTGCATGTATATATAATAAAATCATTTTGATCTGAGAGATTTTAACAAATTCTTTATTAACATCTTTTTTAAAAATAAATGAGTTAAATTAATTAACCCGATCTCATTGATCCATCTAGTTCAAATCGCATTGTATTGACACTTATAAATAATAAATTAGATTTCATATAGCATAATTATGTATTTTTTTAAATTTTTCAGCGGACAACAAATTCCTAAAGTCCAGTATACCACTGAAGAGATAAAGACATGGTAAGAATACATCGTTAATAATAAACAAATTAGATACCTAATTTCGTGAGTGAAAATTATTGCACGTTACGAGAGATGATTGTTTATTAACATTTAATGGTAGATTTTTTGCTTTCAACTGTTTGCTGATACCACAACAAATTTGAATTTTCGAATTATAAATGAGTAAACATTTCGATCTACAGTTTTTTATCGATATTTATTAATATTCAAAGATATGACATTCACAATTAGCTAAATCAATAAGAGGACGGATAGGCGTACTAGAGGTCGCCCGAAACGTACATGAGAGGACTGTATTAGGTCTGACTGAGCTGGCTTAAGAAGGTTACAACTATTTAACGATAAACTCTAATTTTAATATTAATCAATATTGAATATCTCATTTTAATCACTATTGAATGAATGAAAGTAAATTTTATTCTGTGTTTTTTAATCCCCTTGGAATAATAAACATGTACAGAACTAATAATTTAAGTAATAATTATTAAGAAGTAATATAATTATCAATATAAATATAATATAAGTAGTATAATTAAGAAGTAATAATTATCAAGCAATTAAGTAATAAAAAATAAAATGAGCATACCTGCACATAAATTTATTTCTTACATAAATGCGGAAGATTGATAGTAAAGGAAATGGAGAAATAATTTATGATTACAGGAAGTTAGGAATGAAGTTTAGAGAATAGAGATGGGTAAAGAATTAATATTGGGCTTATTGATTTGATTTTTTATGTCTAAATAGAATATAATAAAAATCAACACCCGCCATTTTGTCACAAGATTCCGGATAACAGGTTTATAAAATAACAGATTGTTAAAATCCTTAGAACTATGTGAAGTTGGGTCTAAATTGGTTGAGCCGTTTTTTCACGATGAGCGGGCAAAGCATCGGGTTTAATGGTCCTCCGCCATTCTGTTTTAAGGAGGCGAATAGCAGGTAGATATCGCTTAAAACCAATAGCGGATTTACGCAGAGGCAAACTAGACACTTGCCTGAGACAGCAATTTTTTCAGGGCGGCAAAATTTAAGTGAAATTATATTTTTAGATTCAAACGAATTAGTAAGTATATTCGTAAATAAATTAATAATAAATTATATTAAGTATAAATAAGTGTAAATAAATTCTATAAATTATTACACTAGGATTTATTATCAATTATTATTATCTATTTATTTCTTTAAATTTATTATCAGTAACTTATACAGGGAATACAAGACTCGATTGACATCCACTTAAAATTCGCAATTTTTGGAATTTAGAGGTTAAACTTGATAGGGTACAACTGTGTCGCCTGAAGTTTTCTTTGAGCTCATATTCAATCTCAAAACTTTCTTTAGTACCTCATCAGCACACTCGCTTTAAAATTACATTTACTAAAAGAATCCGTCATAAAATGTACTCCATTTCATCAAAAACTCCAGAGTTTTGTACGCTGAAGAGGTACTGAAGACAGTTAGGGAGGTTGTATACGAGCTCTTAGAAAACTTCAGGCAACACAGTTGAGCCATACCAAGTTTTACCCCTATATTCCAAAAATTTAGGATTTTAGGGTGGTGTCAATTGAGTTTGTGTATATTAATTTCTTAATATAGATCCCTTTTCCGGCACTCAGGAGCGGTGGATTTTTACAAACGAGGTGGCAATTCATGGAGAATTGATATGAATTGTAATGACTAATCCCAATTTCGATTCTGAAATTCTTCCAACAACTTTAATAAAAGTTACTGAAAAATGTCAGGGTTTCAAAATTTCGACAGCGGTAAATCGGCGGATCGAGACGCGACTGTTTGGGTTTTAAAGAATTTGAAGCGAACATCAAGGCCCGGCTCGGGATGTTTCAGCGCTTCAAAGCTCTAAAATTTACCGTTTTCGAGATAAAGCACGATTAAGTGCCGTCCCCGGCAGGCGCCCTATACCGCATTGCGTGTCGTTAACATGGCAACTTCATACCCGTATATGCAAACTGACTACAATAGCTTTTGAATAAGTGTGAAATTATTGCGTGAAAACGTTATTTTGTTAATAAAATGGGAGGGTAAAAAGAAAAAATAAGTGTGAAAACGTGAAATTTATTTAAGTGAAATGTTATTGCTGTTTATAAAAGTTATCCTTGAAAATGTTTGCAACAAATGAGACTTGCATATTCATAGGTTATTATTTGAAATTAAATGGCGGATGGTAACGTCATGTTCAAAAGATCATCCTGAGATGACTCATGACTTCGGTACCAGAGTTTAAAAAAAAATTGGCCCAATTGTCTCTGGGTTTTTTTTTAAATTTGGTTTTTGGATTCTATGTATCTTGAAACTTAAAACCTTACATTTTGAGGGGAGGCGACGGGTCATTTCTTGGTCAATTACAAAGATTCATTATTGAAAAAAAGTGAACCAAAGTTATCTCCTCTTAGTTTTCAACTATAAAGTAATAATTATTTTCGGAGTCTGGAGGGGCTGGAAGGGGTGGGTAGAAGTGTAGAAGTGCAACAAATCCGCCACTGCTCCTTTATTGCTCCTTTATTGCTGACTCTATATAACAACGGAAAAAAGTTTCCTCGAAACCAGTTCAGCTATTTTCTCGTGAAATGCAGCCAAAAACGTGTAACATGCAGACGACAATATACATAAATGTTGAGACATTTATTTTATTAACGATTTCTGAGAGAATTCGGGGAATCGTGAAAGAAGTGAAACCGCTTATTGGAGTATTTGGATAAAGGTGCGGCTATACCGTTGACGGATGCATTGAGTCCGGTAGTGGACCCGCAGCGTGTATTTAATAGGGGCGACGACACCGAATCCGGACTGGATTTGAGGAGGATTGGAGGAGCGAGCTTGATTCCGATAGCCCATATATAAATACACGATATGCGTTCGCATCAAGACTCCAGTCAAGACCGTATTCGGTGAAGCTGCACATTTAGTTTGAAGTTTATTAAGAAAAGCAGACATCTATATAAAGGCTTTTTGAAAAAATCTTACAAGTTTTTAATTTACTTTTAATGCGATTATATTCATATCAAAACACTACTCAGACTCTATACCTGCTATATAAAGATTTAAATTTAAGCAAACAATCCTGAAGGATCAAAAAATTCTTGAGCTGTATACAATATTGAGATAGAGAGTAGGAGTTGAGCCGAAATATAGGATTAGGCTAATCCAATATCTCCGTGACTGGTTGCCAATGAGCGCAATCAAGCGCCTCCTCCCCTCTCCGCTTCCGAGAAGTTCCTCCACTGTTAAAAGTATCTCAACTGTATTCCTGCTGTTTCTTATCTCTTTCTCTTTTGTCACTAATGAGATATTTCGTCTCTTTTCTCTACAAACTAACGCTCAAGATAAAGTTTGGGTTAAAATAAGTTACGCTGCTCATTTCATAATTATTTTCGTAATAATAGATGTCTAACTTTGGTTCTATTTTTAGAAACCTCTATCAAAGTCTTCTTTTGGCCAGAAAAACGGTGAAAGAAAGACCCCGTTTATCTAGAATAATGTGGCTAAGACTAATCCGGATAACACAAGCATCCGGAGAGTTGGTTTGATCAGTAAATATATATATATATATATATATATATATATATATATATATATATATATATATATATATATATATATATATATATATATATATATATATATATATATATATATATATATTTTATTAATGACATTTGAAGCGTAGAAATGCAAAGGGTTTATGTGTATTCAGCAAAATCGGAATCATAACTTTTTTTTCTTTTTGCAGACTATAGGTCTGAGTACCGAAATAATACTATTATGAATACTATTTTATTACTTATACAACCATAGGTGATCAGAAAAAAAAAAATTTGTTTTTAAATTTAGTCATAGTTCTTTAATATTATTCAAGTTAAAGCTTGAATTCTGAAAAATTTTACTGAAGGCACTCAGATCCTTTTGCATTTCCACGCGTCTTTTATTAAAATAACGTGCAAAAAAAGTCTCCTCGTGGTGTTCTCCGGTTATAACAAAACGGCCTTAGGAGATTTAACTATTAACTCAATTCATAGTTATTGTTTTATTTTAAGTGTTAAAGATCTTGATTAAGAGAAAAAGGATCGATTATTATAATGACAATGGTTTTAGAAATTTGAACATAAAGATTTTTGTTTCCACTAATTTATATTTCTATAATGATAAGTTGTTTTGAATAACTGCTCACTAAGTAATATTAACAGGATTCTTATGAACTCGCATTTCTCCCTTTCTACCAGATTCTGACCAAAACGAACTATTATTCAAATGAAAATGTATTCAACAAGTAATAACAAATACTGTTTCATTTATAATTCTTAATTTAAAATATTCAAAATAATAGTAAATGTATTGCTTTTTGATAATGTATAGTCACTTAATTCAATATTTAGTATAATATGGAGTGTGGAAGAAACAACTGACACATTTGGAAGGGATGTAAACAAAAAAAAAACAATGTCTCTAGAAAAAAACTGGTTTTATTTTCAAAAAGTACATTGAAAACAGTTTTATTTCGGTGGGTTTTAAATATTCCAGTATTTCTGGAGGGAGTTCCCTCAGTTGTGGGTGGCTGTTGGTGACTTCAGTGTTATCCGCCCATTTTCAGAAGGATAGTACAAGGATAACTGTAAAGTCCGACCATTAGGTGCATATGATGGATTCCTAAGTTGAATGAAATTGACGCAGAGAATTTGTGGTTCCAACAAGATGTAGTTCTGGTTCACACAGAGGGACATACCCATGGGAGAAGGTGCCATCCTCCCTCTCTCCAATTATTTGAAAACCCAAAAAGTTGGTTAATTTGAGGTTTTAGAACCTACTTCAAACTCATAGAGTTACTAAAATGTAAAATCAATACCAATACCTTTAAAGTTAAGAAATTGGAAATTTATCTGTAGAAAAGTAAATTATTGTTGGGGAATCCGGTAAAATTTTGGGGAAGTTTTAGATTTTGCTTACTTCCCCCATTAAATTGTTTTACTAACGTTTTTGATCACACATCTCGATGTTTGCTTGGAATTTTGAGAGAAATATTCCCTGACAGATTGATTTCTTTGTGGAGTGACTTGGAGTGGCCAGCAGGATCACCAGATTTATTTCCAAGTGATTTTTTTATTTGAGGATATCTGTTTAAACACTGTTTGGATAGAAGGGTAGGATCAGACAAGAAGGAATCAATGCCATTCCACCAGAAATGACTCAAAGTGATAGAAAATTTCTGGGAACGTCTTGGGAAATGCGTATTCGGCATTTGGAAGATGTAATTTTTAAAACTCACTGAAATAAAACTATTTTCAAAGCACTTTTTTGAAGAAAAAAAATTGGAGATATTTGTTTGTTTTTCAAAGCCCTTCGAAATGTGTCACTTATTTCTGCACCACCATGTATTTAATTAAAACATGTCTTAATTTATTCATTTATTATTTACAAAAAATAAATTTAAATTTATTCGTAAATATACATTTATTTATTATTAAAATATATGCTTATTTACTAAGTTTGAGCATTTCTTTTTTAATTATTATTTTAACTTTTTGTGACTAACGAGTCTTGAATAAAGATTAATTTGTTTGATTGTGGGTTCTAAATTAGCTGATAGAAAATGCAATAAGAAAAAATCAATTTATTTATAATGAAAATAAAAATTCTGAAAAATGTAATCACCAAAAGATTTTAGAAACTGATATTCCTGTATAAAAGTATTAAAATGATAGGTTTTAACTATTTTACAAACACAGATGGATCGGTTAGTAATATGTAATTTTCGAGAAATAACAAAATAAAATTATAGATATCTTAATACTAAAAAACAAAATATTAAATTTAGATTCTATCTACAAATTAAAAAATGTTATTATGATACGTTATTAGATGCCTTCTTATCGCCTGTTTAATATTCATCTTCTATTTTTCATAGTACCAAATAATGATATTTCACGGATAGCAAATATTACAAACTTGGTCTTTACTCACTGACCTGTATTTAATTTTACTTTTAAAACTCATGCACTGTCATTTTAAAATAGATTTGGTTCAATATAAGACACAATCCGATCTAGGATCAAGCGCAGGTATTCACTCCACGACGTTCCAAATCAAAAGACAATTCCTCAACAAAGCGGTGTAGCTCAGCATAATTAACAAGTGCTTCGATATTCTTTGTTTTCTTCATTTCCATTTAACATCCACACTTACATTCCACTTTATAGAATAAATTTAGAATAAATCCAGCCCAAGTATATTTTTATGTAAAAATTCTACTTTTTGATCATTCAAACAAGCACTTGTCCCACTGCTTATTTAATAATAATTCAATGTCAATAGTTTTTTTTTTCTTTAACATAAAATTGTTTATCAGTCTATTTCTTTTATATAAAATTATTGTACTTAATGACACTCCATTAACATTTAAATCTAACCAATTTTATCATTTCATTATATATATTTTTATTTTTTTTCAAAATCATATAAATTTATTATTGGTTATTCACGAATAGTAAATAAAGCATATATTTTCAAGACTAAAAGAATTTATATTTTGCATAATAATATTTAATTAAATTGCTTAGGTTTTTAAATTATAGAGTCTTGTTTATTACTTTTAGGAGCACAGTATTTAGAGAACTTCACAAATTATATGTCAAACATGCCTGCAAAGAATATCTGGATAATTGGCCAGAACTGGTTAAATATTGTGGATACAGAGAGGATAACATCCCTCAGCTTCAGGATATTAGTACCTACCTCAAAAGTGGGTTTTAAATCTTTTTTAAAGTAAACATTTGAAACACCTCAAAATTCTTAAAATAATAATGAATCTAAATTAAAAAATGCAGGGAAAACTGGCTATCAACTGAGACCAGTAGCTGGTTATTTATCTGCTCGAGACTTTCTGGCTGGTCTCGCATTCAGAGTGTTCCACTGCACACAGTATATCAGACACAGCTCCGATCCATATTATACACCAGAACCGTGAGTAATATAGCATAGAGCATGAAATTGTATATAATATTCTTGCATAACTAAAAAATATTGATAAAATAGTAAAACATTGCTATCTTCAAATATCAATGAAACTTGGTAATGAGCTTTATTAACATGAAACAAACATTTTTAAATCAGGGATTGCTGCCATGAATTACTGGGTCATATGCCCCTACTGGCTTGTCCAAGTTTTGCTCAGTTTTCACAAGAGCTGGGACTCATTTCGCTTGGCGCATCAGATAATGATGTAGAAAAGCTTGCAACAGTAAGTTTTTTTTTATAACAAATACAATTTTTTACTGAAAAATCTGGCATACTCTCTTTAGTAATTGATTTACATATCTATTTTTAATCTTAACAAACAGAAGAAAAAAAAAAATATATATATATATATATATATATATATATATATATATATATATATATATATATATATATATATACTGTAATATACACCTTTTTTCAGATTATAGGTACGTAGTAAATAATTGTTTTAGATATCTTAAATTAGATTTAATATTTGGAAATAGGGATTCTCAGGAAAATAATACATTTATTTATCCTGACTGCAACCATCATAAATTATAAATGGAACCAAAATAGACGCTTGGCATTTTAAAACATGGCGGCTCTATGTTTGACTTCAACAGAACCTCTGCCATAATGATCGAGTGGGTGAAGATGACCTATTTGTCAATACTTCGACAATAAACCTGATCTAAGAAAATCAAAAAGAAGTAGAAGAGATTTTCATCAAATGAGAACTTAAGAAAATCATAAATGGTCCATTTGTATTAGATAATCAAAATGGCAGTTCGCCATTTTGAAAGCTAGAGAGGGTAACGGAACAAAGGAAAAGTAGCCATTCGTGTTAGGACCAGGGACCGGCATAGACATCTGAAGAGCTCCCGTAATCTTTCATCCACATCATTTGGTAACACATTTATTTATATCCCATAGACCACGACCGTCGTTCTTCAAAGACCTGATATCGTTTTTAAAGTGTTAAGTGTTAAATTTAAGATATATTGACGCTTCACGTTATTCGTATGTTTGTAATAGTTATAGTTCTGTGTGTCTGTGTCTGATTGTCTAGCAACCCCCCTGAGAAATAGAGTCAAACTTAAATAAAACAAATAAATATATAAAAAAGGGAAAATAAGTTTCATTTATTTATTTCCCCAAAAACGGAACGTTACATTTGTCGCCCAATAACGCGTGGCCTTATTCGTTAAAAATTAGGTCACGACAATCAGTACGCAGCTCACAGAAATTTTTAAAGTGTTAAATTTTTGTTTACAAATTGAAAATTATGGATAGGATTCCGGAAGAAACGCTTGTCCAATGGCTAGGAGATGAGAAAGACTTGGTAATTGATATGAATAGCGATAATTTAGACATTAATAGCGTGTTGAAACATTTGATATTTAGTTTGAGAAGAATGGATAAAAGGGAGGATGCAAGATTTCGTGAATCCGATGAAAAAGCCGAGGAAAGAAGTCGTGAATCCGATAAAAAAGCCGAGGAAAGAAGTCGTGAATCCGATAAAAAAGCCGAGGAAAGATTTCACGAACTTAAAAATGATTTAAAAGAATTCGATAAAAAACTTGATGAAAGAAGTCTTGAACTCGATAAAAAATCCGATGAAAGAAGTCTTGAACTCGATAAAAAATCCGATGAAAGAAGTCTTGAACTCAATAAAAAAGTTAATAATTTAAATAAACAATTTCAAACTGTTAATTTTATAAATGAAGAACTAAATTTAAAAAATGATAATAAAACAAATAATTCAGTAATACCAGAAAGATGTGAACCGGGACTGACAATAATTAAAGATGATCCAGTTGAAACTAATTTAACAACAAAATTGACCTCACAAAATGATGAAATATCGGAAAAAGTAAATGAAGGTCATAGAAATGACTCCGAATTATCCAAAAAATTTGATGACTGTCTCATGGAAGGAAGTAAAACTAAAAACATGTTTGTTAAAATAGAATCGCAATACAAACATGAGATTGGGCGGTTAAGTCAAAAAGAGGATGAAAATCAGAATGTCAAAGTGTTAGGGGATCAAAAATCCAATCTTAAATTCACGAAACAAGTTAATGCCCCATTAAAGTGTTTAAGCAATATTGCCACCAATAGATGGAATGATTTCCTATTGATTTTGAGTATTTCCCGCATTTTAACATATACCAGACATGCACCTATACGGTGTATGTTTGGAATGAAGCCCTTATGCTTTAGGAGTACATTTAAAGTGTACGACCCGGGTGGATTGCATTTAGATCATGAGCCGGTACAGAAATTTATTAAAAATAAAATGGAAAAATTTGGATACAGAAATAACTTGATAGGAAATTAAAAAAAAAAAAAAAAAAAAAAAAAAAAAAAAAAATGCTATTTATTATTTTTGTATAGGCTTGGGATATTTCTATGATGCTTAAAATTAAAAAAGAAAGTTAAAAAATCAATACATTTTTATTTCTGGGGTTTGGAATAGACAGTTATTTTTCTTTATAAAACTATAGTCTCATATCTTTAAAATTAGTTGTTAGAATCAATGATTTGTATCCCTTTATTACTGTTATTCCTGAGGATGGATTGATAAACATGAAATATTATTTGAAAAAAAAAAAACACCCTTTTCAATATTGTTATTAAGTAAAGGTCATTTTGATTTTAATAAGAAATGTTTAGTTGATTTATAGAAAAATATTTAAGAATTACATTTTAAGAGTTTATTAAATTATCAAGAAAAATATCTCTCATTTAATAGGTGTTGATTTTTTGTAACCAATAGTCAGATCATCGATAATTCGTGAATTGTAGTTAACCTAGGAATATTTACCGCTTAAATAATTTTTAGTTTTTGACCTAAATTTAAAATAATTGGTGCTCAGCGCAGAGCTAACATTTTTTGTTTTCTTTAAAAATTATAAGGCCTTGCTCGCAAGAGCTGTAATACAAATTCAAGTAGAATACTTAAATAAAATTTAATTATTAACAATGACAGTGATTATTTTTGGTATAATTAAATTTTTGTTTTACTCATTTTCTGTTGGACAATCTTCTCTTGCTCATTCCTATTTTCCTTGGTTTGGGTTAAATGAAACCTAATCGACAAACATAACAATGTTTCTCATTTAGTCACAATATCGTTTTTTTTTATAAATAGTATAACCATATCTTATTGGGGTCTCAACAAAAATTAGTTTGTATATAATGAAAATGTAACTGTCCTCTCTCAATTTGTTCTTTTATATGATTTATGTATAGTTTTTGAAAAAATGTTTGTATATAGTTTAATTGTATTCTGTTTAGAGATAAGAAAAATTATGTAAATCAATAATTAAGAAGAAAGTGAAGAATAAAATTAAACTTGAATTTAGTATTTAAGGAAATAAAAAATTGTAATTATTAGTAACTCAGAGGCAATTGGGGATTAATGTTTAATTGAATGAATGGAGTATGAATGTTTCAGTATTCACTTGTATAATTTAAGATGAAAAAATAAAAAAAATAATAATAATAATTGCGTGCAAAATATCATTATTATTTTTTTTTACCTAGAAGGAGGGAGAAATGTAATATACACCTTTTTTCAGATTATAGGTACGTAGTAAATAATTGTTTTAGATATCTTAAATTAGATTTAATATTTGGAAATAGGGATTCTCAGGAAAATAATACAACATTTATTTATCCTGACTGCAACCATCATAAATTATAAATGGAACCAAAATAGACGCTTGGCATTTTAAAACATGGCGGCTCTATGTTTGACTTCAACAGAACCTCTGCCATAATGATCGAGTGGGTGAAGATGACCTATTTGTCAATACTTCGACAATAAACCTGATCTAAAAAAATCAAAAAGAAGTAGAAGAGATTTTCATCAAATGAGAACTTAAGAAAATCATAAATGGTCCATTTGTATTAGATAATCAAAATGGCAGTTCGCCATTTTGAAAGCTAGAGAGGGTAACGGAACAAAGGAAAAGTAGCCATTCGTGTTAGGACCAGGGACCGGCATAGACATCTGAAGAGCTCCCGTAATCTTTCATCCACATCATTTGGTAACACATTTATTTATATCCCATAGACCACGACCGTCGTTCTTCAAAGACCTGATATCGTTTTTAAAGTGTTAAGTGTTAAATTTAAGATATATTGACGATTAACGTTATTCGTATGTTTGTAATAGTTATAGTTCTGTGTGTCTGTGTCTGATTGTCTAGCAACCCCCCTGAGAAATAGAGTCAAACTTAAATAAAACAAATAAATATATAAAAAAGGGAAAATAAGTTTCATTTATTTATTTCCCCAAAAACGGAACGTTACAATACACAATTCTAATGCTTTAAATCTACTAAACCAATTTATTTCTTATTGGATACCACAGTTCAAACTCATGTTACTTTTCCAATAATGTAAACTGGAATAAGATATTTGGATTAGAAGATATTTGATGTGGACAACACATGACTTCCTTGTACGCCTATTACAAGTATAAATCGGTGACTCGAAAAGTGATCCTGAATTTGGTTACTTGTTTCTGAAGATTGCAGAATCTCAAAAACGGCACGCGTCGTCGCGACATCCATTTATTGACCCACACACACACAATCTCTTGTTTCTGGAGGTCTCAGTCTGTTGTTATATGTTGTTTTCTTTCAGTAGGTAGCAAGTTCCCAAGAGATTTCATTGTGTTCCGTGACAACATTGGAACTGTCAATGTCATTTGATAAAGCATTGGAAATCGACGGTTTCAACATTTTAAGTCTCCTGCTGCAGACTTATTCAGATCACAAATGAGTAGAAAAACAATTATTTTACACCCAATTTTAACACTTAAAACAAGAAATAAAAATGTATAATTAGAATAGAAAAAAATCGAGTTTGTAACCTTTATTAACGAACCATTTAATTTTAATATAATTTTTGATGTAAGTTTATTATGGCCTTCATGTAAAGTATACCTTTCAGCTCACCAATTTTAACCAAAATCTAGAATAATATTTATATTGATATAAGTCCTATTTGCCAAATTTGAGATGTTTCACATTATATAATTTTTCATGAAATTTTATTATGGCCCTTAAGTAAAGTACCACTTCCGGTTTTCCAATTTAGACCAAAATATATATTTATGTATGTTATTTAAATCAATATATAAGTGATAAATACTAAATTTTAGAAGTTTTGCATAATATTTTAATATAATTCTTGATGGAAATAAATTATGGCCTTCAAGATAAGTACCACTTCTGCTGATCACACAGTGACCAAAAAGAGAGGTTCACAACTAGATTTTATAATAATCCTAAATACAAATTTTAACTTTCTAATGCAAACCGTTTTTGAGTTATGCAAGATGGATTTTGACTGAAAATGGATTCAAGAATGGTCAAAATGGATATTTTCTTTGAAATCTGAAAACCGAAAATTTTTGCGATTACAATTCTTCCTTTACTGCATACAAGGAAGTAAAAGCAGAATCTGTTTAGGTCTATATTGATAGACCTTTTATCTTTATTATTTATTTTCAATAAATCATTTCTCCCTTGAGTAATAATAATAATTGTTTTTATTAGCTTTTATGCTTTACACATATAGTGGATGGAGTATGACCCAACCATTGTTAGTATTGGTTTGTTAGTTTAAATTAATGAATACTAATATAATAATAATTCATAATAATGCATTAGTAGTAAAGTAAATACATATACTGTGAGCCTGTGAAATAGAAAATATATATATATTGTAAACAAAATAAATTTATAATAATGAAAAAAAAATAAAAATATATTTGATTTTCTAATAATCTAATCAGCCAATTAGAATTTATTGACTATAGTATTGTTTCATAGATATTTACAATAATTTTAGAAGAATTGTATCCAAATTCTACTTTATTTATTTTAACTAATAAATATAAATAGCATTTTTTCATAGCATGCATAATATTTATTATAACATTAATTTGTATAAGATAGCTGAATATTTAATTCCTTCATTATAGTCAGTTTTAAGCCCTAAGCTTTTTAGAAAACAGCCTAAAACAGAGACTGAAATTTTTTAAGCCTTGGGGGTTTTACTTAGTCAACTTTGAAATGAATAATCATTAAATGTGTAGGAGAATCGGTCCATGCAGTTACTTCAAAATTAAAATTTTACTTTCTTAATTTTATTCAATTAAATTTTATTTATGTTACCCCTAAAACCAGTATTTTGCTTTATATAATTCAGTTACAATACTTTACAATTTCATAAAAATACTTTTGTTAAGTAGTAAATATTAAAATTTTATCAATTTTATATTTATTAAAAAAATATATATTTTTATTAAATTTGAAAAACTTACATTGCAATAACTCTTAACATTTTTTTTTTTTTTTTAACTATTTTCAGCTCTACTTCTTCACAGTTGAATTCGGTTTATGCAAACAAGATGGAGAACTAAAGGTCTATGGAGCTGGATTATTGTCATCGATTGCAGAGCTTAAGCATGCGATTGAAACAAAAGATAAGATCAAGAGATTTGATCCCGAAATTACTTGCAAGGAAGAGTGCATCATAACATCATTTCAAAATGCCTATTTCTATACTGATTCATTTGAAGAGGCAAAGGAGAAAATGAGGTAATAACCATATGTTTTTAATAATCTAAAAAATAATCTTTCTTTAGTCTTAATGAAAAAGTTAAACATTAATGCCGTACATCTTAGTAAATTTATGAGTCTAAATTGGACAGTCGTACTACAGCATTTCAATTACTTTATTTATTTGCTTAGATTTTAATCAGTTTTATTAAAAGAATAGGGACAAACGATAACATATAAACTTCTAAAAAATGTTTTACAAAGGACAAGGATAACCGTTTTAGTGCCCAAAATATTTCTTAAATATTTGTTTAGTTTTGAGATCTAATTGTTTCCAGGATTAAATTAATAATATATTTCATGGAGTACATGATAATGATAACATCTAAACATTAATATTTATTGGTTAATTAATTAATTGTTCTGTTTTAATTTAAATTACTCCACTTTAAAGATTTTTTTGATATATTCACTAGACAATTTTTATACCACAAAATACTTAATATTTATAGATACTTAAAATACCCATCCAAACTAATGTATTAATCACAAACAAATCTTCTATAATAGGAAAAATTGTCTATTTTCTTTTAGTTGTTCCACTAAAAAAAAAAATCTGAAATGTTACAGAGCTTATGCGATGAATATTGAAAGGCCCTTTGGAGTCCGCTACAACCCTTACACACAGACTGTGGAGATTCTAAGCAATGCCCAGAAGATCACTGCACTGGTTTCAGAACTAAGAGGAGACTTATGCATTGTCAGTAATGCACTAAAGCAAATCCATGCCCAAGAGGAGACAGTTGAAACAATTGCCCACATGCTAAAACAAGGAATAAATTTAGCACCAGAGGAAAAGAAAAATAGTCATGAAGAACAGTAATTCCTGATATAGGCGACCCTACCGGATGAACTAAGTGGTGTATATAGAATTTTCGGTTCAAAAGTGAAAAAATGATTCATGATATCTATTATAACTTAAACTGTATTTAAAATAAAAAATGAATTGCAATTCAACAAGCTCATATCATTTTACCAAAAATGTTTTCTTTAAACATCAATTTAATATAAATCTTATTCCTCAAAATCACAGTGAATAACACTTGTAATACAAAATCATATAGATCGTCTCCAACACCATCAATCTTGTGAAAATTGTAGCTGAAAGAGAATTTCAATAAAATCACTAAACATCTTCGTTTATTGATTACTAAGATCAAAAGTATCAACAATGAATTAAATATATAAATCCAATCTCATCACAAATTATCAGTATTTCATGTTTTCTATTCCCAGCAACTTTTCATCGAAATCCTGCTTAAGTCTTCAAACTCTTTAAATTCAAAATCAACATTCACTCTTGCATACCTGTTCAGGCTTGAAAAATAGTATCTTGTACATCCAAATAATTGTTTACAACTATTTTAATGAAAAGACCCTTCATAGTCCATCTCCCCTTTGGAATCCCATTGCCCCTGAAATCTGTCACACACTCCCCTTAGCTACTATTCTAAAGTTGACTATTAAGGATCTAAAACACATTACACAATTATTTAGCAAGGGATGGCTAACCAAGTAGTATTGATTAATCCATCCGAACAACAACATGGACAAGTTTATCAATCACTTAGTAAACAAAACTTTAATACCAGTCTCCTTTATGGGTTTATATCTTTAAACTGAACGTAGTCTTATTAAATTATTGATGTGAACAGTTTTGTGAGTGAAGATTCTATTACTGATTTTTGGTCAATTTTAATTACAAATCGTTTTTTATTATCTTTCTGATCAGGTATGTTTCTTTAATTAATTTTTAATAGAAATTGTACTTGCAGTTACATTTCGCACTTTTAAAAACTTTGGTTTATCCCTTTCAGAATGAAGTCAAGAAAAGACTACACTGAGTAAATGTCGGATAAGATAATTTGGTCAGAGAAATTAATCTATTTGTGTCAGATGGTAAGGTTATGGTTTGGAAAGGGAATAAATAGCCACTCGCAAGTCAGAATATTCTCCCTACCTGTAATGTATTGAGGAAAGGGGCATCTTGGTTTGGAGAGCGTTAGGCAGTTGGAATGCTTCATAGAATTCAAGGGCGGATGACGACCCCAGATTAAGTCAGCAGTTTATCTTATAGTTTTTTAGTAAGCATAATGAAATGGGATTAAAATGTAAATGAAATTGTGTTACAATACAACAATAAACCTAAACACACAGCATCACAAAATAATTGTTTGCAGGCCAAGGTTTTGAAGTGATGGAATGCCCTCCAGAATCACCAGACCTCCAATTGAACATTGATGACAGATTTAAAAAACATCATTATCAGGTTCTGATAGGAATTCCAAAAACCTGGATGAGCTATGGGAAAAACCAAAAGGTATAGATTAAGCATTAGTGCTGCTTTAAAAGCCAAAAGAAGTTACACAAAATATTAATTTATTCGTAACATACATAAAATGTTCAGATGAATAAATTTTATAATTTTTTAAATAAATAATGCATCATAAGAATAAGAAGATTAAGGTTTTACGGACATATGGTGAGGATGCACCCAAAGAGATTAAATAGAGAAATCTTCTATAAAATGAGAGGATACAAGATTGCTGGGAGGTACATCAAACAGATGTGGAAAGAAACTGAGAGACTGAAAATAACATACCAAGACTGTTTCGATAGGGATGACTATGAGAGAAGACTAAAAGAAATTAAGGTCCTTGTGGGAGAGAGAGATGCGAGAAAAGGAATGGCATGGACCGAAGAAAGAAAGAAAGAACAATCGGAAAGAATGAGGAAAAGGTGGGAAGAAAGAAAGAAGGAGAGAAGGGGGTATGAAGGGAAGTGAAAATAATGATATTCACGTGGTCTCTAAGGCCGTTCCGTGAAAATAAATAAAAAAAATAATGCATCAAGCTAATTCATATTTTTTTGTATGTTTTAATAATATTTAGACTATTAAACAATTTGCAAAAAAAAACAAAAAACAGGCATCCATTTTTTTTTAGATTCAGTTTGATATAAATTATTACAATGCAAAAATTAAAAAATGGTGAGAATGAAATTGAAAGTAACTGTAGGTCCTGAGTTATAGTAATTCCAATTAGCGTAACAATAAATCATGATCACAAAAAACTAGTCTCTTCTTTTAATACTATTTTAAATAATATGAATTTTACTTTTATACTAAATTATAAAACATAAACTTTTTTTTCAGTAACTAAACAAGAGATGCAAAATATTTCACTAAAATTATAATTATCTGATTTACGATCAAGCTTATTTTATTTTAACTTTAACTAAACAGGAAAATCTAATTAATTTTCACTTATTAAATGTTAATGATATAAATTTTCTGTCCAATATACCTTTGGGGCATATTTCCATGTAATTAAAATATATAACTTTTAAACATCATGATGCATAATTAGATAACAATAGCCTTTATGTGCTTTAAAAACCTTCTCACACAAAGTTTAAAGAAAAAACTATGATTTCAAGGAAATTCAAAAATACAAACAATGTTATGTCATAAATCATTTGAAGAAGCCACTGCTAGCAGTCATTTTCAGCATTTTTTTAACCAGTTTTACAGGACTATGGTATGGTATAATATGATCTTATTTATGATAGTTTCTAAGTAGGAAACAGGTAGTCTAAGTAAAAAAATGTTTAAAAATCAAAATTTAATCTTGTACATAAAAAAGTATCTTTTTGAACAATAAAAAAAAATTCCTGAGAAAACAGTTGTTTGTTAAAATACAAACATAAAATTTATTCCTTGAGAATAGTTGGTCTTCAAATAACTAAGTTCTCTTAGGAGATGGTTTTGATCTGAAAAAAAAAAAATTAATATTATATACCAATTTTAATTTTAAAAATCTGAATACTATTAACGCACACCATACTTGAATAACAAATTTAAATTTTGGATGTACGGATGTAATTGTATTTGATATTTCGATTCTATGTATGCTGAAACTTAAAACCTAAAATTTTGAGAGAGGGTTAAATTTTTTTTTCTTGATCAATTTTAATGGTCCATTATTGAAAATAACAAACCAAAAGAATTTATAGACAATTTTATAATGCCATGGTATTTACCTATTATTTACATTTTCCCCCTATCTTAATAAATGGCAGAGCTATTGACTAATAAAATCTCTAATCGGCCGCCATTCTGAAACCAAAAGATGGTTTCTTGACCAAAATGTTGTTCCGAGGACCATTCTGGGATGATATGTGACTTTGTTACCAAATCTCAAGAAAATCGGTCCATTAGCCTTGGAGAAAAGCCATGGACGGTGGACAGACAGATTTTTATCTATTCCATATTTGGATTCTAAGTATCTTGAAAGGTAAAAACTCAAATTTTGAAGGAGAGTTATTTTTTTTTTTTTCTTGGTTGATTACAAAGGTCTATTATTCAAAATAATAAACCAAATGAACTTATAGATTTATTTTCTATTTTTTTTTTTTTTTATACCATGGTATGCTGCTGATTCCGACACAATTTGCATTCTCATTCAATTCATTGACACTCACCATTTTGAAGCATATCCCCTTGCACATTTGTGGAAATAATTTTTTTTAGTGCCATTTGGGTGTTAAGTAATTGCAATTACCAATTACAATTACTCAAAATTCTAGAAATACAATTACTGTAATTTTGAAATTGCAGAAATAAAATTACAATTACCAATAATTGTAATTGTAATTGCAGACTACAATTACAATTGCAGTGATCATCAAGTAATTAAAATTAAAATTATTGGTAATTGTAATTTTATTTCTGCCATTCCGAATTACAGTAATTGTAATTGAAATTACGTTTTGCCCGACACTGGAGCACTACAGGAATTGAGCAAGCTAAAATAAAGATAGTTTAAAGAAAGAAAAATTAATATTGCTTAAAGTGTATCGTAAGGTCTATCAAACATGTCCTTTTTAAGTATTACATCTTTGAAAATTGCAATGAGCCACAGTATTGAAGAGATGTCCTAAAATGATAAATCAGTTTGTGTTTTGCCAGCATAATTAAAATAATCTAATTTTTACTATGGAATTAACAAAACTAATTTACCATCAATGATTCTTAAAGATCAATGTAAATATATGTATATTTATAATATATGAATGAAGTTATAGACTTACTTTAATAATTTAAAATTTAATTTAAGCATCAAATCTTTCCATCAGTATTGGAGAGCCCTCTTCTTCATACTCCTCTTTTGTGACAACAAATGAGTAGAACTCAGGATCTTTACTGATAAGTTTTCCTCCATGCCAAGCATACGTGATGGGACTATAAATAAAACCAACATTAGTTTAGATTTTAGCATACATGTACTGGAAATTATATAAAACCAAAAAAAATTATAAAAAAACAAAGCAAAACTGCATGAACCAATTTAACTGGATTTTTTAACAAAGGAACAATAGATCAATTAAGATACTATGTTGATTAGAAGGTAAGCTTAAAGATTCATTGAATTAATTTCAATGCATGTTCAATATAAAGTGCCTATTGTTTGTATTCCAGCTTCTCTCACTATCCTTCCTATAACTAGATTAAACAGAGAGGACACTCGAATGTCCCCTTGTAATATGCCTCGTTTGAACTTGAATTAATTTGACTGGTCTCCTTGCACTTTTACCCGGTGTTTATCATAGTCCCCCTGACCAATCTTATTAACTTTGGTGGAATTCAAAGTTTCTCCAATGCTGTATATAATTTTTCTCACAGTATTATCACAGTTTATCTTAAAGTTCTCTAGTACAAAGTACTCATATGACCGGTCTGAAACATGGACAATGATGAAGGCCAGCAAACGAAAAGTACTTGTTTTTGAAAGAAAGGTACTTTGAAAAATATACAGCCCAATCAAGGAGAATAATGAATAAACAATAAGACATAATCACCAACTGGCCAAATTATAAAAGGAGTCGGATGTAATAAAAAGACTCAGATGGGAGGGCCACATTGTAAGGATGGAAGAGAAGAGACCTTAACACTAAAGAAGTTGCTCGGCATAGAACCAGATGGAAAAAGAAAACTGGAAAGGTCGAAGCTGATATGGATAGATTGAGTGAGTACTAATGCCGGTACTCTTGGAATCAGGAACTGGTGGATGGCTGTCCGGAACAGAAAAGAGTGGAAGGCGACTCTTGAAGCAGCCAAGATCCAGTAATGGATTGCAGAGATCAGGATGGTGATGTGATGGTGATATAGAGTTCAATATTTTATTAAATTAAAATTTTAAAAACAGATGTTTTTTTTTTCATATTTGGAATGTATCTTCGATGAACATAATTTGTAAAGAATGAATAATACCTCAACTATAGCCAGGTAAGTAAAAGAAGAGTTAATTGTACATAAAAATCATTTATATGTAGACATAATTTCAAGTTTAGAAGCATTTATTGTGCTTACTACAATGTAACACTCAGGTTTTTACACTATCCAAAAACAAATAATTTATGTGATAGAAGAGTCATCACAAAATAAAAGGGCATGCAAAAAAGTCAAAACCTTGGATCATGGGTCAGTCCAAAAATAGAGGTGGAATGTGCGGGCTTAGGTTCACCTCCTAGCCATGCTCAACTATAATAACTCACAGATCAAATTTATTTGTCTGCTATTTATTTGCTTGATACTCAGATACTTTGAAAAGTTGAATCCAGATAAAAATAAAACAAAATAAATAGTAAAAGAACTTGAGTAAATTAAAATACAAAACATAAATTATCTAATTCCTAGAACCTGTGACAAAAAAGTAACCCATTTCATACAAAGGTTGGGGCATATAAAATGAACATGTCCAAAGACCTGACATGAAAAATGCATGTCTGCCAACCTATAACTGCTGGTATACACATTTACGGCCGAAAAAAATCGAAAGTTTAGGACTATTTTTGGACCATCATCTATAATTTCTAAACGGTGCATTCTATCGAAAAAGCTATAGAAAATTAAATTAAAAGGCATCAAATTCTGTGTCTAATAAGCACCAAAACATAATAATTTGGTTAACTTGTGTGGTCGAAAACTAAGGTAAAAACAGAGATAGAGTACTATATATGAGTCTGAAGCATTTCCAAGCTAATGAGCACCACAGCATGATTACATGGATAACTGGTGTGATAAAAAACAACATTACACAAAAATCAAAAACGTCCCTGATTATATATGGCACTCACTCTCTGTTTTTTACAAAATCGTCATTTTTTACCATAGTTTTCGACCACACCAGTTAACCAAATTATTATATTGTGGTAGTCATTAGATGCAAAATTGGATGCTCTTTAATTTAATATGCCATAACTTTTTTGAAAGAATGCACCGTTTAGGAATGCAAAATCAATTTCAATTTTTGAGTTTTTCGGACATTTTTGCAGATTTTCATGGCCCTGTATCTCAGTAACTACTCCAGATATTCAAAAATATTGCATGCAGTAAAAACTTGCAGTAAATCTAAAAAAATTTAAAATTGGTAATTACAAATTTTTGCCTTAAATACACTGGAAGAGAGTTACTGAGGAAAAACTGAAAAAAAGATTTTTCTGAGTAGTTTTTCAAGTTGGCAAAATGCATATGGCACACTTATAAGGAAGAGGTCGAAAAAGTAGATTTTTTACAAGAGGGACAATGCATACAACATTGCTGAAAATTTAAATTGTTCTATTTTTTGTAAACTAAACAGGGCTATAAGCCAATTGCCGGAGATTGGGAGATTGCCAATTTCGAGAGGTGTACTTGACCAAATTTAAAAATTGTTATGCTCTACAACTTTTATTTCATGAGTTTTTCTTTTAGAGTACTTATTTCCAAGCTGCAGACTCATATATAGTATTCAGTCTCTGTTTTTTACAAAATTGTCATTTTTTACCATAATTTTTGACCACACCAGTTAACCAAATTATTATGTTGTGGTACTAATTAGACACAGTATTTGATGTTCTGTAATTTAATATACCATAAAATTATTTAATATGTCCTAAAATTTCGAGTTTTTTTGGCCGCCATTTTGTATTACAGCGGCTATAAGCTGGCAGACTTGCATTTTTTATGTCAGGCCTGTGGGCATGTTCATTTTATATGCCTAAACCTTAGTATGAAATGAGTCACTTTTTTTGTCACGGGTCCCCAAACTATACTTACTTAGGAGGTAGTGTGATATGAACTTCATATTCATCTGGTGCAGAAGCCCTAACATCCTTATACAATCGCTCCTTAAATCCTGGAAACAATGCACATCCTCCAGTCAGAATGATATTCTTATAAAGATGAGAACGAGCTTCTTCAGGACATGCTTGAACACTGTCAATGACAGCTTCAGCAATGCCCATTTCATTTATCCCAATATCAGATGGAGTGAATAGTAATTCTGGAACGGCAAACCTTTCGTTATTCAACCGTAACTTTTGCTGAAAACAAAATTAACTAAGTATTACACTATTAATAAGAAACGAAAATACTATAAAAATAAAGATATGTATATATAATAAGTATATATAAGTAATATTTATATATAATATATACATATTTGAATGCATATATACATGTCTTTATTTATAAATATACTTCCCATTTTTTGGATTAATCATAAAGTTTCTTAAATTGACGTTTTGTTTTTAAAACATTTATTTCTCAAAATTTTCAAATTTTAATATGTTTCAGTTAGTAAATATTCTATAAAATTTCTAATTAATTTAAATAGGATAGCCATAAAATGCATATTTTCAAATATTTTTAATTATAACTATAAATTATGATTTGCATAAAGAAAAGATGGTTTATCAATGTATATTTTACTGAATATAAAAAATTTATTACCAAGTGTCAAATCAAACTATTTACAACTATATTTGACACATATACATATTTAAAAGATTGCTAGTTTCATAAACTTACTTGTTCTGTAACTGGGGGTTGGTCTAATGTTTGAGCATAACCACGACGAAGATTTGTGAAATCTGGTAAAACATAGTCCCTAACAATATCGTTTTCGGGATACTTTTTTCTTGCAGTAGCCATATCTGCCATGTAATCAACCGAAACAAAACATGTATCTTCTTTAACTTGGTTCATTACATATGTTTCTTCCATAACATGAAGTTGCCTATAGCATAAAAAGTTAACTAAAATTTGAAAAATAAAAAGTTAATGTTCAATACTAATTTTAGAAACAATAAAACATTACCTATATGAGATAATCTCTTTTAAATGGTTTGTTAAAATTTTTCCTCCAACATTAATTCTTTTTATTTCGTTTTTTTGCTTCTTTCCTTTAATGTAAGGAGCAATATGGGTAAAACTATAACCACTATCGATTATTAAACAACAAAGTGCATTTGGATTCTCCTGACGGTAGTGATACTCTGATAGACTACCAGCTGAATAAAGGAAATAACAACTTTAAAAAAAGAAAAAGAAAAACCTAAACATTTTATTTGAGGAAAAAAAAATAGTTTAAATAAAGATCATAGGAGTAAAAATTATATTCTATATTTCTGAAGAAAGAAATATAATATTGTAAATTATTTAGAAACAATTTCTACCATTATTTTACTTTAGTTTTCCAATTATACTTTGTCAAATTTTATAAGTTAATTGTCATCATAACAATATGGGTAAAAGACACTACATTAATAATTTAAGACACTGATATTTAGTTAAATATAATTTACCCAATGACAAGAAATAATGTAATTCAGAATTTTATATCAAATCAGTTCCAAGTAAGTCAGTTCATTAGAAATAAAACGTTATGAGTAAAATCTAAACATTAGGCAAGAAAAATTATGGTCAATCATTACATTATATTTCTCACCATTCATCCTGAGAAATGATTGGCACTCATATTCTTCAAAAAATATTTCTGCAGTAGCTTCCTGAATACTAGCAAAATTAAAATAAGGCTCAGTTATTATAACGGGAGTTTCAGAAAAATTTGATGGACAACAATCTTTACTGAAAATGTAATCCCAAACAGTCTTCTGATAATCCCAATTAATTAATAAGCCCTGAAAACAAAAGAATTTTAGGCATCTAATAAATATCGATAGACTTAATCTATCAAAGTGAAATATACCTTTTGGAAAGGTAATAGGAAAAATAAGCCGGAAGCATCCCTACATTCTTCTACTTGGTCCCCAACAAACAGTCTTCTCCTCTCACTTTTGGCCTTCATTATACAATTAGGAATAATCCTTAAAACCAAATTCGAAATAAAATAAATTAAAAGCATAGAGAAAAAAATGAATTTATCTGGCATAAGATAAAATAAGTTTAATGCTTTAATCTTTGAATTACTTTGGTTCTTTGGCACGGGAATGCTCAACTTTAATGCTATAACCTCCATTATCCAATATATAAGCATTATCTACCATTCTAAATTAAACAACTAAAACAAACTATAGAAATTAATATGAAAACATTTATAATTAGATTTGACTCAATATATGAACGTAAGGTTATGCCTGGTAAACAATAGTTAAACCTCAATGTAAATAAACCAAAGAGAATTATCTAAAGAAACTTCATTCAATGAAATTTTTTTTTACAACTTATATTTTGGAAAGGAAAGGCAGATCTGCATTATTAGAGCAGTAAATAAGCTTTTTAAAATCAGAATTAACAAACTGATTGTTTTGAAATAAGTTAAAATTTTAATAAATAATTTTAATCCAATAAATCATGTTTTAATGCACAAATGATAAGTACGTTACAGACCTTTTTAGAAGGGCTGCACTCAAAGCAGTAAAAAATTATTTGCGTTTTTTTTCTGACCACATCCACAACCATCATCTTCAACGTTAAAATATATAATTAATGAAAAATTAAGTTAATAAAAATAAAATATTGCTCTACAGATAGTATGCCTGTTGTTATGTGGAACCTACAAGATTTATACCATAAATGCACAATCCTCCCATAGGATTACAATGGAAGGGACAACATGTATAAATGGTTATTCCAGAAATGGATATTTTGTAACCAACGTTCGGTCACATCAACATTTCTTGGCTGTATCAATTTATATGACTTAATATTAATAGGCTAATAATATATCACTTTTTCAATTTCGAAATCTTTAAACATCATTATTTAATTGATCATAAACCACCTAATTCTCATTCCTTTGGCCTGCCATCGCTTCATTACTTTCTACAGACTGTGTAAGGACAATGACACGTCTATGATAGAGTTTGTTAGATGATATTTGTACAAGTTTTGAAAGTATTTTAAGAAAGGAAAGGAAAATCCTCTACCTCATTGTTATCCACGGCTCATTTTATCCCGGTCCAACAATCCAATTCTCATTTCATTGTAAAAGAATGAATCTGCTGCCAGAGTCTAATATTTGTTAAGTTCTTTATGGTTCCTAGCCAGACAACTCTGACAGATCCCGCCCGACGTGTTTTTTGAATCAGCACATTTAGCGCCGTATTACGGAAAGTAATTTGTGGTGTCCGTTCATTCTTCTCATTCCTTTGCCACCTAACATCATCTTGTATGTTTCGAATATATTATTATTTTATCTTTTTCTAATGGATGACCTAGTAATTTGTAGGCAGTCTTTTTTTTAAAGTATAAGATAGCTAAGTTTATGATTATTCCTAATTGTATAATGAAGGCCAAAAGTGAGAGGAGAAGACTGTTTGTTGGGGACCAAATAGAAGAATGTAGGGATGCTTCCGGCTTATTTTTCCTATTACCTTTCCAAAAGGTATATTTCACTTTGATAGATTAAGTCTATCGATATTTATTAGATGCCTAAAATTCTTTTGTTTTCAGGGCTTATTAATTAATTGGGATTATCAGAAGACTGTTTGGGATTACATTTTCAGTAAAGATTGTTATCAAGCCGAAATACTCATTCCTTGGTCGTTATTATTTCAACAGTCGGCAAAAAATAAATACCTGAGAAAAAAAATGAGATTTCCTACTAAAACCCATGGTCATAACAACCACCTCTGCAGCCTTCTCGTATTAGGAGATCCCAGGCTTGGAGGAGAAGGGAGTTTACTTATTTTAAAAACATTTTATTTGAAAAATAACTGGCAAACAACTTTGAGACAGACCAAGTGCCCAAAAATTTACTATTTAAGGAGTTTTTATGGAGGAAATCTCAATTATAAAGCAAAAATAATTGTTCCAAAGACAAAAGTATACCTATTATTTTAATTTGAAGTTAAAAATTATATTTTGAGTAAAATCTCGATATTTGAGAAAAAGCGAAAATTTCTATGAATGAAATTTGGTAGCTAAGTATTAGTAAACATAACAAGAAACGAATTTGGTGGAAAAAAAATCGTCGAATTTGTAACATTGATTCAATGAAATTTCAACATTTAAAATGTCCAGTTTTGGGAGAATCGTCGGTATATTATCTGTTTGCTTTCCAGATCTAGTAGATCATTTATCACCTGAGCCTTCTCCTGAGGGGTATCACCTCCTCTAATAATTCGAAAACTAAAAAAAATTGGAAATTTCATATTTGAAAACATACTTCAAACTGCTAAAAGTTTGGTAAAAAATTTTACTCAAAGAGTAATTAACATTTAAAACCAATACCAATACCTTTTGAGTTAAGAAATTGGGATTTTATCAATACAAATTTGTGTTTGAAAAGACAAAAAAATATTGTTTTATAGTTTCAACATTTGCAACAGGTAAGTGAAAACCTCATATCCAAAAGAGTTGGGGAAAATTCCATAATATAGTTGGAAAAATTTAAATATTTAATAGTTGGGAAATCCGGTCAAAATTGTTAGGAAATTTTAGATTTTGTATTCTCCAATAAATTTTTGTAGCAACGTCTCTGACAACTTTGTGCTATCTATTGAAATAATAGATCTAATAGATGGACAATCTTAATATAATAAAGGCTAATCATTGAATACTATTGCTAATTCTTTATATTTGAGACAAAGACTAAAACTAGAAGAACGTATTCCAGTCGTTGGCACACATGTATATAGTATTGGCACACTATAATAGTATAGTAGTATTTTTAAGTTCATTGATTTACCAGAAGCATATTTCCTAACAAAAATCATTTAAACACTAATCTAAGGCTCCAGAGAATTAAAAAGTTTCAGAGATAATAAAATTATTCGTAATGGGGAAGTTAAAAGTCAAATGTAAAGTAATTATTTGGTCTTCTGAAAAGTAGCGATTTTCAAATTCATTACTTTTACGTTGTTGTGACGACATGAAATGAACAAATGCAATTCGTGATAAGAAGTTGTGATGTATTAAAGATTAAACAATTTTCTACGGAAATATGTTTTAATTTAATAATACTTTTTACTTTTTGTGATCTATTCTTTTTTACTGCCTTCCGGACCATCTCATTCCCTCATATAATTTTTTCGGTCAGCTATTAATTATTCAATTAAATTTCCTAACTTCACTGCAGTTTGAAAACGTTAAATTACTACTTGAAAATCACGCCAATGGAACGTGAAAATTATAAAATACTCAAGATTGAATAAATGCCAATAATTTCTTGAATTTTTATCGTGAGTTATTTTCTGGTAATTCATTCAAATTTGATAAAAAAGTTCAGCTAAAACGTCATATACATTATTTATTTATTAATTTTTTTAAAACTATTTGTAACTAAAACTAATTAAATTGAAAAGTATGATTGGCATTTCACATTTATGTATAAATAAATAATTTATGGTTTATTCTATAATAATTTATTATTATCTTACAAAGGGAGAGCAGTCGAATGAAGTAAAAAAACAATTTTAATCTATAACATTCCAGTAATCTTGGTTTAAAAAAATAAATTAAAATAAAAGTGTTAAAATGATATCGACATATTCCAACTTAGGAAACCCAAGGGAAGGGACAGATTGCATCTCTAGCAATTCTATCGATTATCTCAATTGTTTATATTTTTTAACCTTGAACAGTTTTTAAGGTTATAGGAATGTAAGGTTTCGCGCTCCCCATGCTGTTTTTAAAGTAGTTTTATCTGAGGTTACATTTTAAAAGAATTGGAACCTAATTCGTTGTGGTTGATTATTTTTTTAATTTCAACATTGTTTTAACCTTTTTTAAAAATGGTCAAGATATCTTGTGCGTTAGACGTTAGCTCAGCTCCTAATTTAAAGTCTATGTTGGTGTATACATCAGAAAATGGGTATATGTGGCTAAATACATTGCATCATTATCTACTTTTTGTATTTTATTGTACATTAATTTTAAGCCTAGCGTTTTTCTTGTGGAAACTATTCTAGGTGTAGAATTGCTTAGTACAGAAATTATTAAATTAACTGTGGGAGAGTTTTATATGGAAATATGATGTTAAGAAGCATTTTCATACTATTTAGATATAGTCTTATTATGCATACAAATATTTATACATTATATTGAAATAATCTATGTATCAACTTGTGACAAATGTTACTTTTCAGTATCTGACACAGTTTTTAAATAAAGCTAGGTGGGGCCTATGATATTTATATTGTATTGAGTTAATCAATTTAATCGGTAATTATTGGGACCTGATAATTTTGTTGATATACTGGTGGGTTGGTAGAAAAATGTTGATATCTTAGTATATTATTGCTAATATACTTGCATTGTTTGACTTCAGTTTTGTTTTAGTAAAAAATATGACCCTAAAATTTAATTGCTGGTAATATTATACCATTATTTGAAACGCAACTTTTCCACGGTGAAAAAACTTGTTCTACGAAAAATGTTCCTACGACAATTACAAGCCCTGTAATGAAATAATCATATTTCATGGTTTTTAATTATTTTTGGAAAAACAAAAAATTGTTTAATTGCGCTCAAAAAGACAAAAAAATAAACTTTGAAGAATTGAAGTCAGTCAACAACTTCTCGCAACAAAATTAAATACCAAGAATTAAGGTCATTTAATTGCAGGGCTTATGATTGCCCTAGGTACATCTTAGAGTGGTTAAATTGTGGCTTTTGATGGTGCCTATCTACAGTAAAAATTTTATGTCCAGTTATTAACTTTTCGTGTGGTATGTAATGTTTCCTCTTCCTTTGCTTACCCAAAGCAAGAAAAAAAAATGATTTTAAAACGCGTTTTTGAGGAATTGAATCGAACCTCATATATATTTCTTGAAATTAGGGTTGTATAGCAACTCTTTTCGAACAAATATCGGTTTGAAAAATTGCTGTAGGACCATTACAGGCCTTGTACAAGGCTAACAAACACCTGTTTTTATATTTTCCGTGGAAAGTTATTACTATTTTCCCATGAAATGAGACATTACTAAAAGTGACAATTGAATTCCACAAAATTTTCCTGCGATAATTACATGACCTGTAACTGAATGCCCAAAAATTGCCATATTTCACTGTTTTTAATTTTTTTTTTTTTTTTTTTGGCAAACGTTATTTGTTTATTTTTGTCTTGTAGCATTAATAACCCAAAATTCTTGTTTAATTGCATAATTTCTCGTTATATTTTATTGATCATGTTTTTTAAAATAAATGTATGTATTTATAAATAAATGTATTTTTTTTTTAATTTGTAGTATAACAGCTTCATTTATGTCTTTAATTATTAGACTCCGATCAGAACTAAAAAAAAAAAAAAAGTAAGACAATGCTCTCTGTGTTTTTGAAGTAGGAAAGCATAATCATTATGAATTTATTCTAGGTGGTCGAATCATTGATTCAGGTACAAAGAATACATGATGTGGCCCATGATTACTCAGAATTAGTAAACCAAAATCGGGTTTCGTTTCAACAAGATAACGCCCAATCACACACTTCTCATTACACAAAACCAAAAAATAAAAGAAAAAAACCTTAAATTCTCTGGTCGAAGTTCAAAATGAAGTTGTAGAATTCTTCTGTTCAAGACCCAATGTGATAGTGTGAAGGAATCTGATATTTAGCCTCAAGATGGCAATAAACTGTAAAGCACAATAGTATATACTAGGATATTAAAAAAAAAAAAATTATGTTAAAATAAAATTATTTTTAAATTAGCACAAAAACTTGTTGATATCCTTATTTCTTAATAATTGTAGATTGCTTCTTAATTTTTCTGTCAGGTATAATGTGCTTTAGTCAATCAGGATCATGTTGTCTGAATGCATAGTTATCGGAGATGTTTCTGTGAAGGATTACTGTGTAAAACAGTAACTTAGTTTGCTTATTTCTATATCTTGAAACATTCTTCAACAAGTTTCTAGCTGTTTATGGTGTATGGTAAACAGCTATGAAAATGTATATAATATATTTAAATGTTTCATTTCTTTCTCGAATTACATATTTTCTTTTATGTTTGATTTTATAGCTCTCAACTTCTTTTTTTTTTTTTTTTTTTTTTTTTTAATTGACTAACTAGTGTGCTTTGATTTATTTTTCTAGGTATGATCATTTATGCCTGCCAATATCACATCAAAGGTACAAAAGAATTTTTAAAGCTAATGTACAAGATAGAGATTCTTTAGCTTTCACCAGATCAGAAATGATTCTTAACCTAAGAGGTTGGTAGAATTTTTATTATTTATTTAAAGTTCATAAAATATCACTTAACTTAAACTGTTTAATAGATTGGAACACCTCTGTAATCGGGCGAATCAGCGATTATATTGACGTTGATAGTAATCATGAACCGTACCGGATACAAAGTGAAAAAATCCTCAATCAAGAACTTATGTTTATATCACATTTAGGTATTCAGACATCAATCATAAAATTGCACAAACGAAACAATATTAATCTTTCAAGAATAATATATGATAGGTGTCAAGAGAATACACTTTACCAAACAAATGTAAGTTGCTTATAATTTAGTATTCAAATAAGATTGGCATTAATGAATTTTTGAGGTGTACTTTTAAATAGTTTAACCTTTCTCAGCAGTTATGGTTTGAAGTACCTATGGAAAGTCCTAAATCTAAAACTGCACTCTTTCGCTCTGATGTGTCAGAAGATGAAGAAGAAGATGATCCTTGGAATTGGTAAGTCATTGAAGTTGTTTATTAATTAGTTTATTATTAATTGTTTATTTTTAAAATATCGAACAGGAAATATATAGGAATGATTGTATAGATCGGTATTGGACTACTTTATGCCTTATAATATGCTTATAATCAGCCATTAGTAACAAAGGATGATGAAGGCACTTGTTATATGAGAAACTCTTGGAGGAATATGTCGTGCTGGCCTGGAAGTTATACAGACTGAAAATAATCTGCATGCCATTTAATGGAAAATATAAAAATTCATGCAAAGATATAGCCAAAGAAAAATACTGAAGGAAATAAAGTAACAGGCACATTATAAAAATGCATGCAAAGATATAGCCAAAGAAAAGTACTAAAGGAAATAAAGTAACAGGCACATTATAAAAATTCATGCAAAGATATAGCCAAAGAAAAATACTGAAGGAAATAAAGTAACAGGCACATTGAAATCTGTATTGTTAAGTAAATGTATGAGTCCTTAAACAAAGGAAATTTTTTTTTATCTTTCATAGAAAGTGTCAGGCTTTATGCTGCTGAAACATAGGTTATTACTAAAAAGACAGAAATAAGTTACTATCCCTGGAAAATAAATTATGGAATGGACTTCTTAAGAGGTTAAGTCAGGAATCACGTACCTGTACTGGCACCTTTCACCGATACCCTAGATGTCGCAGAACTGACTTATTTATTTAATTTAATATTTTCCATTCTAAAATCTCCATTCTGCATAATCTCACTTGATATTTTGCATAATGAGTGACACAGAAAGAAGAAGCCCCTCTTCATGTCACATGCTTGTGCAAGTGCGGTGAAACTTTCCTCTCCAGTATTACATCGATAGCAATCATTGTGATATTTGATATTTTAGTGTCGTTTGTGATTGCATTATATTTCATACTAATTTATGTATATTGGAAAAATTGTTTCGGATAACGAGTAAGATTCTGGAATGAATTATCCTCCTTATGCGAGGTTCCATTATATTTGCCATCACTGTATGACAGATTTGTTTCTTTTTAAATTCTTGAATATTGACCTAGTAAGGAAGTATTTTTGCATATTAAAATCCTTTTAGCAGAAATTATTATTTTGTTTCTTATAAATTTAAAAATGAAGTATGTCTGTTTAAAATATAATGATTTAACTGAGAAACCACTTCCTATTTTAACATTGATAATGTAGATAATTTTAATGGTAAGATAAAAATACAGAACTTTTATAATTACTGTAATTTATAGTACATATTATTTCAATTTTATTTTCATATTGCTGGTAGTGTGAAATGAGACATATATCATCATTGTTTTAAAACTGTTATAGGTGGTGTGAAATGAGACATATGACATCATCGGATCGGAGGTTAGGCCTAGCCTTGTTATTGGCAACAGATTTGCCAAGCCAAGAAGTTCAAAACCGTTGGCTCGGTGAACCCATCAAAGCTGTTATTATCCCAACATCTATATTCCTAACCAATAGGAAAGGCTATCCTGTACTGTCTAGAAGTCACCAGGCATTCGTCAAGAGATGTGCTACTCTTGGTGCTTTGCCCATTATTACTGGAATCATTAGGCACGTAGCGCCGAGAAATTATCTTCAGTATATTGATCACGTCTATCAGGTAATCAATCTGTTACACTCATTTTATTTTATTAATTTTATTACTTGTATATTATTAATCAAAGGTTTTTTTAATTTTTCTTGTAGAATTAATTTCTTTTACTGTACAATGAAATTCATTATTTTGGTTCATGATCTCATATTTTTTGTAATCAGCACTTATTTGAGTTTTTTTTTATGAGTCATTAGTTGAGTGATTAAAGTATTTTTATATTTTAACTAATTTATTAAATGCTTGTGTAGAGTATAATAGATGACAAGCGCGTTGTTTTCCCAATAAAAATAAATAGAAACCCTCTTTGGTAATCTTTATTTAATTCTCTACAGATGTGTAAACTTTATTCATATTTAGTTACTTTGATAATGCAAAGTAAAGCCATTTTTGATGTCATTAATAGATGAACAATTGCAACTCAAACTTTAATCTAATTTTCTTTCTTGTTTGGTTGAAAAAAGATAACAGCATTCATTAATTTTAAAATATATTAGAAATTATGTTTATAGTACACTTCCAGTAGGTTGCTGACAGGACTGTATTTTAGATATTATGAATTGACCTCAAGAAGAAAATTTTGCTTTATTAATTTATTAGACTACATTTGCGTTTTATACCAAAATGGGCAATGATAATGATAAAACACACAAATACGAAAACCCTTATTTATTTGTCATTGAAGAGTATATAATAATAATGTAATAAATCATCAAATAATGTAATAATTTATCAGGTATTTGGTATCATTGATCCACAAAGCATATCAAAAGTATGTTTGCAGTAGGTAGCTACAAATTAATTTTTATTGATTAAAAACACTCTCATTATTGCATGCAAAGATTTAATGACAAACTGCTATTCATAGTGTTCAGTTCACTGTGAACTACCTTTACTATAACATTAATGATTGCATTCTTGTGAGTTTAAACTCTATTATTCAATTAAATTTTTATTATAGTCGAACAATTGGTCAGATCCTGTGATACCTTACACACGAGGTTTTGAGGATCATTTACAAATACCCTTACAGCCTTTAATGGACAACCTTGAATCCCATACTTACGAAATATTCGAGAAGGATCCAGTTAAGTACACGGAGTACAAACATGCTATATTCCTTGCTCTTTTGGATAGAGTACCTCCAGAAGAAGCCGAAACTAATGTTCAGTAAGTTGCGAGGTTACTTCTATCATCTTTTTTTTTATACTCTCCTATGTTTACTCATTTACCCTATTGAAGGGTTGTAATGGTGGTTGGTGCAGGTCGAGGACCATTGGTAAATGCAACTCTAATGGCAGCATCTTCTGCCAAAAGAAAAGTTAAGGTTTATTGTGTAGAGAAGAATGTAAATGCACTTGTGACGTAAGTGTTGAAATTTTAATTTCTCAATGATGTATTGATCAGTTTCAATGATGTTCAATAATTTATTATATTATTGGTTAATTAGGTTGTATTCAACAAAGTCAGAAGAATGGAAGGACTCTGTTGAGGTTGTTTGTTCTGATATGAGGGACTGGAAACCACCTGAAAAATGTGATATATTAGTGTCAGAGCTGTTAGGCTCTTTTGGAGACAATGAACTATCACCAGAGTGCCTTGATGGTGCCCAACACTTGCTCAAAGGTAATGTTGATTTTTTTTTTTTGTAATAATTCTCACTTTTTGTATTGGATTGTGGGCATATGATGTGCCGGTATGGGTATAAGGCAATTGAAAGAAGAACAAACTTTAATTATATTATTTTTATTGAAAATAACTTAATTTAGCTTCACTACATTTCTCCCAAAATTCACCTAGATTTTTTATCTCTTATTAGAAAAAAATTTTTGGCTTTAAATCGTTAAACTTGAGATATCATTTTGCCTCGTTGTTATTTTATTTATTTTTTTTTAATGCATAAGTGCTCTGAAAATAATGGTAGCCAGTTAAGTAGCCAGATAAGTCAGGCGAATGTGTTACAATTTCAATTTTAAGATCACTTAATTTTTTTAAAGTTAACTGATAGAAATGTTATATTACATAGGTATTAGTATAACAAAATTAAATTTTTATTTTATGTAAAAACTTAATACTAGGGTGTAAACTAAGTTTGTTCATTTTTACATTTTAATCCTTCAAAGTATTTTGTAAACGAAAACAATTGTTTTTATTAAATCTTTCTTATTTCCTAAGGATAAGGTATCTATTTTAAATTCAGTTTATGGATATATCAGTTTAATAGAAAATGTATTAATATTACAAGTTCTATAAATATAAAGGTCTAAATGATTATTATAAAATTTATATAATAGTGGAGTTGCCTTGAAATTGTTCAATTTTGCATTATTATTATCAAAAAGGCTGTAATGCCATAAATACCATTCAGGAAGTTAATAAAGTCTCAGTTTCTACACAGGATTGACAGGTAGTGAGGGTGGAATGAGCCGCGAAAGTATTTCTTTCCGGGAACCCTTAATTATCAAATTATCAGCTCAGGGATCGGCTCAAATGATTTTGAGGTGTAACATAATAGGTGAGTGAACCATCAGGTTTTTAATATAAAAGTAAAAAACGCACACTAGTGCAAAAAATCGCCAGTACAAAAAAGTCGCAGCTTAAAACTATATGTCTCTGAAGGCCTAATTAATTTTTAAATTCAACTACACATGAAACTTGAAAATGAAAAGATATCTTAAAACAAAACTTATTTGTCCAAAAAATCTACTGTTTATTTTACATTTTAAGAGAATGGCCGGTTAAAAAATTTCCTATGGAATCTATAGAAAATACCAGTTAATATGTATTGATATTGGACATAATAATCCTTAATATTATATAGCACCAGGTACAAATGATGATAAGGGATACACGAACAAAAGATGATAAGGGACGAGCAGGTAGGTCGAAAGGTAACTGACAGGCGATGACAGATGTCTCCACAGCTTTTATCCTCAGATATAAGAAGTAAGTTAATTTAAAAACCTACAGAGAAGTGGGCAGTGTGACAAAGGCGAGAGGTATTTTGTCTTGGAAGACTTAATCAATTTTAAGAAAACAGTTCTAGTTGGGTCCTGGCTGGCCTCGAGGAAAAAGTGGAGGCGGCCTGGGAAGGGTGTCATTCGATTAGAGCTGTCTTAATGTATTCGCGGAGACCGGAGACCACCCAGGACAAGGGGTGGAGCATCCGTTGAAATCCCAAAATTTCCTACCTCTATAAACTAGTCGGCCAATAATGACAAGGGTGCCGCCCACTGCCGGGGATCTAACCAACGAACAACGTCTTCGACCCCCTCTTAGGAAGAACAAGGGAGAAAGGGGAAGAGGAGATAGGAAAAAGGGTACTTCTTGGTTGATCTCGTTGGAGGGCTGACTTCGAGGACGAGAACTACTAGGTCTTCCTCTAAACATGACAGATGCTCTGGCTCCATGATTTAAGATATGCAGGAGAACCCGATGGAGAGATGCTGAGGGACTATCAACACCAATTATTACAGATAAGAGATTTATGTTAGAACAGTTAATGGCTAGGTGTAGTCTGAATCATTCCATGACTAACCGTTTATTGTAACAGTTTATTATTTTAATTTTGAGGAATAAAGATAAATGTTAGAAAGGAAGTTGTTCTTTAGTAACCATGCTCATTATTAATTTGAATATATTTCATTAAGTATGATAGCAATAAATTTGATTAGCATTATTATTAAACTTAAAAGTAGGAACATTATCTTGTTTAATTATTAAATAATGGTAACCACAAATCAGGCCCTTGGAAAGGTATCCAATTTAGCGGACAAAGTAAGTAATTCCTATTTATTCATAATCTTACATAATTTTGGGATAATCATCCTCAATGATTGCCCAATGGCATCCCTATATATAGACTAATATATTAGCAGCTAAATAGATATAAACTCAACCTAGATAAAACATAGCACAGTAGAAGATTCTGCATTCTTATCGGTAGTTGTACCCAGTGTTGATCGTTATTTCATCCATTAAATCGTGTGTCGGGATGAGATCCTAAACATTTTGCCAACTCTGAAGTGTCATAATCCTGATGAATTTCGACCGACTAATCCTTTTTCTTGAACCCAAGTACTTAAATGTATCAATACAGGTCAGTTGTCATAGGTAGTCTGTAGCAGTGTTGGGCAAAAATTAACTATACTTGACAGTTAGCTACAATTTTAATTACTGATTCCAAATATTAGTTAATAGTTTAAAAAATCTAACTACTAATTACTAGTTAAGGGGCTAAATTTACCACTTGTAGGAAACTACCAAGATTAGAAGAATTTAGAAATTGATTTTCTTTAGAGCGAAATCTCCGATTTGCAATCTGTTAATGGATTTGTTGTCAAAACTTAATTAAATTCAAACTAATTGGTTCATAATTGTTTTAATTAATTATTTTGGAAATTAAAAAAAAAATCTGGCGAATTATAGCCACAAGTATATCAAACACAACTATGCAAAAAGATTAATTTTCAGTTGCATAGGCTGATAGTAGAAAGAAAAATATGATATTATAAAAAGCCGGAAGACTAGTGCGAGGTTCTGTCGTAGACTATGCAGATCCTCACTAGCTAGCTCCAGATTTTTAAGTGGATTGGCTCACATCAGTGTTAAAGTCGAGCGGGATGTCATTTACTTCAGTTTTTTGCGTAGATTACAAATATGACAATCCTAAAATCAAAATTGGTAGCTTTGTAATGGTTTTAGTAAAAATAAACTGTGAAAAAAAGGAATATATTTTTTTTTTTTTTCATTAAATATGCATTTTTACCAAAAAAGTTACGAACAAAAGTTGTTCAGCTTAAGATTACCTTCAAAAAATGTCCAGTTGCATTTTAAGCTAAAATCTATGATGTCGCTACAGTGGGTCAAATCCTGTGCAATTTTCAGCATTTCAAGAAAAAAAACACTTATCACATACTTTACACAATACAAATTCAACAAACAAACTTGATATATTGATATTTACCCTATTTACAATAGTTAAAAAATGGTGAATATAAATTTAAGTAAATGGTAAAGATACTACTCTAAAAAAAATATTGTAAACATAGCTCACTCTTGTTTCAATCCTCGAACTCCTCAATATCTCAAATTCAATATTTGGTTTTTTATATAATTATATCCTTGAAGAACTCTTGATAAACCAATGAAACGGTTTGTATTTAGATGCACTTGGTAATTCGATATGTTTTTGTCTCTTGGCGAATTAATAGTTCTTTACTAGAAGTCAGGAGGTGTTCATTCCATCTTGATAAATCAATTTTTTTCCAGTGCTACATAGATTTACAAAGAAATTATCTTTCTTCATTAATTAAAACTTTGATGACAATATAGGCATTCTTTAAATGTAAATCTAGGAAAAAAGGAGAATTTTGAGAGGATAAAGTTATCAGAAGAGTAAATAAGGGGGATGAATTAAAACAAATTAAAAAAACATCCTTTCTTAATTGAAATATCCCCTATTTTCAGTGTTTTCTGTCCACATCTACAGACTTCTTCACAGTTTTGTTTTCAGTAAATCTGAGGTGAGAGTGCTAGTGGATATCTGAATGTTTGTATAGCATGGAAAGCCATTTTGAAAGAGTGATATTTTATGGATATAGGACTACAATGTACCTAACTATCAAGTTATCTTCAAATAGGAAGCAAAATTTCGCCTCGGCTCTTGGAGTATGTCAACAATATCAACAATGCAATAAAACAATAGAGTAAGGATTACAATATTCTACTGTTTGTAAACAGTTTTGGCTATATTCTTTGTTTCTTCTAATTCATACAAAAAACAAAACAAGTAACCCAATTATCAGATTTATCAAAAAAATTTGTTGAGAAAATATTTTAACATATTTTATAGATATAATAATAAATATAAATTACATTTTTATAAATATTTTAAGATATTTATACTTGTCTTTATTGTTTTGTTTCGTACTTTTTGAAAATGTGAAAATGCCAAAAATCCAAATCTTGCCACCCATGAAAAATTAATAAATAACAACAAAACCAATAATAATTTATCTCTTTGTAAATGCAGAATTATCTCGAGAATGCTTTTGAGAAAATAAAATTATTTCTCGTTATTTATTATGAGTCAAAATATCTTTTTGAGGTGGTAGTAGACCTCAAAAGCAACAAAAAAGTTCATATTGGCCATTGTCCGATTCCACACAGAAAATTAGGAAAATTTAAGTTTTGTGTACTGGAAAAAAATTAATTTATCAAGAGGAAACTATATTTACAATATTTTTTTTAGAGTAGTATCTTTACCATTTATTTAAATTTATATTTACCATTTATTAACTATTGTAAATAGGGTAAATATCAATTAATTTGAAATTTTTTTGTTGAATTTGTAGTGTGTAAAGTTCGTCATAAGCTTCTTGTTTTTAAGTGTTGAAAATGCGTTTTTGACCTTTTGTAGCGACATTGTCATAATTGTAACTGGACCTGTTTTGTAGGTAATCTTAAGCTGAACAACTTTTGTTCGTAACTTTTTTGATTAAAATGCTTATTTTCTTAAAAAAATGGAAAATTAAAAAAACAAAATCCTTTTTTCACAGTTTATTTTTACTAAACCCATTACAAAATTACTAATTTTGATTTCAGGATTATCATGTTTGTAATCTACGCAAAAAAACTGAAGTAAATGACTCCCCGCTCGACTTTAACACCGATGTGAGCCAATCCACTTAAAAATGTGGAGCTAGCTAGTGAGGATCTGCATAGTCTACGACAGAACCTCGCACTAGTCTTCCGGCTTTTTATAATATCGTATTTTTCTATATACTATCAGCCTATGCAACTGAAAATTAATCTTTTTTCATAGTTATTTTTTTTATTTCCAAAATAATTAATTAAAACAATTATGAACCAAGTAGTTTGAATTTAATGAGGGTCTTGACAACAAATACATTTACAGATTGCAAATTGGAGGTTTCACTCTAGAGAAAATCAATTTCTAAATGCTTCTAATCTTGATAGTTTCCTACAAGTGGTAAATTTAGCCCCTTAACTAGTAATTAGTAGTTAGATTTTTTAAACCATTAACTAATATTTGGAATAAGTAGTTGATTACCAATAACTAGTGAGACAATTTACTTAAAAATCAGGTGCTAGCGGGACTATCTGCAGTAGGTACGGTGAGGTTCTGCATAGTCTACATCAGAAGATCGTAACTAGTCTTCCGTTTTCTTATAATATCGTATTTTTCTTTATACCATCAGCCTATGCTACCGAAAATTAATCTTTTTGCATAGTCGTGTTTGACATACTTGTGGCTAGTGGCCATAAGCGAGTTAAAAAAAAAAAATTAATTCCCTAGATTTTTTTTTAATTTCCAACATAATTAATTAATAAAATTATTTACCGATTTGTGTGAATTTAATGAGGGTCTTGACAACAAATCCGTTTACAGATTGAAAGTTTATGGTTTCGTTTATAAATGAGGCCACATATAAAATTTGCCTCTAAAGTCCTGCGATCTCTTAAAAAAAAAAAAATCATATTAAAATTCTGTTCATTTAACCTTAAGAAAAATTTTGAACTATGAGCTACAACTTATTGCAGTTAACTACTCAAAATTGATCGATTAATTTGTTGATAGTAAAGTACTTATTATGTTTTCAAAATTTTTTTTTATATACTAAACGCTAAAAAATGTGAATGGAAGACTTGAATTTGCGTTAGTACTATTAGAATGTGCATGGACTTATAACGAAAACGAGGGATTTTATAAAAACATTTTATAATTCAATCCATGACATAATAATCTTGACCAAAACTGGCTTGCATGATTTTATATTTAATTCTGAATTGTTTGATTCTCGCTACACTGTCTAAAGAACTGATAAAAAGATTAATTTTTTTTTCAATAATCATTCTGGGTATTTTTTTATTAGCTATTAAAAATTCTTTGTATACTTGTAAATTGATAAGAATTACTAACAGAGATGGTGGCTGTTATTGTGAAGCTTCTTTCTCAAAGAGAACCAGTAGTATTATCGATTGCTTATATTAGACCTCAGACCTCCTCTATTATTTACAATGAATTGTATGATTTCTTAGCTTATTCCTTGATAAATATTTTAAATTATTATTGATCAGTAATTTTAATCTTGCTAATTCTACTAATCTTGAATTAAATATTCAATTAAATAAACATTAAATAAACCTAATAATTCATGCGAAACGTTTGGTTTAAAATCTTATAATTTAATAAAGAAAAATTGAATATCAAATTTTGACTTGGTATTCAATAATTTAAAAAATGTTGAATTTTCTACAATTTTGATGAGTGAAGTATTAACCCAATAGGAAGACTATCATCCTTCATTATTAGTTAACTTCATTGTGAATAATCCACCAAAAAAATTGACAAATTATGATTCAACTTCTCTTAGAATCAGAAAACTAGATCTTGAAAAATTTAAAAAAGCTATTTCTACATGTAGTTGGGATACTGTCTGCAAATGAACTTCATGTGTAAATGAGGCAGTTAATGGAAATGTACACTTTGATAGAAATTATCTACATTAACAAAAAACATGCAAAATACCTAAAAGTTCCAAATTCTTCTTCCTCTCCCTATTTCACAAAAAAATATATCCACTTTAAAACTAAAGAAATTCTTTTGTAAGTATAGAAAATCACATGAATACAATTAAAATAAACAATCAGAGTTATGGAAGATAATTAAAAATCAAATTAACGAAAAATATAGAGTATACATCAGGTTGCTCAAAATTGTATCAGCAATGATTCTAAATTTTTCTGCAATTTCACTAGCTTAAAAAAAAAAATAGGAAAGTCAAAGTAACATGTACTGAAGATAAATAACCTTGAAATTTTTGGAGGTCAAAATATTGCTTCTGGCTTCTGGACCCAAATATGTATTATATGATGTCAGGAAAATATTACGAAATTATAGTGATCCTAATACTGATTACTCACCACTATTGCCTATAATCGAAGGAGAAACATTCACTGCTATTAAGAAAGTATAAAACAAAAAGTTTCCTGGTCCTGAAGGCATTCCACCATATATAATTAAAACATTTGTTATCTATTAGTTGGATTGCAACCCAATGTGGTTCTTTGACATTTTTAAAATTAAATTTCTTTAACAAAGGTTATAGCTATTTTTTTATTTGACAATAGTTTTGGAGAATAGTTGATTTCATTTTGCTTAACTCTGGTCTGTCAGCTGTATCATGGAAACCCTAGTTCACTGAAAGGTGAATAAGATTGTTTAAACACCACTCCACGCTAGTTGTTAATATATCTATAAATAGTACATGATATGGCCAAAGATCCTTTTGGTCTAATCAGCAACAAGAAAAAAAAATGAAAATAAACAATATATTTATTAATGCTTATAGTAATTTTAGTGAATAATTTTTATACAAAATTTTTCATAAGTATAGCTCATTTTAATTTTAATTAAAGCTGATTTTTTAATATTTTATCAAGAATTTTTAAATGCATTCTTATTCATTTTTTTTAATTGTAAAAGTGATATTTAATTCTTACAAAATAAATTTTTTTGATGTTCCTAGATGATGGCATCAGCATTCCGGGTGAATATTCGTCCTACCTCTGCCCAATACAGTCATGTAAACTTCATGCAGAAGCTGGGCATAACATGGTACCTATTGGTAAGTTGCCCGTTTCGAGATTTGAAATGCCCTACGTCGTTCATCAATTGAATACCTATCCTATTTCACCGATTCAAAAAGCGTTTACATTCATCCATCCTAACAGGGGTAAACCATAATTTATTAGGAATTTTCTTACTAATTCACTTGTTGGAATTGTTGATCCAAACTCATGCATATTTTTCCAGACGAAGAAGCTGACAATAAGAGGTTTAAAACATTCAAATTTAAAGTGGAACAAGATAGCGTTCTTCATGGATTTTCTGGATATTTTGATACAATCCTTTACAAAGATGTTAAATTAAGCATTGTACCCGAATCGCATTCTAAGGGAATGTTTTCTTGGTTTCCCATATATTTTCCTATCAAGGTTTATAAAGTTTTTATCATTTTATGAGTTATATTGATGAGTTTAATAATAAAAAAATAAATTAAAATATGGCTATGACGTATCGTATCTCAGCGAGAAAAGTTACACTTCTGAAAACTTTAATGTATAGGAGAGACCATATCAGGAATAAACCAAAATCAGTAACCACCATTATGATTGTCTACTTTCTTATCCAGCTACTTGGGGAAGCCATTCAGAAAAGTGTCACTTTCCTCACCGGGGTGCGATATAACAATTATTTCTTAGATATTCACAATCTACATTAGTTTATACAGCACTAATTACGTTAAATTTGAGTATTATTTATTTTTTATGATTAATTCTGTGGTGTTTGGGTAAAGGGATACAAGTAATTTTTTTTTCACACAAGGTTCAGTTCTTATTTTATTTGTTTATAATGAACTTTACCTTCAAGAAAAAGGATATAAGTGAATGAAACAGTGTCTACATTGGATCAGTGGCGTAACTAAGGATGACTGTGCCCCAATGCAACCTTTTTCGTATGCCCCTCTCCTCGTTCATCCAGAAATAACCATCTTTATTCTTACCTCATATGCACTATTTTACCTTGCAACACTTTTCAAACTCCCTTCTAAATATAATAAACAGGCGTGATTACATTCACTATAAATAAGTAAATAATTCTTTAAAAAAAATTCCATTCGTAGAATTTTGTTTTCAGAATATTTCTTTGTGCATTACGCCCCCCACAGGTTCTGCTCCCCAATGTGTTGAATTCGATCTGAACACTTTCATTGACTTATATCCTTTTTCTCGAAGCTAAAGTTCATTGTAAATAAAATAAGACTTGAACCCAGTTTAAAAAAAAAAAAAAAAAAATTGTATCCCTTTACCAAAACAGAATTAATCATAAAAAATGTATAATATTCAAATTTAATGCAATTAATGCTGTATATACTAACATATATTATGGATATGGACTTCAGAAGAAAGATTGTACTCCTTTATCCTAACACCCTAGACTTATGTGATTAAGTAGACTTAAGAAAATAACTTTAGTATTTAAAAACAAAAATAATAATCTAGGTAAATGTGATGAGTTTTTTTCAACTTTTCTTTATCATTTCACAGGAACCTTTAAAGCTAAAAAGTGGAGATGACCTCGTCGTCCACTTTTGGCGGTTAGCAGACAAGAAAAGTGTTTGGTATGAGTGGTGTGTTTCCCAACCTATTCAAACCCCTATTCACAATCCAAATGGAAGGTCCTATAATATAGGACTGCTTTAACAACTATCTTTAGATGTCAAATTAACATTTGTTTTATATAAAATTATAAGATAGAATAAACAAATATATTTCTAAAATGGTTAAGATTTGGTTTACTCTTACATAGGCGGTATTTTTATAGTTATGATAAAAATTGATCTCAGGTAAAAGAATCGACCTTTTTTTAATGTTCAGATAAATATGTATAGCTTAAGCCTACATTACAAAACTTGAAATGTTTCTGGCTTTGGCTTATTTTTGTGTCCTTCATTAAAAATAATAGTGGAAAATAATGAATGTGTTTTTATTTACCTCCTTGAATTTTTTTAAGGATAAAATAGAAGCATTAAACCTTATTTTTAGTCAGTTACCTATATGATTACAATTTGAATTTTTTTTTTTTTTTCTGTAAAGAATCCAGTTTTTAAAGACAATAGAATCTTTCAACCTGTGCAGCTACTTACTTACTGTTGTGTCTAAAATAAGTAGATTTTTCTGTTCATTCTTTACTTCAGCTGTAATCATTAATCTTGAGGCCTATATTACATATTTTGATATATTATGCCTATATTACTTTTTTACAATTTTCTCGAAAACGGCTCAAACGATTTTGATGAAACTTGGCTAAAGGCCTTTAACTTTTCTTGTATGTAGTAAATCACCGAGGAATTGCAGAGGAAAAAGTTATGATGAAAAGAATATTTTATTTGCGCATAGCTTAAAAAGTATGCATTTTACGGTAAATTATGTGTAGAATTGTATGAAAGGTAATTAAATTATCTAAAAAACAATAAAAGAATCATGAAAATCGGAACAGTATTAGCAAAGATACAGCGCATCGGACTAACCGGAAATAGCTACTATATCATGGATTTTACACTTTTTTACAATTTTCTCGAAAACGGCTCAAACGATTTTGATGAAACTTGGCTAAAGGCCTTTAACTTTTCATTTATTTAGTAAATCACTGAGAAATTGCAGGGGAAAAAGTTATGATGAAAAGAATATTTTATTTGCGCATAGCTTAAAAAGTATGCATTTTACGGTAAATTATGTGTAGAATTGTATAAAAGGTAATTAAATTATCTAAAAAACAATAAAAGAATCATCAAAATCGGACCAGTATTAGAAAAGATACAGTGTATTTTATGAGGAGTACAAGACCCTAGATGGATAACCAAGCGCATCCTAAAGGAGACGGATGCGACCGAACCTCCTCCTACCAATCCGCCAATCTGTTGTAAACAATACGCTCTGTAATAAAGTAATTTAAGAATACATAAGATCGACTGTATAGTAGTAGAACTGATGAAGTACGGCGGAAGAGCAGTATTCAACGAATTTCTATCGTCCTTAATTTGTAAGAGACTGAAGACGTACATGGAAAAAATTGTTGGCGACTAGCAACGGATTTAGACAACGAAGGTCAACAACGGACTGCATGTTTGCCCTGAGACAGCAATTGGGAAAGGCTCATCGATTTCCAGTAAGCCTATGACCGCGTTAATAGAGTAAACCTTCTGCAAGATTTAAGAAGTTTTGGAGTTTCCAAGAAGTTAATACCTCTGGTCCGATTGACAATGACCAATTCTAAATGCAGGACAAATAACAGTGCACATTGGGATAGGAGTTTCCAGTCAACAATGGACTTAGGCAAGGAGATTCTCTGTCGGCAATTCTCTTTAATTTTTCCATGGAAGGAGCAGTACGAGGAATAAGAACCAATCCTGGAGGCACTATCTATGACAGATACACACAGGTATTGGCCTATGCCGGTGATGTCCACCTGGTAGCCAGAACACTGCAGGCTCTCTCCGGAGCGTTAGAAGAGATGGAGTGAGAAGCAAACAGAAGAGGTCTCCAGATCAACGAGAAGATGAAATACATGAAGAGCATCTATAACCCTACACCGAAACTACCGCATACGATTAGTATCAATGGTCATAACTTCCCAGTTTGTAGTGCTTTCAATTATCTTGGAGCGCTGGTAACTTAAAACAATGAAATATATAAAGAGATGGAGGCCAGAATTGCATCAGGAAATCGTTGCTTTTTGGCAATTCATAAAGTTGTAAATTACAAAGATCTTCCTAGGAGAGCCAAGATTATCATCTAAACGACAATTATTCGCCCAACTGTCACCTATGGCAGTGAGACTTGGGTTCTGACAAAGGAGGTGGAGAAAAGACTATGAGCATGGGAAAGAAAAATGTTCAGAAAAATATATGGTCCAATCCACTCTGAGGGACAGTAGAAAATTAGAAAGAATGAAGATCTGAGAACATTATATGATCAGCCGGACATAGTAAGTGTTGTAAAAAAGGGCAGGCTGAGGTGGCTCGGGCATGTGGAGCGTATGGAAGAAAATCGTCTGCCAAGGAAGCTGCTTTTTGGAAAGCCAGGCGGTACCCGAAGACGTGGACGTCCTAGAATGAGATGGTTAGACGATGTTGAAGCGGACCTGCGACAACTTGGAGTGAGGGGATGGAAAGCGGTTGCGGCTGATAGAACAGCCTGGCATGCAATCTGTGATGAGGTTCATACCCTACAGGGGCAGTATCGGCAAATATAATAATAATATGATTTTAATATTACCTGTTTTGTAACTTGTGCGACCTTCATAAGAATGTTTAACTTATATGTTCACAATCATCAATGGTCTATTCACAATCCGCTTGTTCATAAAAATTCATTCCCTTATGTTGCATCAAGTGAGCTTACGTTCTTAATTTGTGAAATTCCTCATTAATTTGTTGTTTTTACATCTAAAATAAAGAAAATCGATGATTTTAGTATCGTGAAAAGTTAATTCAAAGACGGAAGTAGTGTCTATGTTCTTAAAGAAAATACCCCCGTTTAACGGGAAACGTGATCCGGAACTTGTCAAATTGAAGCTGTATTTGCAAGGGCTAATATTGCCATAGTGACTTTCCAAAATTATACCTAAAATCTATTTTGATGTCCTTGAACTGGCATTAGATATTGTGAAACGACCAAGCGAATCTTCCTATGAATATATAAAGGTTAGGCTGGTCAGTATTTATGCAGGTTCTGAATCGAAACCCATTCAACAGCAGTTAGAACGAAAGCAGCTGGTCGATTAAAAGCCTTCACAACTTTTGAGGCGCATGAAGGAGCTAGTCGGAGGTGTTGTCTTTGTTGGTATTCTTAAGATTATCTTGATCAGTATAGAGCTCGCTGATGCATCTAGCGGACAAAATTCAGGAGGTCTGCTCAGTGACGACTCCAGATCCGATGGTAGTAAAAATGTTATTAGTATTCTAGAAGCTAAAATTGAAAAAAAATTCAAACAGGTCGCCACAGCTCAAACGATCGAAAAAGCAAAAGTCCACACAGCGCACAGTGTCACGATCTATGTTCAAAAATCGAAAAAATGAAGTACGAAAAGATTCTATTTGAGGGGTAAGATAAAAAATAGTACCTTGAAAAAAAAGAAAACATCAGAATTTCAAAATAAAAAGGGAGGTTTAAAGGTAAGAATTAAATTGGAATATTGATGAAAATAGCGAAGATTAGGGATCTTGTTAATCCAACATTTTCATTTCTCTTTTGACAACTCAAAATTCTAGTCTTGTGTTAATTGTTCATCTGATCAATTTGTCAAAAAGTGCGAAAATGGGTAAGTTCTAGTGTTTTAAATCTTATAAGAATTTGTTGACGATTCTTAGACTTTGGGATTGATTTAAGAAAAATCTTAATTTTTCTTTTTTCATAATTCAACCAAAATTACTTCGTTTCATTACTTTTATTTTGATGTTTAGTTTATTTGCTTCTGGCTGCTCCTTCACCGTGATTTTGTACTTTCAGATTTAAAAACCAATTAACTGTAAGGCAGTAATCCAGTAGATTAAAGGTATAATGTTTTATATTGTTAGATTGTGCGCGCAAATGATCTGTGTAAATCGTGGGATATCTAGGAAAATTTGTGAGATTATTTTGCCTGGATATTCTTCTTGCATAGTTCTACAACCTGCTTGGGTCATGGCTGCCCTAAACGAAGTCCACCATTCGTTTTGGCTCTGTGCAGAATAGTGCGTGCATTCTTGGTTACTCCGTCCACTCAGCGAAGTCTGGGCAATCCACGTCTTCTGGTGGAGTGGATTTCTTCTTCGAGGAGCCTTCTTGGTATGGAGTCAGCACTCATTTTGGCCACATGACCAACTCATCTGATGAAACAAACAGTATCGCAGCCATTTTACAGTTCCGAGATCTCGGCATTTGTCCTGATCCGTCTAGCTATGTCGTTGGCTTCGAAAATCGCTCCGAAAATTCTTCTCAGTATTTTTCTTTCAAATCGAAAGAGTTGATTTTTCTGGCCCCTGGATAGCATCTAAGTCTCTGATATATACGTAAGTAGTGTTCTAATTAGAGTTTTGTACAGACGCAATTTGGTTGTGCGAGACAGTGTACTACTCTTCAACTGTCGCACTAGCTCACAATAACATTTGTTAGCTGCAATGATTCTTCTTTGAATATCCTCTCCCAAATCGTTTTCCAAGTTATTCAGCAGCCAAGGTATGAAAATTCCTTGACTCTCTAAAATGTGTATCCATCCACTTGTAATACATGGGAAGGGAGCATGCCGCGTGAGTTCGTCACCATGTATTTTGTTAGATCTGGTTTTGGTTCTACTAATGACGATAACAACGCAAGAACATTTTTCGAAAATACGCAAATAAGCAGCGAAATTACTGGGTTAGTATTAATTATTAATTTGGACAACATTTTGAAAGTAATTTTAAGTAGTAAATTAATTAATATCCCAAAATTCATTGAATTAATTGGTGAAACCAAAGATTTATATTGGAGGCATTATTACATACCAGTCTCTTTGCATAAATTACTATTACACGGACCTGAGATTATTTCGTTTTTTATTAAACCAATGGGACAGTGGTCAAAAGAAGCATTACAAGACCGGAACAAGGATATAAGATACTTCATTGAACAGCAAACAAGAAAAACTTCACTTATTGATCTAATGAAAATGCTTCTGCTTTCATCAGATTCCTATTGATCAACGATAAGAACAAAGAGCATTGAAAAACATAAAAAAATTGATCAAAATGTTTTAAATTACTTAATTATAAAATAAGATAATTATAATATTGATATACAATCAAGTGATTATGTGGAGGAATTTTTTATTTTGTTTTGTAATTTTCTTTATGCATTTTTTGTAAGTTTCAGAAATATTTTTTTAAAGTTTTTGCACAATTTTATATAAGTTTATATTATAACTAGCATACCCAAGCAAGATCTCTCGCATTAGATATCAATCCTTCTTCAAATCCTTAATACATTAGCGATTTGATAGCGTTATCAGGGAAACATATTTATTCGTGAAACAATATATTATCAAAAACGTTTTATTAAACATACATATTTGGTGAAGCTACATTGTTTGTAATGACTATGTTGAAGTTATAGTTCATACTTGATAAGTAATTAGCTTACCTCACTGGAAAAGAACTCTTCAATCTATCAGTTATGCAATTAGATTCAGCTATACCATTATCTATGTGTATTCATATTTAGCAGTGCCCTTTAGGTTTGGACATGGGAAACAATATATAATTTCCCACTCATTAAAAGTTTTTGTAAACAGACCCAAATTGAAATGAAGTTGCCATTACAACGGCACGTACGCAATATGGCATGAAACCCGTGCGGACCTATATCGTGCGTTAACTCGAAAACGGTAGGTTTTTAAACTTTGAAACGCTGTACCCATACGTTCTGCAGGAACCTAGATGATCTTGATGCCCGCGTCAAAATCTTTAAAACCCAACTTATCCCGTCTCGATCCGCCGACTCTCAGTCGTCAAAGCTTTGAAACCTCCCACGTTTTTCATCACTTTTATTTAAGGCCTTGTAAGAATTTAAGAAACAAAATTGGAATTCGACACATCTCCGTGAAATTCCCTTTTTTTTTTATACCTCACTCGTCAAAATCCATCGCTCCTGAGAGCCGGAAAAGGGATCTATACTATCGTAATAATATATAGTAGTGATAAATGGTTATTCCTACCATGTTTGTGTTGATTAATGGCCTAAAAAAAAAAATCTTGTAAAGACAAAAATACGATCGTGACACTATGCTTCGTCTGGATGACATGTTAATTGTATCGAACAATCAGGAGGAAACACAAACATATGGATAATCTCGCCATAGTATTTCGCTGACATGAAGATAATGGACTCTCATTGAATCCGAAGTATGAATTCGGTGTTCAAGAAATACGATTCTTGGGATAAAACATAACTCCGAATGGAATCACATCACAGAAGGAGACCCAGTATGATCTGTTATTTGTTTTTTTTTTTTTTTATGATTGAATTTGTTAATTTTTATTTGTAATAAGGAAATTGTGTTTATTGAATGGCTAGTGTGCATATCCTTAATTAAGAGTCATCACAGAATTACCGAAGAGCTTAAAGTTTTGATGCTCCTAAATTATAGTTTTTGAATTGGTTAACGAAAATTTCACAAACATTAAGGAAGCCTAAAATTGATTGCGTTGAATTACGGGTAAAATAAGCGACATGAGACGGTATTGATAACCTCCTAATCTCAACTTGATAAATATAATCGCCAAATGAATTGTGATACAAATGTATCATACACCTACAAAAAACTAATTGATTTGATAATACACTCAAGGGAAAATATGGTCAGACACATTTTTTTAACTAGTTTAAACTAGATTAAATTTTAATAAGATGTTTACCCAAAAGTAAAGTGACAAGACGTCCCACATTAGGTGGGACTGCCCCAAATTCGAGTCCTCGTCCCACATCGGAATCTCCCCCACAAAGTGTCGCATTTTGTCTTCCCATTGGACAATATTTTGTCTTTTGGACTAGAACGTTTGATATTTATTAATTATTTACTTTTTAATACTCATCATCATTGATACTTGATAACTCATCATCATTGATACTTGATAACTCATCATCATGAGTTAGATAGCGCTGCAATACATACTTTTTTAGGATTTGTACATACATATACATACATATTATACATATACATATACATATTTTATATACGATGTAAACTTAACTGTTTAAGTTAGTCTTTTTTCTAACACCTTTTCTAGTTCTGATTTAATGGCATGGCAACAATCCCTCGTTATTATTTCAAATTGCTATGTGAAAGAAACGAATCTGTTCATGCACCAAGCATCTACAATAAGAGATAACTTTTTTTTAAATAGCTAAATTGAAACAAACGTATTCTGTGAGATTTTTCGATTAGCACCGGAGGTAGAAGTGCTATTACGAGTTCCACTTTGGTTTACAATATAATACACTCGAGTCCAAAAAACCCGGCACTACATTTCATTCTATACATTTCATTTAAAAAGTACAGATTAAAGAAATATTGTTGGGTTTGAACCAGCACATATTTAAGACGAGATTTGGATTGGGATCACAATTGTCCTTTAAAGTAATCCTTTTAGGATTAGTTATGAATATGCTATGATTGCAGTTAAACTTAATTCAGTCATAGTTGTGCTATAAATAAACCATTGTGTTATAAAGCCCTTGTAAGGCTTTTTTTTCATTTATTCAACATTATCATAAATGGTATTGCAACATTATCTTAAATTGCTACTACGGTCAATTAATACCACACCAATATGAACACACCAACAAGGGACCAACAACTTGATACCAACCTACTACCAAACGTTGCAGTATCACACTTATGAACGGATCAAGACCTCTTCTTCAAATGACGCAATCATCACAACACTTATCTGCTAGTCTCACTCCGGCTTTTCTGTCTTATATCATCAAGGACTCTCAAACTCACAGTTTGCCTTCTTCTGATGTAAGCCTCCGTTGTTTCCACTCCGGTTTTAATATATCCTTCTCATACTTCAAAGCTATTTCCTCAAACACAAATCCCACACTCATTACCTGTGTTCTTTCCATAAATGCCTCGATGAAGGGCTACAACGTAGGCCGAAATTTTGGCATACAATAAAAAATAAGGAGGGAGTGTTTATATTTAAAGGGAGAAGTTGGTCGGGGGAGGGGAGGGAGGGAGGAGATGCGGTCAAATAATTACACTACCATAAGCGAACTTATATATTTTGTGCCGACGTTTCGGCCTAAGTTTTAGGCCATCTTCGGGGCTAAAAGGAAAACAAAATAACAACAATGAAAAAAGAGACAGAGGCAGTACCAGCAACAGTAAAAATGATAAAAAACAGAAAATACAAGTAAGATAAAAAATTATGAAGTATAAAAAGAAAAAGATAACACTAAATTACATAATACAAGAGACAAATGAAAAAGTAAAATAAAATAAAATAAATGAAATAACAATGTAAAAATAATGCGATATTTACACAGGGAATAGTGAAATATATGAAATCTATTAATTAAAAAGACAAATAGTATGAAGGTTTGGTAATATGTAAAGCATACAGAGATAGTTGTGATGTGACAAGTTATACAAAAGATGACAATGATGTAAAAGAAGTTGACATTGTTGTAATTAAATAATTATGAGATGAAGGAGTAAAATATAAAGTAATGTAAGCCCCAAAACAAAAATAGAACATGCCAAAGAAAACATAAAGAAAATGTAAAAAGCGAAACAAATTCACTAAAATTATAACAAACAGCCTATTTTACTATTTTTTACGTTGTGGCGACTGGGCAGTGATAGTGATATCAGTGCCAGGGAGGTTATGGTTGTAAAATGGGTTTGCCAATGTATATAAAATTAACTAATTTTCTTATTGCAAATTTCAATAGTCAAATTTTCTTGCGTGTTCATTGGCAAGCCTATTAATTACCTCCCTGAAAAAGTTGTTCTGTTGAGAGCTCTCTCATGTGTGTATTGTTGTCCAATAATTCTTATTCTGCTATTTTCTCATTTTGTTCCAGTATACCTTTTATGTACCGATTGCTTTGGAAAATAAAAGCACTGCTTTGAATTATTATCAATTATTTAGTGTACATCGTACCCCGAACACCAATTACATCAAAGTGGTGACCCCGACGTGATCGGTGAGTACAATTGTTATAATTTTTTTTTGTACGCTAAGGACTATAAGTGAAGATGCCCCTTAGCAATAAATTCGAGTTATTGACACTCGATGGAGCCGATGAGGGCAAAGAGACGGGGTTTGCTCCCCAGGTGATCGAAGCTGCTTCGGCGGCCACAGTTGCGGCCCGAATGCCCACATTTCGTAAGAGTGACCCGGAGATGTTTTTCTTACAGTGCGAAATGGTTTTCGACCTGTACCGGGTCACTAATTCGCTTACTAGGTTTAGATACGTGGCCACGCAATTGGACAGAGAGCCGCTCAGAGATGTCATAGACCTCATCAGGCAACCTCCATTGGAGAACCCCTACGAATTACTCAAGGCCAGGCTGATGGGGAGTTTCGGTGATTCCGAACATACTCGAATCAAGAAACTCCTCGAAGACCAACGTCTCGGGGACCGCCGCCCATCGCACTTTTTGAGGGAACTGCAGTCTTTGGGAGGAACCACACTGCCTAGCGACCTATTAAAGTCAATCTGGCTACGGGGACTGCCAGATGGGATGCAGGCAGCGCTAGCAGCTGCGGAGCCGGCCGACATGGTCAAACTCAGCACCATTGCTGACCGCATCGCCGAGATCCAGGGGTACCGAACCGGCGAAGTAGCTGCCATGCGGCCCTCCACCTCCAACGACAGAGAAGACAGGCTTCTAGCGGCCCTGGAGAGATTGACCGATCGCGTTGCAGCTCTAGAAACCCGAGGAAGGTATGAGGGGAGGAACCGGCCACGAAGCCGTAGCAGAAGTAAGGGTCGCCGCCTGTGTTATTACCACAACAGGTTTGGGAGTAAAGCGACAAACTGCCGCCAGCCGTGTGATTGGAGGCCCTCACCCGTCCCGAAGCCATCGGGAAACTAGTCGCAGCGACGGACAAGGCGGACTCTGTCGCTCAGGTAATTAACCGCCGACTCTTCGTCACGGACAAGAAGTCCGGGCACAGATACTTGGTGGATACAGGAGCCACCCTATCTGTGTTTCCGGTGAAGACGCCGACGAGAAGAATGAGCGAGGAGTTCACGCTGTATGCAGCGAACGGCACCCCTATTCCGACCTATGGTAGCACACTGCTGAACGTGGACTTGGGGCTGCGGAGGAGCCTTCCCTGGCGTTTCGTTGTGGCAAAGGTGAGCTACCCCATTATCGGCGCGGATCTGCTATATCGCCATAACATATTAGTAGACCTCGCCGGTTGCCAGTTGGTAGATGGCATCACTGGGCTAACGACGCGCGGCAGGCTGGCGACAGTACCAGTTCCCACTGTGTACTCCGTCCCAGCAGGAGAATGGTACACAGAGATCCTGCGCAAGTACCCCAGCGTCACGAACCCGACCACGTTCACGAAGCAGCCCAAGCACGACGTGCGGCACTACATAGAGACACGGGGAGCTCCAGTCGCAGCGAGAGCTCGGCGCCTTCCACCGGAAAGGTACATCGCCGCCAAGAGGGAATTTGCCCAGATGATGGAGGAAGGGATTTGCAGGCCTTCAAACAGCCCTTGGGCTAGCCCTCTCCACATCGTGCAGAAGAAGGACGGTGGAATCAGACCTTGCGGAGATTATCGTCAACTAAACGCCAAGACAATTCCCGACAGGTATGCAGTTCCGAACTTGGCGGATTTTAACATCAATATGCACGGTAAGAAGATCTTCAGCAAGCTGGACCTCAACCGTGCATATTATCAAATTCCGGTGGCAGAGGAGGACATACCGAAGACAGCAGTCATAACTCCCTTTGGTCTATTCGAATTTCTCCGGATGTGTTTTGGTCTCAGGAACGCCTCTCAGACCTTTCAGCGTTTTCTCGATAGGGTTCTTCAAGGTCTGGAGTTTGCGTGGTGGTACCTGGACGACATCGTCATATGCTCCAGAGACGAAGAGGAACACCGAGCACATCTGGAGGAAGTACTGCGACGGCTGGATGACCAAGGGCTGACCATAAACTTGGCCAAATGTGTCTTCGGGCGTCCGGACGTCGAGTTTCTCGGATACCACGTGAATTCGGAGGGCGTCACCGCACTGCCTGCTAAAGTCGAGGCCATCTCCACCTACCTGGCACGGTCAAGGATCTCCGACGCTTTCTGGGTATGTTTAACTTCTACCGACGTTGCATACCCAGAGCGGCAGAGCTGCAAGGTCCGCTTAACAAGTACTTGGCTGGAGCGAAGAAGAATGATAGGTCGCCAATTACTTGGAGTGAAGATTCAAACCAGGCGTTCGAGCGCTGCAAGGCCGCCATCAAAGCAGCGGTGGTGATTGGACACCCCAACACTGCAATGGGTGCTGTCTTGCAGCAGAAGGAGGGCGACGCCTGGCGGCCTCTTGGATTCTTCTCTAAGTCCCTCGCTCCAGCCCAGCAGAAATACTCCACATACGATCGGGAGCTGCTGGCGATCCATCGGGCCATCAAGCACTTTCGAGGCCAACTGGAGGGGAGACAATTCGTCATCTGGACAGACCACAAAGCTCTGGAGTTTGCATTTTCGCAGAAGCCGGACACAGCGACGCCCTTGCGGATTCGGTTGGTTAACTTCATTAGCCAGTTCACAACCGATATCCGCCATGTAGCCGGGAATGACAACACGGTCGCCGACGCGCTGTCGAGAGTGGAGGATATTGACTGCACGGAAGACTTTGCTCGTCTAGCTGAGGAGCAAGCGAATGATTCGTCGATCCAGGAAATGCAGAAGAATCCTCGTCTCCAACTTCGCTGGATGACACCTCCTGGAAGCTCAACAGCGGTCCTCTGCGAGACCTCCACTTCTCATGCGCGACCTTACGTTCCTGAATCCATGCGTCAGAACATCTTCAAGCGGCTACATGGGCTCAGTCACCCCGGCATACGAACCTCCAGACGCTTAGTTGCCCAGAGATTTTTTTGGCCGAGCATGAATGCCGACATCTCGAGGTGGGCTCGCTGTTGCATACCCTGCCAGCGCTCCAAAGTGGTTCGGCATACGGTCACCCCTCCGGGTAATTTCGAGCCGAGCGGGCGGTTCGAGCACATCCATATGGATATTATCGGACCTTTACCGCCCTCTAATGGACAGCGATACTGCCTCACGATGATCGACAGATGTACCCGTTGGCCCGAAGCGTGCCCATTGGAGGAAATCACCAGTGTTGCGGTAGTCGAAGCAATATTGGGCACGTGGATCTCTCGATATGGTACGCCTGCAAGGATTACCACCGACCAGGGACGCCAGTTCGAGTCAGACCTTTTCACTAGTCTCACTAGTGTCCTTGGTATCCAGCGTTGTCGCACGACGGCGTACCATCCGCAGTCCAATGGGTGCATCGAGCGGTGGCATAGGTCCCTTAAGGCATCCCTCATGGCAGCACTCAACAATGATGGCTGGACGACTGTGCTGCCAACAGTTCTCTTGGGTCTCAGGTCGGCCGTTAGAGAGGAAATCGGGGCCAGCGCTGCTGAAATGACCTTCGGGCAGCCTCTACGTCTCCCTGGCGAGTTCTTCGAGCCTTCCAGACGTCCTGAAGAAACCGAGTCGACGTTGAAGTCTCTTCGCCAGGCCATGAAGGACCTTCGCCCAGCTCCTCACCGCAGCAGCACAGCCAAGACGTTCGTCCACCGAGACTTAGGGCACTGCAGTCATGTGTTTCTGAGGGATGACCACGTCCGTAAGTCACTGACTCCTCCCTACTCTGGCCCTTTTAAAGTCATCTCGAGGGAAGAGAAGACCTTCACTGTCCAGCTGCCTTCCGGTCGGAAGGTCATATCCATGGATCGACTGAAGCCGGCCCATCTCCTGGACGACAACGGAGAAAGCACCGCCACCAGAGATCGACCCACTCCTACACCTGCCGCAGGACCTTCAGGCGACCATCCGAATGACCTCGACGCAGACCCTCCTACGTTGCAACGTGGTTACCGCACTCGCTCTGGTAGAGAGGTGAAGCCTAAGGTGCGGTTCTGTGCCGATGTCATTGGGGGGAGTGATGTGGCGACTGGGCAGTGATAGTGATATCAGTGCCAGGGAGGTTATGGTTGTAAAATGGGTTTGCCAATGTATATAAAATTAACTAATTTTCTTATTGCAAATTTCAATAGTCAAATTTTCTTGCGTGTTCATTGGCAAGCCTATTAATTACCTCCCTGAAAAAGTTGTTCTGTTGAGAGCTCTCTCATGTGTGTATTGTTGTCCAATAATTCTTATTCTGCTATTTTCTCATTTTGTTCCAGTATACCTTTTATGTACCGATTGCTTTGGAAAATAAAAGCACTGCTTTGAATTATTATCAATTATTTAGTGTACATCGTACCCCGAACACCAATTACATCAAAACGTCAACTACAAACTACTACACATACTTAAAGGGTTAGTTACACAAATATAAACAAATATGGACATAATTGGGCAAGCACACACAACACAGGCACTAACAAAAGAGAGTTAACCTTAACGTAACCATGGTGATAATAAGTCCCCAGCTGTAATATTCTTAGACGCTGTTATTACTGGGTGACCGTGGCTAACAGTGTATTTCTTGTACCATGATATGTTTTAACTAAATAAAAGCTTCTTAAATGTTCATCAGATTTCATTACAATTGTATTTAGTTAAAAAAAAGAAGTAGCGTTAAAACGGAAATTCGTTTCGCGTTAAACACGGTTAAAGGTTAAAATATCAAACTAAAGTTGTGTTTACTCGTGTTACAACGGAAAAATACCTCAGACCAGTCCGGCTCGAGACGTCTAACTCACCAAGCGCTGCTAAAAATTGGACCCATTGGCTGGCGACTTTTAAAAATTTTCTTACTCTTTCTGAATTCTCTTCCGAACACGACAAACTAAAGGTATTGATAAATTCTCTTTCCCCGACTGTTTTAGAAATCATAAGTGATTGTAAATTGTATAACGATGCCATAGGATTGTTGAATTCAACATTCATTAAAGAAAAAAATGAAGTGTTTGCCCGACACTTATTGGCTGTGAGGAAACAACAACCAGGTAAAACAATCGATCAATATGTACAGATTTTAAGACACCTAATTCGTGACTGTGACTTCAAAGCCGTCAGTGCAACAGAGACGAATACATCCGTGATTCATTTATCAATGGCCTAACTTCTACTCACATAAGACAGCGTCTTCTTGAAAACAAAACTTTAACTCTGAACGATACTATTAGACAGGCCCAGGCCCTGGAAATGGCACAAGAAAATGCCGAACGTTACCAGACGCCAAACTATGTCTGTTCGATCGATCCATCTGAACTGAAGATCACGTCTCCAAAATCTAACTCTGAGAGTGTCCTTGACGAGAGCAATATAATTTCTGCTCTTCAGAAAAAAGGGAAATGTTTTTTCTATGGAGGAAATCGACATTCACTTTTCTCTTGTCCTGCTAAAGATTTTACTTGCCATCGATGTAGAAAAATTGGACATTTCGCCAAAGTCTGTCGTTCTAAGCCTCGCCACGACTCTTCGGTATCGTCAGGTGCCCTTTTAGCTAGCGTGAACGGGCCTTCACTTGGTGTTCTCAAGAAAGCAATAGTCCTTGCTACAGTTAACCTCATACCAGCAAGATGTCTTATTGATACAGGAAGCTCGATAAGTTTTATTGATAAAGAGTTTGCAAAAAAAAAATAATATTAAATTACACCCTGAAGTAGGTAAAGTTTCCACGGCATCAACAACTTTGACATCTGGAATAAAGGGTTTTGTTATTATCAATCTTGTTATACAAAATCACTCATATTTCAATTTTAAATATGCTGTTCTTCAGTACCTATGTGTTGACGTTTTGATAGGTCATGATCTACTAAAGCAGCATTCTAATGTTGAAATAAATTTTGGAGGCGAGAAATGTTCGTTATCAATCTGTTCTTCAACCGATGCTAAAGTGGAATCTCCCCGTCTGTTCCAAAATTTGAACCCTAGTTGCAAGCCGATTGTTACTAAATCGAGACGATATTCTGATATTGATGCAGAGTTTCTAAAGAAAGAGATCACGAGGATGCTTACCGAAGGAATTATTGAAGAAAGTGTTCCACTATGGAGAGCCCAGGTACTTATCGTAGAAAATGAGAAGAAAAAGAAACGACTGGTCATAGACTATTCACAAACAATAAATAGATTCACAGCGTTAGACGCTTATCCTCTTCCATATATTGATGAATTAGTCTGAAAAGTTACAATGAGCACAGTACAATGTATTCAGTACAGTAGATTTGCGAAGGGTATATCATCAATTACCTATTTCTGATGAAGAAAACCCTTATACTGCCTTTGAAGCTTGTGGCCGTTTGTACCATTTCAATAGAGTACCGTTTGTAGTTACAAATGGTGTCACTTGCTTCCAGAGAGTGATTGATAATGTTATATCAAACAAAAATTTATGTGGTGCATATGCGTACATTGACGATATCGTCATTTGTGGCAAATCAACATGACAATAATTTAAACAAATTTATATCTGGCGTAGAAAAGTATGAACTCGAAATAAGTAATGAAAAATGTAAATATGACCAGACCACGATCCCCTTGCTAGGATATGGTGTATCACATAAAACGATTCGACTGGATCCAGAACACCTGAAACCACTTTTGGGTCTTCCATTGCCGGATGATACAAACTCACTAAAACGCTCCTTAGGATTCTTTGCACACTATTCAAAGTGGTTTCCCTGATTTTCGAAGAAAATAAAGAATTTGGTGATAACTTCTACCTTTCCGCTGTCTCCAAAAGCAGCGATTTTGCTACGATAAAAAAAGACATCTCAGATGCTGTTATTATGACTGTATCACCGGAACTCTCCTTAATAGTAGAAACTGATGCCTCTGATATTGCATTAGCTGCCACATTGAGCCAAGATGGACGACCTTCTTTTCAAGAACTCTTTCAAAATCAGAAAAGCATCGCTCGGCCATTGAGAAAGAAGCTGCCGCTGTGGTCGAAAGCTTGAGGAAACGAAAATATTGCCTCATCGGGCGACCTTTTCAACTTATAACTGATCAATAGGCACTCTCATTTATATTCAACTGGAAACACTCGGGCAAAATAAAAAATGAGAAGATAATGGCGTTGGCGATTAGAAATGGCTCCCTTTAAATTCGATATAATTTATCGCTCGGGAAAAGAAAATATCAAGGCTGATACTCTTTCTAGGATCTCTTATGCAGCCTGTGAAAATAAATTACTTAATCTCCGCCGAGTTGTTTGCCACCCCGGGGTCACTAGAATGTATCACTGGGTAAGGAGCAAATCTGCCTTACAGCAACGACGAAGTGAGAAGAATATCCTCTACATGTACGGTCTGTGCTGAAGTTAAACCAAGATGTTATCATTCTGATAATCAGCTCATCAAGGCCACCTCACCAATGGAACGTTTAAGCATAGATTTCAAAGAATCTTTGCCACGTGGGAAGGTAAATCGCTATCTTCTGGTTGCTATCGATGAGTATTCTCGTTATCTCTTTGCGTTTCCTTGTAGAGATATGAACTCATCAACCGTCATCTAGTGCCTTTCTCAATTGTTTTCAGTTTTTGGATTCCCCGCATTCATTCATTCTGATAGAGGATCATCTTTTCTTTCTCGGGAATTTACTAAATTCTTGCATTCCTGTAGAGTAGCTACAAGTCGAGCAACTTCGTATAACCCACAAGGGAATTCTCAAGTGGAGAGACTCAATGGGACACTGTGGAGGACAATATTTCTCGCACTAAAATGTAAAAAACTCGAAACAACAAAATGGGAAGATGTACTAATGGAATCTCTTCATTCGATTAGATCCCTCTTGTGTACATCGACAAACTGCATACCACATATGAAAGATTCTTTAAGCATGCTCGTTGAACCATAAAAGGGGGTTCCCTACCGTCTTGGTTACTAAATCCAGATCCTGTTTTGTTATCCAAGCCGGTACGCGCAAGCAAATATGATTTAGTGGAGGAAGTTGAATTAATTGAAGCAAATCCTCAATAGATTTCATTACAATTGCACAACCGATTTTAACAAATACACTACTGGTCGTCATGTATAAGCATCTAAAAGCGATTCGGCAAAAAAAAAAACACAAAACTGAAATACTTCTAGCTAGAACGCCTCTACACTAGTCCAATACTTGTTTTTCTTTTCACAGCCAAAGAAGAGGGAAAATGTTCCTACGAATTATTTAGAAAAAAATAGGTACAAGTACCTATTTTTTCTAAAATATCCGTATTTTTATCCCATAGGTTTAGAGGATGTAGATATGCGGGTTTTTTCATTTTTCCCAAATTGTGATTTTCGGACTAGAGGACTTTTTGCCGGCAAACCCTCTATTATTGGCAGTATTGGCATCCTTGTTTACTATGCCTTATTTTATTTAATATTTAAAGAAAAAAAATTGTTGGATACTAATGGGAAAATGGTAATGGACTCAACAGTTGATAAGAATTTAATTCAATATTATACATTACGTCATGTTAATATATAACTAGATAGAAGTTATCAGTTAGCTTGTCGAGATTCTACATAAAAATTACATAAGTATCCTGATGAAATTTGAACATTCTACTATCTACAAATGGTTTATCAATCACGTTTTTAAAAATAAAGAAGTATTGTGGATTCTGCTATAAAGTTTTATTTTTTTCATCAACTTGCAAATTAAACGTAATTGTGATACGTCATTTCTCTTTGGTATTGTGCAGTTCAACTAATGGTTCTGAATCCGTTATCATAAACCTGGGCCAACTTGGCTTAAAACTTAAAATCATTCATTTGTTTTAACATTAATATTTCCTTTGTCCTACAGTGAAATACAAATCGAAGGATAGTATTTGAATAAGACCTCGGCCGATAAGATTGATTTGATAATTCCTTAACTCCATTGGGGTCCAAGATAAAATACTGTTACGCAAATTGAGATAGTCTTTAGTTTCAGCCTCCAAACAGCACCAGAATAGTTTCTGACCATATGGCTCAATCATTGAAGTATTTAGGTAGTGTCCAACCTGCCTTTCATCAGATTTTAGCGTTTTCTTGTCATACTGTCAAATCCATTAGACTCTGCAATCAAAGTTATAGCAGAAACTGCAGCACCAGCATTAAAAGTAAGGCCTTTTCTAAGAAAAACAAACTATTGAAAAATCATTGTAGATAAGGGACAAATATGAAATATTGAATTTTCAGATCGATTTTACAGTGATAAGCATGAATGGGTCCAGGTCAGTGGGAATATTGGGATCATTGGTATATCAAAACACGCTCAGGTATAACAAGTCTGAAATAGTAATTTTTTTTATTCTTTAATTAAATACCCTCATTAATCAATCAATTTAATCCAGGAATCTCTTGGTGATATTGTTTATGCGCAATTACCAGAAGTAGGAACCGATGTGAACCAGAATGGTAAGACTTGTCCGATCAAATATTATTTATTTACATACTTCTTGTTTTAATCTTTATTCATGTTTTTATTACAGATGAAGTTGGTGCTTTAGAAAGTGTTAAAGCAGCTTCTGAACTATATTCGCCTGTATCAGGCAAAATAACTGAAAAAAACACCGAAGTTGAAGAAAGACCAGGGCTGATTAATGAATCATGTTATGAAAAAGGTATGTCATATATTTCAGAACATGCAACATTAAATTTGAGAACTTCTCAAAATTTTAAAATTATACATATATTTTACTAAGTTAATGCACCTCAGTGTTCCATGTATTGATTTTTAACCTTCATCATACTTATACATATTTCATTTATTATTTCAACTTTTGCTCTTCATTTATTTTATTTATAAACTATGTTCTTTGGTATTGTAAATGTTTCATAAGTTTTTATCCAAGTTATAAAATATTTTAATATGTAATATAACTTTATTTTTGAGTTCTGTTTATATCTTGTTTTCCTATACAGGAAATCTGTTTCTAGAATTAAATTTAGCTTATAGCTATTTATATTTTACAAAGTATACATTATGCATGTATGCGTAAAGTTATGCTTTATGCACCTCATATGTTTTGTCAAAATCAATTTTATAGACTGGCTCTGCGAGTTATTTAAAAGAAATATTTAATAGATAGAATGTTATTAGCCAATGCCCACACTTGGTTGTTGAGCCATACAAACATAAAATATGTATGCTAATATGATATGAAAAAGGATCCAGTGGAAAAACGGCATCAGTCTATTTTTCATTGAAAAAGAGCTTAAGTTGAGACTATTGATATTTGATGATTGCTTGTATATAATAAATGTGATCACTGGAAACTAAAGATAAATTGTACAATGCAAAAATTATATCAATCAGGATACATTCATGGATGGTACCATGAGTCTGAGTGTCTTTCTATTTCTTTTTTTTTCATTTTCTTGCCCAACAAAATCATAGGTTGGCTGCCATGATTGATGCTGTAGATTTTCTAGGCTGATAATCATTCTTTCTGGCCAGAGTGGAAATTCCAAGATTTATTTCATGTGATTTCCCTGGACTAAAGTCAGGTCTTCTAGTGAGTTCAAACCATCATCAATGTCAGTATGTCAGCATACCTACATGATTAAAATTTTACATTCAATTTTAATTTGAAGAAAGAGGTATTCCTCCTGCCATGTTCATTGCTTACTTTCAATGTGGCATTGACCTAAACAATTTTTAATAAATTCATGAGGAAATTATTTTATATCCTTCTATCAGATCAATCAATTTTCAAAGCTTTTGTATTAAAGTTGGGAGTCTCTATATTCTATCATTTTGACAACTCATCCCATAGATGATCGATAGGGTTCACATCTGAACTATAATAAGGCATCTCTTATTTACTATGGCCTCTTGTTTTTTCTCTCCATATATTTTATTTATTATTTTTTTTTCATTATTCTTTTTGTTTATTGCTTAATAAGTTCCTTTAGTTAGCTTTCTTTAAAAACAGATATACTTTGTTTTTTAGTTCTGTATATATTTCTAAGCATAAGATATATCTTGGTTTTGGGAATTATAATGTGTTATGCTGTGACCTCAACTTATTCTTTTATTTATCAAATTGGCTTAGTTATTAATAGTTGTTCCTAAACACTGAATGTGTGTTTCTTTTCATTTTAAGATAACCTTTATAATCAATTTCTGATGTCATAATTCCAAACAAGAATTCACTTGTCATTTCCTGTTTAATGTAGACTAATTAATTTTGGATTTATTGCTTTATTATTGTTACTAAAATAAATTAGCAACTAATGGTTTAAATTGCATTATTGCCTTCTTTATTATTATTTTTTAAATTATTGAATAAATAATTTAGATATGCTCATTTCCCAGATAAGTATATATTAGTTTGAAAGTAAATATCATTATATATCTGTACGTTCCATAATAAATTTGTATTACTATTTATTAAAAAAAAAAAAATTGTATTTAATCAAGGCAATATAAATTTATTGCCTTTAACATTGATCGTGTTCTTTTAGAAATGCCAAATCAGTAAATAAATCTTCAAACAACCGATATTTACAAACTTGACAATCTGAATATAAAAGCTATCATATCACCATTTATTTCAATAATTTTATCTTATGTCTCAAGGAAAGATATAATAATAATCTTTTAAAATTTTATAGATATAGTCATAAAATGAGGCACTTGGTCATAAAACTTGATATTTAAAATTTTTGTGAATTGGAGTTTTTAGCAACATCAGATTCATTACAATTGATTTCATAGGTTCTTGAAAGAATTAGTTGAAAATTTATTTTTTTAAGGTATAATGGTGGTATTAAATTATGGCAAGTGACTGCTAGTAGAAGGTAAAGTATTGTAGCTAGCAAACATTTTAGAAGTTTTCATTTTTGCAGTTATCACGTTTTACGGCCAAGTGCCCCAAATAAATTTCTTTTAATTATATTTATATCTGTGTTATTATATATCAATTTGAAACTTATTATATAAATACTTATGCAAACTTATTATATAATTAATATTCCTGATTTCCCCACCATCAACTACATTCATTGTTTAACATTATATGAATCTATGGTTTTTTCACTATATTGTTTGGATAAAATCCAGTAGAATGAGGTTGAATTAATCTAAGTGATATAAGCATTTGTAATTATAGTTTACATCTTATCACACAAGACTCTGTAGCATTTAACTAAGTTATCTTTGTAACATAAACATATTTCCTTCCATCAAAACTGCTGTTTTATAAACCAAAGATGTCTTACCCGGGACGAAGGATCAAGGAAAGACCTGATTGAGGAATAGGAGGTTGAGAAGGCTATTGCAGAATAAAACAGCAGGCCGAGATAACATAGTCCCAGAATTTCTTAAATATGGAGGACCAGAGTTGGTATGAGCCCTACAAAACTTCTTCCAAAGAGTTTGGGATGGCGAAAGAATTCCTCAGGAATGAAAATACAATGTTATTATCCCTATCCATAAGAATGGGAGTCAAAGTGATTACTCCAATAACAGACCTATTTGCCTGTCTCCAGTGCTTTATAAAGTATATACATCCATTCTAGAGAGCCAGTTGAGATCATTGGTGTAGCCTGACCTGCAGGAAGAGCAAAGTGCTTTTAGGCCGAACAGGCAAATTCAAGTTCAAATCTTCACTTTGAGAAATGTGATAGAGAGTTCCTGGGATCGTGATCGGAACATCTTTGGACTTAAAGGCAGCATTGGATTTGGTGCCCCGGAAAGAAATTTGGAAGTCCATGAAGGCAAAGAACATTTATAACAAGCTTCTGAAGGCTATAAAATCAGCTTATTGGAGCCGAAGGGTGTTGTGACGGGAGAAACATGGAGAGATTGTGCCCAGAGGGACAGGATTAGGGAAGAGCTAAATGTATGCTCGTTGACAGAAACCCTGGAAAAGAGGCAACTGGGATGGTATGGACATATCTGCCGCATGGACCACCACAGAGACCTGATAAAGACCAGTGGGAAGAAGACCACAAGGGTGGCTAAGAACCTTCTATATCAACCACGTGGAACAAATAGGGAGACACAGAGGAAATACTATAGGAGAAATGAGGAACCTTGTCAGGGACAGGAATGCATGGTTCAAATGGCTGGAAGCACACCCACATTGAAAGGCAAATGGATGGAAGAAAATGAAGAAGATGTTTTACAAAAGTAATATGCCTTTTTTATTACTGATATTGAACAGTCTTTACTAACTTTAATTCATATCATTTTACTTTCTCCTGTTCCCTCCCCTCCTCCCCCCAAAAATGATATATTAACAAAAACTAATTATTTTAGGTTGGCTGTTCAAGGTAGCACTTACAAAGCCTGAAGAATTGGATAAATTAATGAGTGAAGACAACTATGGAAAATATTTAAAAACAGCTCAACATTAAATCATGTAGATATTATTTAATTAATGTTTGTGAATAAATACATACTGTGTATTTCTTAACCAAATTCAATATGTTTCTAGTCTTCTTAAGGACTATTTATTATTAATATTTTTTGTAGCCCTTCTAATACTAGCAAGATATTAAATAATAAATATTACCAGTAATTTCTTATTTTCCTAATATTATTTTTAAGAGTTCAAAGGAATTATTATAGTCATCCTCCTTTTTTAAAAAATAAAATATATTCCTTCATAACTTATTATTTTTTTTTTTAGCTGTTTAGCATTTATCATTATTTTAAGCCTCCTTGGGATGGATTCCACTTATTGGATGAATTGGCATTAGAAATAACCTGAACAAATCTTCGAATTTATTTATTATTTCGTAAAAAATAAATATGACATGAACTATTCTGCCATTTCCAACAGATAATTTTGAAATATAGCATGCTAAATAAAAAAAGAATTGTTATGAACTGTTGATAAGTCAAGAGAGGCAAAGGGGGGAGAATAACTATTGACTTACCTGGACTTGATACCTTTACTTTAGTTAAGGTACCCTTACCCTTAGTTCTTAAGGTTTTTTTTTTTAGAATGCTTTTAGTTGTAAATAACAGAATAGCTCATGTCATATTTATTTTTTACGAAATAATTCAGAAATTCGAAGATCTGTTCACGTTATTTCTAGTAAAAACGAAATTTCCTTTTATTTATAACAGCCTGTGATAATGAGGAATATAAACACCGGCCAAGAGCGGATTTTATGAAAATTCTTATTTTTAGCAATACCTTTTTTATAAACTAATCGGTTTCAAAAGTTAAACACAAGTTTAAGAAAATTTGTAATGAATAAAATAAGTGTATACAATTTATTTTCGGGTCAAACTTTCATAGTGAAAACTCGTTTTAAAAATTAAAAACCAAGGTTGCGGTTTTTGCTTCCAAAAACGTATTTTTACTGATGTAAGAAAATGTCTAATTTTTTTTAAATACCTTATGGTGTAAAGTTGTGCAAAATTTCTAACTCCCTAGAAAGTGCACATGTGAAGCAGGAAAAATATGTAAAACTATTTTGAAAATACCTCAAGGGGGAAGGGAGGTCCGGTCTCCCCTTAGGTTGGCTGTTTATTAGAGAAAAAAAAATTGTTTTTTATAAAGATTTTAAATGAACTGCTTTTTGGGGTGGAAAATCCAAATCTGATCTCCGTTTCTGAGAAAACTAAAGTTTTCCCCAAAAAAGTCCCTATTTTGAGGGTGTTTTTAATAATTTTACCAAGAATAATACTTGAATATTTTTATGTCTTATTTTTTTTTATTATTTCCCTTGGCAATGGGGACATTTTGGAACTAAACTAATTCTTCTACCTTCATTAGAACCAGAGAAATAAAATAAAATGTGTTTTGCGTATGCAAACCTCCGGAGCATTGGTCCCTAATATTTTACTCCTAAAAAATTTCATCAAAATCTAGGACACACGTGTGGGATCCTTTCCTTGTGAGTATAAAAATTATATAATTAATTACTGAAGATCAGTGTTGCGAAGTGGAAAAATGCATATGCTCAGTATCTGGCAAACTAAATACGTCGAAACATAAACATACTATGATACAACCTGATGTATAAAAAAAACTGTCCGGTATTGGATCTTGGTGGTATTAGCCACACCGCGATTTTCAATTTTAGGTACACGGGGTAGGGTCATCACTCCTATGCCCGCAAAATAGTGCCCCGAATGAGGATAGATATCTAGTACCGCTAAAATTCGAGCTAGTTAAATATGCCATAAAGTAGTCCCTGATAATTATCTTCGTAGGAAGAATAGTTTCCATGATATTTGCCAATATATAGTCACAAAATGGTAATTTTAATTTTTCTGGAAAACATCTCGGAAGATATTTGACATGCGTAAGTCTAATACCTCTCAAATTGGAGTTAGTTAAATGCACCATAAAGTAGTATAAACAAAAAGATTATTTTCGAAGGAAGAACGGTTTCCATGGTATTTGCCAAAATGGTAATTTTTCGTTTTTCGGAGAAAAAAATATCTGATGTGGACAACACATGATTTCCTTGTACGCCTATTAAACTATAAATCGGTGGCTCAAAAAGTGATCCTCAATTTGGTTCTAGTTTCCGAAGATTGCAGTATCTCAAAAACGACACTCGGCGTCGCGACATCCATCTATTGACACACACACAAATGGGGAGGAAAACCAGTATTTTACACTCAATTTTAAAACTTAAAACAAGGAATAAAAATTTTTAATTGGATTGGAAACCAAATTGCGTTTGTAACCTTTATTGCCGAAACATATGATTAATGTATTTAATTTAAACTAGTATACCCGAGCGAGAACTCTCACGTTAGATCCTAATACATTAGAAATATAAGCGTTATTAGGGAAACATATTTATTCGTGTAAACAATGTAATGTTATAAAGAAAGTTTATTTAACAAACACATTTGGTGAAGCTACATAGTTTGTAATAACTATGTTGGAGTTCCAGGTCATACTTAATAAGTAATTAGCTTACACCACTGGAAAACATCTCTTCAATTTCGCAGTTAGGCAATTAGATTCAGATATACCATTTTCTATGTGTAGTATTCATATTTAACAGTGGCCTTTAGGGTTGGACGGATGAAACAATATATAATTTCCCACTCATTAAAAGTGTTTGTAAACAGACTCAAACTGATAAATAGTTTGACAACGGCACGTATCGAAGATGCCATGAGGCCCGTGCGGACTTATATCGTGCGTTATCTCAAAAACGGTAGGTTTTTAAGCTTTAAAACTTAAAGCTTCCATAGGAGCGTATATGATCTTGATGCCCTCGTCAAAATCTTTAAAACCTAACTTATCCCGTCTCGATCCGCCGACTCTCAGACGTCAAAGTTTTGAAACCTTCCAGTTTGTTCACCACTTTTATTTAAGCCCTTGTAAGATTTTAAGAAACAAAATTGGAATTCGTCACATCTCCGTGAAATTCTCTTTCTTTTGATACCTCACTCGTCAAAATCCATCGCTCCTGGGAGCCGGATCCATCTATACTACCGTAATAATATATAGTAGTGATATAATTTTTGATGTAAGCTTATTATGACCTTCAATTATGACCTTTTCGGCTCACCAATTTTAATCAAAATATAGTAAATACATTCATATCGATATAAAAGTGCTATTTACCAAATTTGAGATACTTTACATTATATTTTTATATAATTTTTGATGAAAGTCTAACATGACCTTCAAGTAAAGTACCGCTTCCGGTTTTCCAATTTAGACCAAAATCTAGTATGTTATTTAAATCACTATATATGTTATAAATACTAAATTTGAGAAGTTTTGTATAGTATTTTAATATAATTTTTGATGGAAATCAATTATGATCTTCAAGTAAAGTACCACATCCGGTGATCAAGCAGTGACCGAAAAGAGAGGTTCACAACTATATTTTATAACAATCCTAAATACAAAATTTCAACTTTCTACGGCTAACTGTTTTTGAGTTATGCGAAATACGAACGTACGTACAGACGCCACGACGAGACTAGTCAAAATGGATATTTCCGTCGAAATCTGAAAACCGAAAATTTTCGCGATTACAATTTATTTTATTTAAAGAAGATATTCATAATATTTTTCGCGTTATTGGTTGTCTTCAAGATATTGAGCACGGAATGATAAAAAATAAAAAATTGAGGTTTTTCTTAAATAAAATGCCGCCATTTTTGAAGGTAGCGATTTTTTTTTTCTTTCTTCGTTATCTTACTTACAATGTCCTAGAATTTCGTAATTCACATTCAAAACTTCTCCTAAAATGAGTATTCTATTTTGGCCTTGGCTCAAGAGCTATAAGGGGACTTATTGGAAATAAATCATATCATAGTCTGTTTTTTAAGTAAGCTACCTATAATTTTTAGTTACCTGATCATTTAGCAAAAATCTCTCTCTCTGGAGAGATTAAGTGATCGCGTCGCAACTAAGGAAACCCGAGGAAGTTATAAAGGGAGGAACCGACCACCAAGCCGTAGCAGAAGATCGCCGCTTCTGTTACTACCACAGCGGGTTTGGAAGTAAAACGACGAACTGCCGCCAGCCGTGCGATTGGAAGCCCTCATCTGTTTCGAAGCCGTCGGGAAACTAGTCGCAGCGACAGACGAGGCGGACTCTGTCGCTCAGGTAATTAACCGCCGACTCTTCGTCACGGACAAGAAGTCCGGGCACAGATACTTGGTGGATACACGAGCCACCCTATCTGTGTTCCCGGTGAAGACGCCGACGAGGAGAATAAGTGAGGAGTTCACGCTGTATGCGGCGAACGGCACTCCTATCCCGACCTACGGTAGCGCATTGCTGAACGTGGACTTGGGGCTGCGGAGGAGCCTTCCCTGGCGTTTTGTCTTGGCAAAGGTGAGCTACCTCATTATCGGCGCAGATTTGCTATATCACCATAACATCTTAGTAGACCTCGCCGGATGCCAATTGGTAGATGGCATCACTGGGCTCACGACGCGCGGCAAGCTGGCGACCGTACCAGTCCCTACTGTGTACTCCGTCCCAGCAGGAGAATGGTTCACAGAGCTCCTGCGCAAGTACCCCAGCGTCACGAACCCGACCACGTTCACGAAGCAACCCAAGCACGACGTGCGGCACCACATAGAGACACGGGGAGCTCCAGTCGAAGCGAAAGCCCGGCGCCTGCTACCGGAAAGGTACATCGCCGCCAAGAGGGAATTTGCCCAGATGATGGAGGAAGGGATTTGCAAACCTTCAAACAGCCCTTGGGCTAGCCCTCTCCACATCGTTCAGAAGAAGGACGGCGGAATCAGACCCTGCGGGGATTATCGACAGCTAAACGCTAAGAAAATTCCCGACAGGTATGCAGTTCCGAACTTGGCGGATTTCAACATCAATATGCACGGTAAGAAGATCTTCAGCCAGCTGGACCTCAACCGTGCATATTATCAAATTCTGGTGGCGGAGGAGGAGATACCGAAGACAGCAGTCATAAATCCCTTTGGTCTGTTCGAATTTCTCCGGATGTGCTTTAGTCTCAGGAACGCCTCTCAGACCTTTCAGCATTTTCTCGACAGAGTTCTTCAAGGTCTGGAGTTTGCGTGGTGGTACGTGGACGACTTCGTCATATGCTCCAGAGACGAAGAGGAACATCGAGCACATCTGGAGGAAGTACTGCGACGGCTGGATGGCCAAGGGCTGACTATAAACTTGGCCAAATGTGTCTTCGCGCGTCCGGAGGTCGAATTTTTCGGACACCATGTGAACTCGGAGGGTGTCACCGCGCTGCCAGCGAAAGTCGACGCCATCTCCACCTACCCACGACCTGACACTGTCAAGGACCTCCGACGCTTTCTGGGTATGCTTAACTTTTACCGAGGTTGCATACCCAGGTGATTGGAAACCCCAAGCACGATGCAGATCTCGTGCTGGTCTGTGACGCGTCCAATACTGCTATCGGTGCTGTTTTGCGGCAGAAGGAGGGCGACGCCTGGCGGCCTCATGGATTCTTCTCCAAGTCCCTCGCTCCAGCCCATCCAAGTTCCATTCTTCATTTCAAGCGAACTTTACTTCTTTAAACACTGATTTTTTCGTATTTTTATAAGTGGTAAATGTGTTACTATCCTTCTTATTTAACCAGGAGAGGTATGCTTCTTTCTTCTTTTTTGTCAGTTATAAAAGGCAATTGGTCATCCATTTGCTGCTTTTCATACATCTATCTGTTTTGGTTCCTAATGCTTCTGCACCAATCTTCCTTACTGTATCTTGTAAGTATTCCACCACCGCAAAAAAAAATGTTTATTTAGATAATAGCATTTGTTATAATAAATACACATTGCCAACCTAAGAAGTAAACACTAACTGCTTCCTATATTTTTTTTTTTGGCTCTTAATTAGATCAAAAGCATTATATTAAGCTTAAATCCTCATGGAGTTTAACACGGATCAGAATAGCTAGAGAAATCATTATTGCATGTTGCAATGATGTTACAACAAATTCGATTGAATATATCGATATAAATCCAAATGTCATTTTGGTTTCAGCAATGCCATAACAAAAATAGCTTTTTATTGTTTAATATATCAGTATTCCCAACAGTGATGTAAATACAAATATTAGATGTTAAAGTGTAAAATTTCATTTTTAAGGTGTCTTTTTACATAGTTAGTATCGATACCCATTCCTATTTTACAATATCCACTGCCTGCATTACTATTATTTGATTTCAGACATTTTTAAAGTGCTTCCTGTTAACCATTTCCCTAAGTTCATGATTTCTTTAGTTTATTTCTCGTATTAATTAGTGTTATAATTTCGCCAGTCTTTTATTTCTTTCATTCATAACCTTAACAACAATGTGAAAGCTAGGTATGTATGTTTGATTGAATGGTTTGGTTTTTATTACTCCCATCATTTTTATCATTCGCCTTCTATGTTATCCTTTGGATGATCATTTTTTTTAATACAGTAATCGTATAATTGATTATTACCTGATCACAACCTTGAAAAGATTTATCATGAAGTGGCATTTATTTATCTAATTTAACATACATAGTGAGGTTAATAACAACAACGATAACATAGTTACAACCTCCCTTTTGTAAAGTGGTTTGTTTACATTTCAGTTTCAATTATATGTCAGAAATGCCCGTATTTAAAAATCATTTCGAGTCTAATAGTTCCAGTGAACCTCAAAAAAAACCGCATAAAACCATTAGATTAAATATAGACTTGACACAGATTAACAGGGAGGGTAGTGTAATTTTGAATTATAATAAATTATTGAATGAAGAAAGGGCTAGAATGGAAAAAAGAGAGAGAGGCGATACCAGAGATGGTAAAACTGAAAAGGATAGTAAAAAGTTGAAGTTTTCAGACAATAGGTTCATTCATAGTTATGCAGAGTTAGGTGCTGGATATGATGATGACGATTCCTTTATAGACAACACTGAAGCAAATGAAGAAGGATTGCCTGAAAATATGGACACAAAGTTTGGCGGTTATTATATTAATTCTGGTGAATTAGAATTAAAGAAAACCAATAGACAAGAAACTTCTTCATCGTCTGGAAGCTATGATTCTAGTGGAAGTGATTCTTCTTCTGAGGAAGAAGTAAAAAAACCATCTGTTAAGAAGGATCCACAAGATTCAGCTGATTCCAAAAAACACACTAGTGATACAGAAGTTAAAAAGAAGGCCAAAGTGATTAATGTCCCATTAAGAGAAAAGAACAATAGTGATAGTATGTACTCTGTCTCGGCATTGAAATATTATACTCAAGACCATTAGTTGTTTGAACAAATATGTGTTTATAAGGTATAAACGATTGTCTTTGTTGTATTTAATTATGAATTTTTCAGTCATCCTCCGATTTTGTAAAGACAACCTGATCTCCTGCACTGCCATCTCTGAAGTGTACCTGTTTGTAAAGTTTTTATAGTATAATTCTTATTTTGGCTATGTGTTCCGGATATTGGAGTGTATAAATTGACAAAGTTTTATTTGATTTTATATTATTTGTTATATAAATGATTGTTTCTTAAACAAAATATTTTTTTTTTTAACTTTTCCTTACTCCTATATAGAAATTTAAAGGTGTTTGTTTGTTGTAACTATTTGTTCAAATATATTTTTGTTATTACTTTCTTCCAGAATTAGAGTTAATTGACTTATGAAATTCAATATAGTGGGTAAAAAATTGATAAGCTATTGATTTTTACTTGGTTGGTTTTTTCATTGACTAAAAACTAATTTGTACAATACTAATATTTAAACTATTATTTGTCTTTGTTCTTTATGTTTTTCTGGGTACTATTGGCTGTCGACATAAAACATCTTATTGATTATGTTTAAAAAAGCTGTATTAAAAATTATTAATTACTAGCCACTTTGCATTATTGATTTCTAAATTTTAAATAAAAAATTTTTTAATTACTAGTTTTTTTAATTACATTATCTACATAGAATTAAATCATTTGTCTAGAATTCATGAAGTGAGAATTGTTATGAAGTGATTCATTGGTTTGATAAAGGAAAATAGAAAATATGATAAGTTGTGGTAGCTTGTTTAGTAAATCTAATCACAAAGCTTAAGACTGTCTTACTATTTATAAAATGTTGCCCTCAAGGATTTTATTTAGTGTAAGATAAAATCAACCTGTATCACATTCTTCCACAATTTTCACTGTTAGGTTTCAATGGTCAATTTATAATCTAGGAAATTTAAATAGATTCAACATCACTAATATTCTAAAATTAGAGGATAAATTTCAGAGAGATTAATTATTTCAAGTTGAGCTTTTTTTGCATCAATTTGGAGCTGTTATATAATCTTTTATCATTCTGCTAGGACAAGTTCATATATTAGAGACATTGCAAGTTTATTGATTGTTCGAAATTAGTTGAAATGTTGAGCTTCATCATTCATAGGATCCTCTAATACATTTATATGATAAAAGACACATAGGGTTGGAGGTTAAGTTTGTTGACATAATACTGCTAGACTATTAAAAAGGACATTGTTGAGTTTTAAGTTTTCAAGGAAGTTATCAATAAACACCTTTTACCTTGTGCTAAATGAGCCATCACTAAACTGAAACTCGTCAGTCAGTATATTGTTCTTGAAGACAAGAAAATTAGGTAGATCTGTAGGTCAAAGCTTTCTGAGAATGTCAAAGTAGTTGGTAAGGACCATGTGGGAGACCAAAAATGAGATGTTTCAACAAAATTATTGATGATACCTCAGAACTGCTGATAGCAAGGTGTAAAATAATAGTCCAGGATAAACTGAGTTGGGACAGGCTTATGAAAGCTGCAAAAGATCTGAAAGGTCTGTTAAGCCTCAGAATGAGAAAAAAAAGTGCTATGGCTATTCATTTATATTTTTGGTCTTGAATTATGACTCAAATAGTTTCTAATTATGTAGAAATCCTGTGTGATGAAAAATTGTGTTATTTTAAAATATATATATTTTTTTTTAATGCATACTTTTCCACCAAGTTAAATTAAGCAAAACAATTTTTAGAAAAAAAAATCACAGTTTCTTTTGTCATCCAACATGGCAAAAAGTGAAGTAGTAATTTTTTGTGTTTTTATATCTTAAAGTTTCAATTGTTTAATTTTATCCTAATTAAATGATATTTAAGGCAATTATCACTATAATCATTATCGTATTTCCACTAAAGTCCTGTTTTCCTATCTGTACATACATATATTTCTTAAGCATGTGCATATCAGTATTATGAAATGGTTTTGAGTAGAAAAACGTTTCCGGTTAAAAGGTTCATACATTTTAGAAATTCTGATAGTTGTCATAAGTAGTGTTATAACATTTTCAAGCCAATTGTCTCCTTTTCCAAATCAATTTTAATCTTTTCCATTTCAATTGTGACTTTCCAGTTCAACTTTTAATAATAATAATAACTTTTTTTTATTTCAATTGTAACCTTTTCTATTTTAATTGTAACTTTTTCGATTACAATTGTAATCCAACCAGATTTGAATTAATTCATAAATATTATATTTTATTTTTTTATTTAAAAATAATTAGTATGATTTCGTAATTGTATATCTCAAGCTCAAAACTAATGTTTTTTACCAAAAAATTCTTATCGAAAAGGGTATGTTGTGATATTTATATTGTGATATGTATGTTGTGATATTGTATTTTCAAGAAAAATAAATCCTTTTAAACTTCCTTTATTATTTACATTACACAATGTTTAGGGTCCATTTTCAAGCCTGCCATCTATGAACAAAAATTATTGTATATTAATTTTATCTCTTCCACAAACATCTACAAAACCCATACATATCATTCAATAAAATCATATCAAAATACTATTGGTACATAAATGGTATAATGGTATAAACATACTTCATTCACATAAAAAATAATTCAAAGAAAGCCAAATTAACAATTAAAAAGATGTAGTATTTTAATTGATTACCTTCATTTGGTGTTATGTTTACCTTAATCATATTCCACAAAGTCATCAACTGAAAACCAGTTTTGTTACAAATTTTTAATTTTTGCATAAGAACTTCTTAATTGTCATACCATTTAATCGAAAAAAGATACTACATTATTCATCAATTTAATTCATTACTATCCATAAAGTTTGATAAAATATTTTATAAAATTATACCAATACATAATTACTTTATCTTAATGTAAGAACTTCTAAAAATGCATTGTGCCTAATATTGTTTTGCTGATCAGGATTTCTGTCATAATCCAGAATCAAAATGTTGCTCAATTAATTGGATATGAAATTATCTTATTAATTTTCTATTTTTTTTTATTTCTTATTAATTATTTAAAATTTATTATATTGAAAATATCAACATACTGTTGTCCTGCCACCTTCATGTCAGTTTTAAAATTAAAATTTTTAGTTATATAAATTTTTTCCAGACATTTTCTAATTTTATTATTTTCAGCAATATTTAGTATTTCTATTTCATTAAAGTTAAATTGATGATTATTTATGATGGTTATAATTTCAATTATGACTTTTGAAATAATTTTGCCATATTCTATTTTGACTCCATACTATATAGTACTGTAAAATTAGGTAGAAAACACGTGTAACCCGAACATCAAAAAAGATGCTGAAACTGGTCATAGATTTTTCATTACTCTACCCATAATAACTGGTAAAAAGTCCCAAAGTTTCGGGTTTTGATGGGGGGAGAATTAGTAGATTAATGAAACTTTTCTCTTGACAGCAGAGATCGAGATGTGCAAGAGTCCGCCCAATTTTCAGAGGACAACCTCCTCTGGAGGGGTCGAAATACATTAAAGGAGGCGGAATATTCGCAAAAACATTCGCACAGATTAAGTTGAGTGAGGTATCATTTGTTACAGTATTTTTGTTTCAGAATGGAATGAGAACACTCCCATGATGATACAATCAATAGTTCAGAAGTTATTACTAAATTTAGGTAAAAAAAAACACAGTAAAATTAAATTTTGCTGCTGAACTATATACAGGTTGTTCCGTACGTCACTGAAAATATTTAAAGAGATGATAGTAGACCTCAAATGAGCAACAAAAAAGTATTGGACCCATGGCCCTATTCCACACAGAAAAGCATATTATCATTAAGATCTGCAACTCTTCACGGTTTAGCCACATTTTAATTTGTCTGACTGAATTCGAATGTACAGCCAGCCCTCCCAATTCATTCATATCAACTTCAAGCGAAAGAGAGGCAGAAAGCTCAGCACATTTTTCCAATGTGCAATATCTTCCACGAGTCGAAAACAAAACAAAAGTAAAATGTACTCCAGCGATATTGGTGAACTGTTCTTACGAACTGCAGTGGAGAACGTTTTTTGATATTAAATTGTGTAAAAAGTGAATTAAGGAGCAGATGGGTCAAAATCGCCACCTTAATAAATATTATATGTAATATATATAAATAAACGCAGGCTACTATTAATATCATATTTCACCACAAGTTCATTTATTTAGATGCAAATTTTCGGCCTTTAAGCCATCCTCTAGTAGGTTATAAATAAGTTATATATATAAAAAAATTAAGTATATTTACACAGTTTGCTATGTTGTAAATTAAACTAAATCAATAAATTAAACTAAAGCGTTAGGGGAAGGAGTGTAAATTAACGGTTTGGTGATCGTTCATTAGCTTTTCAAAGTTTCTAATTTATCATCGAAATTTTGTTGATCACGAGCATTTGTAATTATTAGTTTGCAAAATTCTTCGGTATAGGTATCAGGTTTATTAGGTCTTTAAGAACGCTATTTCCGATTCTACTATCAGATTTTTTAACGCGCAGCGCAGTTCGGTTTACTGTTGCTAAGTTTTCTTCCATTTAAGGATCATTTCCTAGGTTTACAGAAATTACTAAAGAAATTTTCATTCATTCATAAAGGGATCGTTCTTTAATTTTTCAAGGACCATATTTTAGAAATTATTATCAGATTTTGTATCATGCATGCGCATTTCAATTTATTATTACTGTTGAAGTTTTTTTTCTAAAGTGAGATCCTTAATTAGATATTTATTTAATAGGTTTATTGGTCAATACAAATTAGTATTCTCAGAGAAAAATATACACCATCAACGGAAATTTATATCCCTTTTTTCTTCAAGATATTCGTAACGATTGTGGGGAGTAAATAATAAACGTTAATAAGAAAATAATTTTATTGAACATATTTTAATATAAAAAACAAAATTAACTTTTAATTTGATTTAATACTAAAACTGTGCTAACACATTTTATCAATAAACAATAAGTACTTATAATTAGACTTTTTCTTTCTCTTATAGATACTACAATCTATGTGGAAACTAGGCTAGAAGAGATGTGATTAATTAATGCTGACTGCTACTCGTTTTCTCTTCAAGTGTTCTCCCCTTTTGATATTCGGTCTCCTCCGGAAAAATTATTAGCAATCGAAAATGGCGCTGTTATTGCCTAGCAAGTAGGCTTGTTGTTAATATACTATATTTTTGCTCAATATTAAGACCTGTAAACAGTTGTTGCCGTGAACTCCGCACGTCGCTACTACAAATATTGTTATGGCACCCCGAAATTCCCACCTAATTATCTCGTACACTGAGGATTCTACAGAAAAAATGAATAGGACGTTTTTGTAGAATATTTACTTATCCTTACTTTTGGTAAAAATGATTTTTATGAAGCATCAAGGAGTTACCAGATAATAGCAAAAACCAAGGAGAGAGGGAGAGTTACCTTCTTCAATAAATTGTATTTCCTCCCCTTTATTCAAGCAAAATTTTGGCTTTACCAATTTTCCCATTTTGAAGATAATCTTGAAATTTTTTGAGGATTTATAGATATCCCACCTCAAAGAGTTCTTTCCGAACGCAGTTTATTGCTCTTTCTTCCGCTTCAACACTGTGAGCGGTCACAGCTTGATCATCCGCGAAACCGGTAATTATAACAGAATCGTGCTTATGAGATAATTTATAGGTAAATTAAAGAGTGCCGCCGAAACTGGTCCACCCTATGGCACCCCCCTCGAAACATGGATAGTATTGGTTTTGTTGACCCTAAGATTAACTCTTATGAAGCTGCTACACAACAAGCCTTCTATTACTTTCCTCAGATCGTTTGAAGCACCCTTGGCTTCCAAAGACTACAAAATATGACCATGGCCAATGTTGTCAGATGCCCCAGTCACATCCAAGAACACGACTGCCGCATCTTCCTGTTCTTGGCGTTCATGAGAATCGAATCAATGATTAGTGCATTCACTTAACACCCAAGTTGACTAATTACGAAAGCTCTATGATTTAGGTATAATGATATTTGCTTTCGAAGCTCCAAACGGCAGCTGAGATGGTTTGGACACATTTGCCGAATGAGTCACGATCGAGACCCAAGGAAGGTGTTCGAAGCTAGACCTACAGGCACAAGACCGCGAGGAAGACCACGAACTACGTATAGAGATAATGTTCGCAAGTTGGGAGAGGAAAAAGGTAAAACCTTGGAGCAGATGATGATGTTGGCACGGGACCGACAGGACTGGCACAGTTGGGTAGAGGCTCCTCCACACTGAAAAGTATACAGAGGAAGGGAAAGAAGAAGAAGAAGAGAAGCTTTCGATGCTCAGAGTCAAAGACTTTTTTCATGTTACGCCTTACGATGGAATATATTGTAATAGGTCTCCAAGAAGACATTGGCACTCTTACCTTTATATATTAGAACTGTCCGCCCACAACGTAGAATTTCGGGGACATGGATAGGACATTGCTTTGGGCTATTCTCGTTCATCATACTTTCGACCACTTTCTTTCTCCAGTTGTAATACTTGTACTGAGACAAGTCGTTTTCATATTGCTCGCGCCTCCTTTCTCTGACAGCCTTGTTAGATCTCTTGGGATTGATAGTCTTTCAGTTCCCCCTTGCTCTTCATTTCAAGATTTTTCTTTCTACGCATCTGATAGAAGCGTACTGCTGGGTGTTTTGGGCCCGAAGAGTTTGTTTGCCTCTCTTAGAAAACGAAGGAAGCCACATATTATTCGATTAAAGTTATTCGAAACCAAAGGAGCCTTAAACAGATCTTTAATTACAAAACTTGTACTACTATAACCCTTGAAGGGAATCAGTAGTTAGTAAGGACAATCTGTTTCTAGACCGACTAGAGTTGTGCAAGGATGTGATCACGCTCAACCGCCAGCTTTTTCCTCCAATTAAGGGTACCCACTTTATATAGGCTGGATGAGCCCGGAGGGTCGATATGGCTGATATAACAGTATGAATAATGATCTGCCACAGCTGGCCTTGAATCCGGTCCCGAGAAATAGGCAACTTCAAAGCAAATGAAGGCAACTCTCACCGACCTGGTGTAGGGTGATGACCTTACTCTGTGTACCTTAAACGGGGATCGCGGTGCGGTTTTTCATGCCACCAACAGCTGCCCGGAGATATAAGAAATATTGGTCTTTGGGTACTGCTGTCCCTGAATGAAATATGTAAGCCTTGTCTTTTTAAGTAGGTTTGATACTTCAAAAGTTGTTACTACAAGTCTATACGGATGATTCTCATTTTACGGCCAAGTTTTAGTCCATTACAAGTTTTGCTCAACTAATTGATTCTAACCTGAACTTTTTTCCTACTGCTATACGGGGAAGAAACATTTCTTCATATAAAGTATTAAACAGATTAAGATTTTATAATTACTTAAGGTACTAAAATGTCATTACCACGTACTGTCCTACTCTCAGTTTTCTAGTAAAACATGTATAACTTTTCTAATCTACGGTGAATGGTAGTGGAATTTATTTCTACTCATAAAGAATAACTTAAGCATGCTGAATCATATTTTTTTTTAATTGTGAGGTATGCTTATTTATTTGCCAAACATAGTCTACTCATTTTGATATCATTACCACGCAAAATATAAAATATCCGAGATTATGCCTTGAAAAACAGAAAATAGAGGAGAATTTTTTTCTGAGTGTAGCGGCAGTCCTGAGCTGAAGGATCTGCCAGGAACGGACAACAGACTTAAATTACGGTGCTTAAATCAACGCGTTTCATAATAAAATAAGCCGCGTCATTAAGGGTCATAGAACACTAGATTTTGAAAAAAATAGTAAGTTCAAGCTGATTGTCATTACTTACGCGGTCTTTACCGCGCTTTGAAATTTTTAATTTCCAACGAAAAAAATCACTTTTGATCTTAGTCATTTGAGGAGTGTGCAGCAAGAAGGGAGTAACTCATTTTATTGAAGCATTGAGAATTAAAAAAAACAACGTTTACAAATAAAATTTTAGAGATGATTTTTTCTACTATGAATGTATCGTAGTGAAAGTGCTTACATGTGACACTGAGTCAATTCCAATCTCCTCATTTGTTATGAAAGGGGGAGGAGGGCGTTTTAAATTTGGAGATACCTCATTATTGCGCCCCATCGATAGAAAAGGCCAAAAATGTATGCAATTTTTAACACGAGTACAAAATTTGCTTGAAAAACTTTACTAACAATAGAAAAACCATGGTACATAATATATCAATGTAATAAAACAGGAAAAAAAAAACAAGAAAAGAAATCAGCCTTTGTTTCTGCCACGTTGGCATCTGTTTCTGCTGCTGAAGGTGCATTGATTGCAATGCATTGTAGAAGTGCATTTCGTTTTCTCCAACATATGTGTGTGCGAGAGTCATTACGTCTATGTATGTGGCAGTTTTTAGAGGTAGGTGATGAGTATAAGCGAGTTGAACATCATGAATGCTTATCATAGTTAGGTTCAGCTGTTGCGGTTCCAATATTTTCAATTGACGAGGTAATATTAGTGAAACACTTTCGCTAACCTCAAGAATATCTTGGCCGATCAGAGCTCTTTCATACAAGAATACTTTGTACTTAGTTATCAAGTATTTTTCTTTACGATTATTACCTGGAACAACAAACAATTTAGTGATTTTTCAAAAAGAGTGGTTTCAATACATCAATAAAATTTAAAATCATTTCCTGTTTGATGTCAACGACTGTAAACGCCTTGCTTCTTTTCATAATAATGAAGATGTATTCTTCAGAAAGAAAAATCCTATATTTTTCTCGAATTTCGTTCATCTCAGCAATTCATCTAGTTTTAATAAACCTGCCAAGTAAATATCTTGGGCATGTCTAGAACCAAATTCGTTGAAATTATTAAGAAGTTGCCTACATGACTTGCCAATTTTTGTAAAACATCTTTGTCTGCATTTGCAATCGGGACCGGTCGTATGATCAGGAATAATTTATGACTTACAGATTCGTATGATTTGCCTTCACATCTCAGACGTTTCCAAATATATCTTTTCCATTTGGATTCATTGCGGACCTTTCTTCTTTTCACTGCTTGAATAGGTCTTGACGTTAGTCCGCGTGCATGATTACTTTCATTCGCTGAACTACACTCGTCACTACTTTCCTCAAGGCAACCTGGTTCATAGTTGACGGATAAATCTGACGAAAATAAGAGTTTACTGTCATCACTCATTACTCAAAATAAAATATCCGATGTGGACAACACATGACTTCCTTGTAAGCCTATTAAACTATAAATCGGTGGCTCCAAAAGTAAACCTGAATTCGGTTACTAGTTTCCGAAGATAGCTGTATTTCAAAAACGACAATCGGTGCTGCGACGTCCATCTATTGACACATACAGACACACACACACAGACAAGCTGTTGTTTCTAGCCGTATTCCGTTATTATATGTCACTAGATAAAGCATTGTAAATCGACAGTTTCGACATTTTAATAGGAAGAATCCACTTAACTCATATCTTATTTTCCTGCTGCAGACTTCTTCATCTCACAAATGGTGAGTAAACCAGTATTTTACACTCAATTTTAAATTACACTTAACACAAATAATAAAAATGTTTAATTGAAGTGGGAAAAAAAAGAGTTTGTAACCATTATGACCGAACCATATGATCTATGTATTTAATGTATTATATAATTTTTCATTTAAGTTTATTATGATATTCAGATAGTACCCTTTTCGACTCACCAATTTTAACCAAAATCTAGTGAATACATTCATATTGATATAAAAGTCCTATTTACCAAATTTGACATTTTTTACATTATATTTTAATATAATTTTTTATGAAAGTCTTTTATTATATTTATTATGTTATTTATATTAATATCTAAGTCCTATATACGTTAATTGAGATGCTTTGCATTATATTTTAATATAATTTTGGATGAAAATCAATAATGACCTTCAAGTAAAGTACTACTTCCGGTAATCATGAAGGGACCAAAAAGGAAGGCCCACAACTAGATTTTACCGTGATTCTAACTACAAAATTTTAACGTTCCACGGATAACCGTTGAGTTATGCGAGATACGAACGTATGTCCGTATAGACGCCACTACGAAACTAGTCAAAATGGATTCAGGGATGGTCAAAATGGATATTTCCGTTGAAATCTGAAAACCGAAAATTTTCGCGATTACAATACTTCCTTTACTTCGTACAAGGAAGTAAAAAGAACAGAAACGAAAATGCATTGGCAACAGTGTGTGCGTGCAACGGAAAACAATGTCGTATAGAATCAAGGTGGTTATCCTTCGCGATAGATTTTGTTTGGGTATCTAGGTGGTGCTAAAAAAAGGAGATATCTCCAGAAGTTTCTCCCGCCTTGCAGCACATCAAAGAGCGATTTTTTTCTCGGGATATTTTAAACTCAAAATCGGTGAAAATGGAGTTACCCCTTATTGCTGCACACCCCACATTTGTTAAAATTAATAGCTGATTATCAAGATAAGGTATGCGTACTTAAATTTGTTTATTTAGATGCAGTCAAAATTATTAAAATTTTTATCATGAAAATTGCCCGTAATCTGAGAATCACTCATATAATGTTTTTAACCTTCTGGCCAAGCAACTGCTTTTGAATCAAACCCCATAGTTATTAAATTTTTTTTAATGATTTGTCGTCCTTTAATAATTTATAATAAAATTCACATTATTAATTCACAAAGCGTCCTTTGTTTTCTAAGCTACTAATTTATATGTGAAATAGGTTACTGTAAATAATCTTTTTTTCGAAGTCTCAATGCTTAGTTGTAGTGCTTTGATAATGGAACTAGGCAAACATTTTTTTTTCGCTGAGATATAGTGAAGTATTTATGGTGGCTTTTTCAATGAGCTGTTCATTCAAGGCGAGACGTAGTAAAAACGAAAAGTATAGTCTGAGCAGCATTTTCTTCGTTCGATTCTTTCCTATTTTCGAATATTTAATAGTCTCTGTATTACCTTCGTCATCTTTCGAAAGTAGCCTGAACAATTAAATAAATATCTCGTCTATCGTACAATTCTTCTTAAAGTAACAACTTGGACGAACTTTAGTACTATTATATTGTCATAATCTTGTACAAGTACTTTTTATGAGCACAGAGATGAATTCCATCACAGTAATCAAATATCTAGTAGGTTGATTATACTTGAAGTATTTTTCTTATATTCTCTACCGGGATCCGACCATTTCTCACGATTACTGTGAAATAAAAAACTTCTTTTTTACGTCCTTGTACGAAGTAAAGGAAGTATTATAATTGCGAAAATTTTCGGTTTTCAGATTTCAACGGAAATATCCATTTTGACCATCCCTGAATCCATTTTGACTAGTTTCGTCGTGGCGTCTGTACGTCTGTACGTACGTACGTTCGTTCGTATTTCGCATAATTCGAAAACGGTTAGCCGTAGAAAGTTGAAATGTTGTATTTAGGATTTTTGTAAAATCTAGTTGTGAACCTCCCTTTTTGGTCACTGCTTGATCACCGGAAGTGGTACTTTACTTGAAGGTCATAATTGATTTCCATCAAAAATTATATTAAAATACTATGCAAAACTTCTCAAATTTGGTATTTATAACTTATATATTGATTTAAATAACGTACTAGATTTTTGTTCAAATTGGAAAACCGGAAGTGGTGCTTTACTTGAAGTTTGTAACCCCCCTTTTTTGTAATTTGAGGATGTTTTACGTTTTAAGATACGTAGAAACCAAATATCGAATAAAAAAAAATCCGTCCGCAAAAAATTTTTTTTTGTTACTTCCTTGTACGAAGTAAAGGAAGTATTGTAATCGCGAAAATTTTCGGTTTTCAGATTTCAACGGAAATATCCATTTTGACCATCCCTGAATCCATTTTTACTTATATTTTATTTAAACGAAAGCTAATTAAATTCCCTACAAAAAGAAATAAAAATCATTCAAATCGGACTATTATTAGCTGAGATATTGTGTAAGGAACTTCTAAGACTGATTCTTCTGGCGGCTAGTCATCCTGCTTCCTGACTTATTTACTGGGCTACTGACTTCCTCGTATCTCTCTGTTTTATTTTTCCTTGGATTATTTCTTTACTTCCTCTAGCTTCCTTAGTCGGAAACTAGTAACCAAATTCAGTATCACTTTTTGAGCCACTGATTTATAATTTAATAGGCGTTAATATAATTATAATTTAATAGCGTAGTCATGAGTTGCCCACATCAGATATTTTTGTACTTGATGTCATTGTATCTTGTTTATTGCTTAGTACCATTCTCATTAATATTTACATGTTTTGCCTATTTTTAAGCCTAAATCAATGCTTGAATCGTGGATCAAAACGTCGGCGAAACAAATAAAAAAACACGATGATCTGCTCTGATTTTGCTTATCGCGATCTACTATAAATTTATGATTATAAAATAGAGATATAGTTGACCGAAGATGAAATCGAAGAGATGAAGTTCGGGAGTGTGGCCAGAAATAAAGCGTAGAATAATGCAATTATTGCTATATTACATTGATTTACACCGAAGTTTCAGCTTTCATCAATGTAATATTATCGATAACATCAATATCTAAGTTGTAGATTTTCGTCAGGGTTTATTCGTTGTCATTAGACCGCAGAATCCTTTTTGTAAAACTTCAGAAACCCTTTCGACTATATTTATTTTTCAATGAATTCTTTATAATAATTCATTATTTGTATTTGTTTTTGTAGTGCCTTCGTACGGGAATTTATAATTTTAAGTAGAAATCTATAGTAATTACCTAACCAATGCATTTTGTTAAAGTGTTTTTATCTTATACACTTAAAAAAAAATATATACTATTTTTATTTACTTAACACAGTATTTCAGAAACGTTATATTGTACCACGCTATTTTTGTAATAGTATTCCAAGAATGCCGAAAAAAAAATGTTTTGTTACAAAATAAATTAGTAATTATGTACTATAATTGTGTTTGAAGTAAATACATAAGAGTTCTTAACATTGTAAGAATATAAAATTACCTAAGAGGGACCCAACGGTGCACAAGAACTAGTAGCTCTGCTGCATTAACTGCAACTTCAAATTAAAAATGAAATATATTTTTATATCTCATTCAACTACTTTGTTCTCAATTGGTGCTGGCAAATTTGGTTGGAGATAGGTTATTCAAATCGTCCGAGACTTCGATTTCGTCATTTCAAGCGGTGCCTTTCAAGCATTGCCCGCAGTAATTATGGCTAGTATTCCTGCTTTAACCATCCACATCTAGCCATATATTTCCGACAAATGTGGGCAATAGATAGCCTGGAGTGCCGCTAGGTCATCCATTATGACTAGATTCAAATGCCCATTCTCAGACTCCACTATTGTGCTAAAAGTTCATTCTCCAACCAAAATTATACGAGGTGAAACACGCGATAAGCTTGCTGTTTTCTCTACTGGCGTTAGTGCAGAAATATGTTGTTTGATAGTGGAAACAGAATTTATCATTTTCTACTTGTGTGGGTCAAGGATTTGTATAGAATGTGATTCTTGAAAACAACTTCAGTTGCTGAACCTATGGTAAATACGCTTCTTAAAAAAAAATGATATAATGGTAAATTTCCATTCCCAATATATCGCTTAATTTATGCCACATCTACTGATTGTTATTCCTGGAAAATTTATGACTGCCTATGGGAGATAAGAGTCGCTGAGTGAAGATATTGTACTATCGTGGTATCTTCCTGTCCCTGAAATGAAGCTACAGACTGGGCAGCAAACCTCGCTAGAAGGAAAGAGACTGATCCACCGCAATGACAGATCTCACCACTGCTGCTGGTTGATGTTACAAAAGTATTACTATGGCGATTGCTAATAAAGTACAACGAGTAAGCTTCAAGAAATAAAACAGGATATCCTGCTACAGAAAACCTCTCTTGGAAAATCCAGAGAAGAAGAAGTGATCCTGACCAGATCCAGAATCGAGCGTTCACTCAACTGTTTCTTATGAGGAGTGTATAATACATGATATTGAAACATTATAGCAACATTCACACTAAACTCTGAAACCATTATAATGGTAAACATATCTTTCTATGGGTGAAACACCAGAGCATAATGAAGATTCAGAGTATAATTCAGTCCAAAAAAGCTATTAAAATTATCATTGTCATTCAATCATTTGTCTATAATTGAAGAGACCACGAAAGAAAGGAAAAGAGCCACTCGTAATGCATTTCGAGAAATAAACCCAGTCAAATGTGTTTTTTTTTACTGCTGTAAATCATGTAGATCCAAAAGGAATGTGTAGGGGAAAGTCCCTGAACAACGCCTAAGAAATTTCCATCGATTTCAGTAACCGCGGAAGGAGTGGGAGAGAGGCTCAATGGTCCTTTTTTTTTTCAATTTTTGGAGCATATCTTGAAAACGGTGCGCCGCACAAAAACTTTTATTATTTACAAAATCATCATTTTATTATTATATTACTACAAAACATTTATCTCTGAGTTATTGTCTCCGAGATATGGGCCGGCAAAAATGGGAAATTTGCAGAAAAATGTATAGCGCCTCACGTCTTTCTTCAAATATCTCCTTCCAACTCTTTCATCCAAATGCAAAAAATCCAATTACGTCATTCATTACACTCCCTCAGACGTGCAACACGGACTGCCTACGCCGCTTATCCTAGAGGGTCAAGAGGCGGATCCAGAGGTGGGATAAAAGGGGAAATTTCTCCTACAAAAATAACCTCTGAGAAAAAAAAAATGTCTGAATTTAAAATATAGCCACTAGTATAGTACCAATGCTCGTGAGTAACTTATCATATTATTAGTAAGTAAATTATCATTCATTAAGGAGAAGAGAGATTAACATTGTGAGAAATCGATCGCCGAAATTGTAAAATGTAGTTGTATTTGTAATTGAATTCACGAGAGGAGGAAGGCGTTATGTTAAAAATTTAAAATTTTGAGGAAATGACAAAGTTTTTCATTTTCATCCAGGAAGTGAAAACATTATTTGTCCTCGAAATCAGAAATTTCCACTCACGTTTTACGTTTTAGACTTCAAGAAACAAAGTATTTTCCGTGTTAACCTCTCTATAGTTAAATCCATGTGGCGAACATGACACCTACTACCGTTAATCCGCCTTTAATGAAGTTTTCGGGGATTTTGCGAGTTGGTCCCACTTCGATTGTTTCATATCAATTTTCAAACCATTTCATCCTCTACTTTCCCTTACGCATGCGCAAACGTATTTTCCATTAACATACCTATGACACAAAAACGGCTCATCCGATTTGGCCCAAAGTTTGAGGAATGTTGGCGTTTTGTATAAAAATGATCCTATATGAATTTTATCTAATTCCATCCCCTTTCGCATTACTTTCGCTTACGAATGTACAAACTTATTTTTTTTAAGACGTGATCTATCCAATCCACTGAGAAATAATGCCATTAATCAAGAATGTTGGGTTGTTAATATTACAAGGCATAGATAGATAAGCACATAAAGCCTTCATTTGTTAGAAATAATCAATTTTTTTAAATTTGTTACATATCATCTTCATCCAGTAATTTAATTTTAATTCCATTTTTTATTAGTTTAAATAAAATAATTGTGTTAAACTTCTATTGTTTTATTATTTTTTAAATCTAATGAAAACTCAAAACTTATTTGTATGGATCACTGGTAAAGTCGTTGAACTCTTATATCCTAATCAAGGTCAAATTAGTTTTAAATTGGTTCATACCATATCATTTGTCATTGACTTATTAATTACTGATATACCCTGTCAATCCCTCCTGACACGGGAAGGGCGGCGCCCGGGGCCGGCTCGTACACATAGGCAACCTCGGTCGGAAAAGTTCAGGGGCGAAAAAATCTTTAGGGTGGAATGGTAGATTTTTTTTAATGTTCAGTGTATCAGCATTAACCAGATCGCAGGAGCGCCCCACCAGTTTTCGGAAGACTATACCGGAGCTACTGAAGGATATTTTTGATATTGTAAAATGGGAATAACAATTTCAACAGTTGCAAGGCTGCTCACCACCGTTTAATCAACAACTAACTTGATTCAACAAACGTTTGCACAGTGAGAAGTGACTTTTGTAGGTGTCGCTTCGTCCTTATTGTTATTTGCTTATTTTTATTCAGTGCTTTGAGTACAAGATGAGAGGGAGTTGACAGGTGAATGCACTTAAGTCGAAACAACGAATGAATTGACATTGATGGTCCCCTCTACTTAGACAGCCACGCCTCCTTATTCCCTCCATCTCCCACCCACATGTTACTTGATACCTCCCATTTCAGTGTTAATTGCCGTTTAATTTTTCTATTGCTTTATTGTTATAATTATATATATATATATATATATATATATATATATATTTTTTTTATTGCGACTTTATTACAACAATTGTCATATGTCGTAAACTGACAGTGATTCCTTCCACTTTTCCCGGTCCTGACAGTCCTCCTCTGTAAGCCCTCTGGCTGCCATTCCTTCCTGCAAACCATCGTACCATTTCTTTGCCGGACGTTCTCTTCTCCTCCTCTCCTTAGGAACATAATTTATCATTCTCTTGGGCCATCGATCTTCTGGCATTCTCTATACATGGCCGTACCAGCTCAGCTTTTTGGTCTCAATAGTGTACAAGACATTTCGGGGTTTCTGTACTTTTTCTCTGATCACGTGATTAGGGATGTGCTGGAGTTTCGATATACTACAGCTACGTCTCCAGAAGTCCATCTCCATTGCTAGAAGTTTTTTTTCTGAGTTGGTAGTGATGACCCATGTTTCTGAGCCATATAATGCCACACTTTTGACAAGGAGTGGTAAAGTCTTTTCTTTGTAGACAATTGAACTTCCTTACTCCATAATATAGAATTTAAAGTTCTTATTGTCTGTCTTCCTTTAGTGACCTTTTCCCTTATGTCATGATCGCAGCCAGTTTTAGTGGAGAGCCACCTGCCGAGATATTTAAATTTTTCACTTTGGGTAAGACTCTAATTTCCTAGTGTGAGGGAATCATAATCCATATTCAAAGCCAAATATTCTGTTTTTTGTTTGCTGATTTCTAGACCTCCCAATTTGTATGCTTCTAACAGTTTTCTTATCATATAGGAAGCATCCTCCTCATCATTGGCTATTACCACTTGGTCATCAGCAAACTGAAGATTATAAAGGCATTCATTTCCTACCATGATTCCCATCTTCTGACATTTCCTTTTCCACTCACACAGTACACTTTCAACATATAAATTGAAAAGTGTAAGGATAAGGAGCAACCCTGTTTAAGTCCTTTGTTTAATTCAAATTCTTTTGATAAACCATCCTTGAGTTTTACTCTGGCTTTGAAACCTTTATACATCCCTTGTATTGCGTTGATAATATATCCGCTCACTCCTAATTTTGCCAGAGCACCCCAAAGGTTGCTTAGGGGTACCGTGTCGTATGCTTTCTGTAGGTCGACAAATACTAATACAACTTCTCCATTATTTATTATAATTACATCTGTAATTAAACATTGTAAAATATTACGAATTATAAGAATGATTGTCTTAACATTTTGTATGTGTTTATTAGCCTTCTAACTTCAAGGTTCAAACTATATTTCTTTCTAAGGTTAAAAAAAGTATTGTTAAAAAAAAGGCGGTAAAACTTTACAATGCGACCGCCTTATCAGTGCCTGCCTCCTAAGTTACGCGAATGTCAGCGCACGAGCACTCTCTAGCGCCATTTGTGCTAACTAACTGCTTTGTATTCAAATGTAAGATTCGTTTTCATTGAAATTATTAAAATTATTACTGATTTAATTAGATATTATTTAAAATTATTAGTTCTGTCGATTTCCGCTCACTACGCTTGCTTAAGTGATAAAACCCCCATGAATTCTTTCAGTTTAGGTCGGGACCTTTCTATAATTTCAATTATTACTGCTTTAATTAGATCTCAGCTGTTTACTTACGCTCGCTACTCTTCCTTAAGAGATATACAAACCCCCTAAAAATCATTTTCAGTTGAGGTCGGGCTTACCTTGCTTAAATAAATAAATAATAAAGTAAATAAATAAATAAAATCGGCCTTACCATAATTTAAATGTTTACTGCTTTAGGTAAAACTTCCCCAGACCACCAGAAGTAGACTACATTAATAATTTTAAATAAAATCTAATTAAAGCAATAATAATTCTGATGAATACGAATCTTACAATCGAATACAAAGCAGTTAGCATAAATGGCGCTCGAGAGTGATAACGCGGCGACCTTCGGGTAAGTTCGGGGGCAGACACTGATAATGCGAGACACATTGTTGTGTTGTACCAAAATTACACTATTGCATTCCAAAAATATTCAATAAATAATATAAATTGAAATTAACATCTACTTATGCCTTGTTGGGCATTATAACGAATTTTGTAACAGCAAGTCAGTAGACATATGTGTTGTTAACACTTCTTACCTTTGTAACACTTGTACTAAAATGGAAGAAAAAGGGCCATACAATGTTGCCACCATCGAAAAGAATACGTCCAAAGAGGTTTCAGTTATTAGAAACGTTTTGCAATGTTCTACAGCATATTTAAACGTTAATATCATTTTACACTTTTAGGTTAGATTTTCTCGATACCACTAGAGAGAGTGGCGAACCTAACGGCGGCCAGAGCAACGAGTCGGAGCCGCCCTGGTGGGGAGAGGTATTGACTTGGCGGTCGGGAGCTGGCTGGCTCCGCAGTCGTGCACCATGAACGGGAAAGACGCTATCTACTATCCGTCGAAGGAAGTCGCGGCCAGCGCCTACGTCTCCGATCTGGCCGAGTATCGGAGGATGTACGAGGAGTCGATCCAAGACCCAGAGAAGTTCTGGGGAGAAATAGCTAAGCAGTTCCACTGGGAAACTCCTCCCGGAAACTTCTTCTCGTACAACTTTGACGTGAACAATGGACCGATCTTCATCCGTTGGTTGGAGGGTGCCACTACTAACATCTCCTACAACCTCCTGGACAGGAACATCAGGCTGGGTCATGGCGACAGGATTGCCTTTTACTGGTGAGCAACATGGTGTAGTTGATAAGATAATGTATACCTGGCATTCACAACATTTTGTAAAACTTTTTCCGATTTTCGGAATGATTTTTATTTAAAGCTTATCTTATCTTAGACATTGCGAAGTTCTATTTTACTAACGAATGCAGATTTAACATCTTACTCTTTGAGTAACCCCAATGCAGTTTTAAATTGTCCAGTTTTTGAAAAATTATTTTGTGAAACATACTATTTTTATGTAGCCTATTCTATTACCTTCCTCATTTACAATAAAAATAATACAATTACTTAACAACCTAAATTCTTCATCACTTTATGGTTCTTAGTTTCTTTTTCTTTCGTTCGTTGTTTCGTTCTGTTTTTTTGCAAATCAATATTAGAATTACTTATAAGCCGGGTCTAAACTTAGATATCAGCTCTGAAATATTTACTAGTTACTTAAAACATTTTTATTTTAGATTCTAAAAAAAATAAAAAAACAACGGAGTGCTATAAATATTTCCGGAGATTTCGTCGTCATATTTGGATTTTCAATGATTCACGTTGATAGGAGATATCTGATAATATTATTTAAATTATCTGATTTTACTTTACCATTATGCAAAAGCAGAAATTTCATTGATTTTTTATTACTCAAAGTGAATTACATTACTTTAAGGCTGGTTGGAGTGTATTTCAGGAATAATATAGCGTTTGTAAACCATTCTATTAGCAAGTTCGATATTACTTCGATTTCTTTCATAAATGATTGCATGATATTTTTTTTTTATTTTGAAATGTATAATTTGTAAACTTATATCATTTTTTAGGAAATTTAGATACAACACCTATTAGTATTTATTATGGAATAATTTTATTATTAATTATTTAAATTATTAAATAAATAAATATTAAATCAAGTGGTATAAAATTGTTTAATTATAAATCACCAATTAACTTTAGAGTATTTTGACTATTGTTTGTATTTTCTTGTTTCTATGATAAGTTTTGACCGAATCAATATTTAAGTGCTCATCGATCTAAGCCTAGTCTTCACTTGGACACTGCTATTAGTTTTCAATACTGAACTCCTTCAACCTTTATTTTTTTTTTCAATACTAAAATATTAAATACCAATTTTGCCTTATTTGTATATAGATGCTACTCATTATTCCGACTTAAAATTCGAATCGAAATAAGTTTGCAATAGTGTAGAAATTCCGGACAAGAAATTAACTCGTTATATGATGTATAAATCATTGTCAATATGTGCATATTTAATTATACATAAATACTTTACTAATGTGGTCAGGTCGTTTACAGTTCATTGAGGCTGAAATAATAAACCTGTCGACTGTTTTTAACACTTGAATATTTTCTATATTCTATATAACACCGTTTTATTTATTTTTTATCTTCAACTGTACTAATTTGATATAATTTATGTTTAGGAATGTAGGGTGCATAATCCTTAATTTGAAATAGTTTAATTAAAAATATTTTAATTATTTATAATTACTGACATAACCTTCCTGCGAGAATGTTCATTTTCATAGCATGGACAGGCTCATGTTGTAAAACGTACCTACATCTGTCTGCTTCTAGGTTGCTCAAATTGTGATTTATGAATATATAAAGGAATATATATATATATATATATATATATATATATATATAGAGAGAGAGAGAGAGAGAGAGAGAGAGAGTGAGAGAGAGAGAGAGAGAGAGAGAGATTATATAGGAATATAAAGGAATTAATTACTAAAGAATAAATATATCCCCAGTTTAGAAGAATGTCGGCCTAACTAAAAAAAAAATAAAAATGCGTGAGATTAAAGCTCCGTCGCCAAGGTAACTCAATTTGGAGGGGCTAAAAGGTGCTAAAAACAGCGAGCTTGGTAGAAAAAAGTTGAGACTCCCAAACAACACTCTTTAGCAAGAACTCAATTCACATATCAATTTTCAATCCTCTATTTCAATTTGCATAGTAGGAGCTGTAGAAATGAGCAAAATCTTAAAAACCGCGAAAAAAACAAGTAAACAAACCAAAATTTTGACTAAAATTTACGCCCACATTTATGGGATTCTTCCTATAAAACAACCCTACATACCGAATTTCAGCTCTCTCTCTCTCTCTCTCTCTCTCTCTCTCTCTATATATATATATATATATATATATATATATATATATATATATATATATATATATATATATATATATAAAGATATGTTTATCCGGCATTCCATAATCGTGTTCTAGGGGTTATGAAACGGATAGTACATGGTGACAGAAGACTCTACAAGACCTGGCGATATTGTTATCACAGGTATGTAAAGAATTGAGTAAGTGACGGAGTTCACTTATTTAGGGCCATTAGTGACAAATGTAATAAAGCGGCTGAAATTAAAAAGAGAATTGTGACTGCGAATAAGCTATTCTATGATCTCCTGATGTTTGAAAGGAAGATACTTCGAAGAATATATGGAGGAGTCCAAACTGCTGAGCAATGGAGTTATACGCCATATTTTTCAAACCCAACGTCGTCCAGACTATCAAATTAAGTTTGCTAACTTGGGCAGGATCTTATGTCAAGAATGGGAGAGGAGGAAATACCGAAGAAGCTCCTGATGCAACTACTGTATGGCACAAGGATGAGAGGAAAGCCTAGATTGAGATGGCTTAATGGTGTCACTGAGGATGCTAGAACTGTTCTGGGTATAAGGAACTGGATGGGATCCGCACAAGACAGTGCCAAATGGCGGAAGCTGCTGGAGGAAGCCAGGACTTGAAACCGGGTTTCAGAACCATTATGGTTATAATGATGTTATATTTATTTATATACAATTTACCAGAAAGTGCTTGGAGATATTTGGATGAAATGTTTTTAGGAATTTTACACTAACGCTTCAATAAACGAGTTTCAAGATTCACGCTTGAGAAACCTGTATGAATCACTATTGGGTAATGTTTATACTTAGGATAGACTAGTTTATCCACTACGATGCATTTCTATTTCTGTATTACCAAATTGCACTTTTTTTCGAGTTGGAATGAAGTCGAGAACTTCAAAGAAAGACAGAACAACAGAACATAATTTTCCGGATATTAGTCTTATGAAAGATAACGTTTGAACTCACAGACTTACATTACATGACCACACCTCATACTAGCGATACCTCAACTTACAGCGGACTTTACAATTTCTTATCTGTCATAGTTTAAGAAATATGCGCTCTTCAAAGTAACAACCTGTAAAGACGATAAAAGGAAAAGTATTGTCCACTATAGTATAGAGTCAAACTATTTTTTTTTTTTTTTTTCAAATTCTTTACATTGAACATCTATTTCTTAATCTATAACAGATATGAAAAAAAAAAAATAAGAACATTCTTGTAGGAAATTTAATACTCTTAAATTTTTAAAATAAAATATTATAAGTTACAACTAACCGTTTTCTAGATATTATCGAAAAACTTAACCTCCTCCTCCTCCCTTTGGCTCTGCTACTAGATCCGGAAACTTTTAGTATCCTGACCTCATAACTAGTTCAAACAAAGTCCTGATGTCAATTTAGGCCGTCTCATCATTTCCATCTACAACACCTTCCTTGACTGTTACATTAGCCTTATTTAGATTTAGGGATTGATCCGTGTATACCTTAATGCGGACGTCAACTGATTACTTAGATTTATTTTGTTGAATTTCTTTAATTTTATTTCTGGTAATAAAAATTGTAACTTTAGAAGGTTTATGATAAAATCTCTGCTTGTAGAAACTCAATATGAACGATCTCAAAATGTTCAGGGGACTGATACTTGACAGTACCAGCTTAGATTAGGAATGGGCTCGCATAAGGTCTCTGTTAGCCATATTCCGGTTTTTCAGATATCCAAATATCGAGGATAACCAAAAAGTTTAAATAAATCCATATATGATCGCGCGATCTTAAAATGGACACTGTTTTCAAAAACGGCATCTCAGATAACATAATAATGCACCTAAATATAGAAGAAATCCGCAATGATAAAATAAATCGATATGTTAGCGCGACCTTAAAATTGGAAGTATTTTCAAAAGCTACGCTTCCGATCACATAATAAGGGACCTGTTATATGTCGAATTAAATGTGTTAATAAATCGGTACGTGAGCTAGTGGAACTAAAATCTACGTGATTTTCAAAATCTTCGACACCGATAATATAATAATATACCTCAATCTGAATGAAATCCGAAATATCCTATATTGGCCATTACTTTTATTAAAAATTTTTGCCAATAAATTTGAAAATAACGTCATGATAAAACTTTTATTTTAAAGTTTGAAAACTAAAAGTTTAAAAAAAACTTTTATGAAAAAGTTTTGAACTAAAAAAATTTATTTTATAATAGAACTTTTACTCAGCCAAAATAAAAATAAAAGCTTTTGTTTAAAAATGTATGCTCTAATATCTGCAATGGGACTGGGGTTAAAAACCTGAAATTCACAAAAGTTACAGTGTTTTAGAAAAGGTACATAAAAACTTTATTTGTTTGGTTAAAGTTACGAAAACGTGGTTAGCAAATGTAACGCCTTAGGTAGTGCAAATAAGTTTTAACTGGACCATTGAATACTTTTTTCACTTATTAATATTCTTAAATCATAGTTCAATGTTTCACAAAATTTGACATTTAATTATTTTTCAAATAATGCTCGAGGCCCTGAAGGTAAATCATATAAACAGAAAAAGATTGCAGTGCTTTAAAAATTCTGATTACAATAATACCTATAATGTTATCTAATTAATTCTGCCTGATACAAAATTAAGTACAGAAATTATTTTATTTTATAATTTTTTAACCATATTTTTTGTTTGAAAAATATTAATAAGTGAAAAAATTATTCCATGGTCCAGTTAAAACTTGCTTGCACTACATACGTTGCGTTTTCTTACCGCGTATTTTCCCTTTTTTCTTACAGTTACTGAATTTTAACCAAAGAAGTAAGTTTTTATGCAGCCTACACCTTTTTTAAGACACGGCTACTTTTGTGAATTTCAGGTTTTTAACTCCAGCCTCATCGCAGATATTAAAGCTTAAATTAAAAAAAAAATTGGAAAATTTCAAATTTTAAAAAATCATGAAAAACCAAAGAAATATTTTGTAGGATTGATATTTATTCGGGTTGATCTGCTGTTAAGGATCTACCGACCATACAAAGAGATAAGATGTTTATAGCTCTTCTCATTAACAATTTTGTTTGAAAACGGTATTTTTTTTAAATTCGAAAGTTTAACTTCAGGCCAATTTTGATCATACTAGGAGTATGATATTGAGTGTGCTAAGGGCATTTTTTTTTTGCTCAGAACATTACCTTCAAAGTGGTGTTTTTTTTTATCTTTCTTATTCATTTAGTTTTTGAATTAATGCAAATGCGGTTCATCAATTCAATGAAATTGGCCGGTAGAACCGAAGAAAATAGGTGCTATTTATAAAAGGTCAACGAAAAAAATATTTCCCTAACTGTTTTTGTCTTTAGAAACGTTGAGGGATCAACATATACACAAAATATAAAAAAAATTAAAAATGGTCAAGCAACCACCCTTGGACCACTTCATATGGATTGACTAAATAATAATAACTAAATTATTTATCATTTTAAATATTTTTTTTTTATCCATCCTAATATTGTCATTTTATTTTTAATCAAAATCAATTTGTACTTTAGATTCCGCGAAAACTTTCTATAAGAAATGTAGAATGCATTTTTTTAGGTATAATTTTGAACCCTGAAATTGCATAATTTTGCAACCTATTTTTTGTCGTTTCAATCAGTTCAGAGTTAGTTCCTGTCTGGCCGCCCTGCGATAGAGGAAGCCTTCCGGGTCCGCCACGCCTCAGGAAAGGAAAGGAAAGGAGACAGGAATGAGAATCAATTTTGAAGGATACATTCTACAGTTCATGACCACTTGCAGAATTGCATATAAAATGTTGCACACGATGGCTGCAATATGCACTTTAATGCAACATGCACGTTAAATGTGCGAAAATAGATTTCTAAAGTCCTGTTATCGCTATCACGCCTTTAATAAAATTTCTACGAGGATATTCATTCCGGAGTCCGTAATTCCATTGTTTTGTATCAATGATAATATATTATTTATTACTTTCCCTTACCTATATACGAAGTATATAGTAAGGGGAAGTATTGCGATCGTGAAAATTTTCGAATTCGAGTTTTCGTCGGAAATACACGTTTTAAGGTCCCGTAAGTCTAAATGACCAAGTCTCGCAAAATGGTCTGTGTATGTGAACAGTGTAGCTCAATAATGAAAAGTTGTACGATACTGAAATTACGTATTTAAGGTTTGCACATGCATGTTATGTTACAGCAACATTTTCGTCAAAATCGACTAACCGAAAGTGCCACTTTATATAATCGATTTTACACTTTTTTACAATTTTACCGAAAACGGCTCCAACGATTTTGATGAAACTTGCCTAAATTATTCTTCATAAAGACCTTTAACTTTTCATATGTATGGTACATCACCGAGGATATGCAGGGAAAAAGTTATGATGAAAAGAATATTTTATTTACGCATAACTTCAAAAGCGTGCAATTTATGGTAAATTGTCTATAGACTTGTATGGAAGGTAATTAAATCATCTAAATAACAAAAAAGAATCATCCAAATCGGACCAATAATAGCAAAGATACAGCGCATCGGACTAACCGGAAATGGTAATTATATCACGGATATTACAATCGTTTACAATATGCTCGAAAACGGCGCCATCGATTTTGATGAAATTTGCCTAATGTCTTCTCCTTACAGCCCTTTAACTTTTCATTTATGTAGTACATCACCGTTGAAATGCAGCGAAAAAAGTTTTGATGAAAAGAATATTTTATTTGCGCAGAGCTTAAAAAGTATGCATTTTATGGTGAATTATGTATAGAATTGTATGAAAGGTAATTAAATTATCTAAAAAAACAAAAAAGAATCATCAAAATCGGAGCAGTATTTAGTAAAATACAGCGTATTTTATAGAGCACAAGACCCTAGATGGATAACCGAGCGCATCTGAAAGGAGACGGATGCGACCGAACCTTCTCTCACCAATCTGTAATAAACCATATACTCTGTAATAAAGTAATGTAAGAATACAAAAGCGGAAATTAATTAAATAATTTTTACTTTCGTATTATTTAATGGAAAACAAATATTTCTATGAAAACTAAACTGAAACTTTTAAAATGTATTTGCAACTTGACGAAATTAAAATATATAGGTAGTGTACAGAATTGTTGAACTAAAGTTGTTTAAAAAACTGTTTTATTGTACTGAAGTGGGAGATGTGAAGAAGTGAATGCTGCTGTGTATATTTCAAGCATTGTTTATGTGAACTTTTTAAAATTATATTAAAAAGATTATTAAATCTTACATTAAAATAATATTATAATATTAAAGCACCGCACCAGATTTTTATAATAGTGTTCAAAATAAATAAGTGTGCATTTGAATGTCTAATTTTATCTGAGGGGCGTCAAAGACACACGAAAATACAAGACTGAGATAAAATATTTCAGAATAAAACTGACGTACAACTGCATTAACCTGTGCGAATTATCTTCCACGTTAACTACACTGCCGCTCATGGAAGTATGAGCGCCTTTAAAAATTCAGTTGCATTGTTAATAATTATAATATCCACAATAAATGTTATTTTGAAGCCGTTAGTAGATCATTATACAATATTATTGTTTTGAAAAAAAGTAATAAAGTATCTTTTATCAGATGTATGGGCCAAAAAAGATAAATAAAGAAATCGTAATCCTATTACCTCCTTTAATGTCTCTAGTTAGTATGATCCCTCTAGTTAGCTCGCATTTCTTGCACTTATCTATTGTGCTATATTGTTGCCAATATATTGTATTGTAAGCTCTATTTACTTCTTGGTGTACAGAAAAAATTAATGATTTGAAAAATCTGTCAAACAAAATTGAATATTACGAAAGTAGTTAAATTCACATTAGTTTTTGCATGGCTTTTGGCATTATCCAGAGTAATAAAGACATTTAACTACTTTTACTAGACGAGAAAAAAAAAAAAAAAAAAAATCGTGAGATTTTGAAAAAGATAATGGATGTTGTAATTACAATGTTAACATGCAATTTAGTTTTAGGGGGCATCTTTCAGAAAACTTCAGTAGCAGTAATATTAAAAGCGACTTAGGCAATTTTTTAAAGATAATCTGTAACAAAAATTGAATAAACTTATTTGAATGTTATTTTATAAATAATATATCTGGGCATAGAAAATATTATATAGAGAAATTATACCTTTTATCCCCAGTTGGGGTTGGTTTCTTTGAAGTAGATCCTTGGATGGACCCTCTCCTCCTCTCCCCCCGAAACGAAATCCTAGCTACGCTACTTCCCACAGGTCTGATCCACAGCCGATAGCAGAAAAAATAATTATCTGCCACAGCCGGTCTCAAACCCGGAACTTATATGGTATATGGTAACAAATGTAATATATAATAATAAATATGTTTTTAGTGTTTAGCTGACCCGGCAATGATTTGCCATTGCTAGATTTTGTTAGATTAAAAGTTTGTTAGAAATTATTCTATTTAGTTAAAATAAAATATTTGCATTCAAATTATTATTTTTTGGATCTCATGAATTCTAATTACTGTTTTATTCAATTTTAAGTTAACTGAAATCCTCGTGGACATACAATGTTTTTGGTGATTGCATTTGGCTTATATTTTGTTTTTCCTGCATGGGAGCATGCAACGTAGGAAAACATGGATTCTCCAAACTCAACCACATACTTGAAATTATTGACTTTTATTAACGATGCAATTATTTCATTTATTGCAAGCGAAAAAATAAATTTACAGGATTTATTAATAAATTATATTCTATGTTTTGATCTATTCTTTTTTTATTAAAATTAATTTAGTGGTATTTTCGCTCAACAATGTTGCAATTTTATAGTAATTGTTCGAGGATGGTGTCCGTCCCAATTACGGTTTTAATCAATGGTAGACAATACTTTTTCGATTTCATTTCAGTAAAACCTAATTTTCAATTTTTTTGGCGCTTAAGCCTTTTTCTAATAGAGACGTCGATATTAATCGGATCGCAGATGTTCTGTGTGTTAATTATTACCTTCATTTATTTTATGTATATTTTTAATTTTTTTTTATTATTGTATTGAAGGTGATTACTTAATTCGTGTAAATAAGTTTTTATGTCTTGTTGAGGTTATGTAACGAATAATGTACACAGGAGATTTAACGAGCCAATAAATAATAACAATAATTATAAGTAACAGCAGTGTTATAAGCAGAGTCCACAACCAATAATTGATAGAAGACTGTTTAAGCTGTATTGGGACCAGGCCATCATAACTGACCACACTATTCCTCACAACAATCCCGATATATTGCTTATCTTGAAGAAAGAAAAATATGCAACGATTATTGAAATTGGAGTACTGACAGATGATAATCTTCGCAAGATGGTTGCCGAAAAAGTTCGAAAATATCAGGATGAACTGAAATATCGAACTGAAGGAACTATATAAACTTGACAAAGTGAACGTCATCTCGACAAATGGCTTGATCCCGGAGATGACGGATTTGTACCTTTCCTTTAATATTTTGGAACAGATACAGAGCAGTGTTATTCGGAACTGCGATCATCCTTAGAAAATGTATGAATATATAATAACATATTAAATTTGTCGACCCACAACCTTGACCTAGGTCCGGGTAGTTGCTATATCCGGCTAATGCCGAGAAAGAGGGAAGTCCTTCAAATAATAATAACAAATATTTATTTGAAAAATTCTACAAATGCCTTTTGGCATATACTGTATGTGAGTTCATCTTTGGAGAATCTCCTCTTAGGGATTGGCATGAAAACATGGATGGAGAAGCCTCCCAGTGAAAGCACTCATAGCGCGGTTGATCTTTTTTAATGCAGTAGATTCCTGCTACAAAGACGTTTCAGTCTACTTCTCGGATTATGTGGTAGTGTGTCTGTCAGTAATGTTTGTACCAATAAGTTTGTATGTCCAAGCAAGTGAGTCATGAAAATTTTTGTTGTGTTGCTTAATGGTATCAGTCACGAATGGCATGTCGATGTCTTTGAGTAATGATTTGTTGCTTATGTAGAAGGGACAATGAGTGATATAACGGAGGAATTTTGACTGGTAGATTTGAATAGTCTGTTTATGTGATTTTTTGCATGAGCCCCACACCTGAGTGGCTTAGGTCTATTAGAATTTAAGTAGCATGTTGCATATAACAATTTTGTTAGTAAGTGATAGTTTGTTTTTATGGTGTGAGTCAGTGATTCAATCTTTTTTTCAAAGTATTTACGTGTGATTTCCAGGTGAATCGTCTGTCTATTGTGAGTCCCAAGTATTTTGCCTTTGTTTTGGTCATGGAATATTTTAAAGTATTAGTGTAGAGATTAATCGGCCAAGTGTAAATGTTGTAAATTTAAATGATTCTGTACGTTGTGGAAAGCTGTGATGGGGTTAGCATTGGTCGAAAGGATTACGGTATCATTCGCATATGTTGCAAGTAGTGTCTGGTGTCTGGAATGTCGGAAGTGTATAGAGTAAAGAACTGGACCTGAAATACTCAACGGCACCCCTGCACTGATTATCAATAGTTTTTAAAAACAAAAAACCTTTCCTCGAGATATGCCTTTATAATTAATTAATAAGTATGCGGTAAAATGAATTTGAGTTTACAAAGCGGACCATCATGCTATACCTTATCGAATGCTTTCGCAACGTCTAAAAAAGCTGCTGTGCAAAATTCCTTCTTTTCTAATGCCACAGCAATTGTATCCAACATTTTTGCATTGTTGTATTGTAGAGTATACAGGTCCTAAGCCGAATAGGTGATTAGGAATAACGTTATTTGTTTCTAACATTGGATATAGCCGCTTTAATAATAATTTTTTTAATATTTTGGAAAATAACGGTAAAATACTAATAGGTCTATAAGAAGCAACTTGGTTTACAGGCTTATTTGGTTTTGGGATCATCTTCGTGACTAAAAACTTTCATAATAGAGGAAAGGAAGTAAGTCGAAGGATAGAATTGTAAATAGCTGTCAGGAAGATTAAGGCTTTCTTAGAAAGTCGTTCAATTTTAGGTGTGATCAGATCAAACAGGAACTTTTCTGCATGGTAAGTTTTTACAAAAAAAATTACGTCTGAAGGAGAGATTAAATTAAATTGCATTACTATTAAATTAAAATTATAAGTTTTTTAAATAAGTTATATCTTTATAACAACCCGTGTAATTGAAGAGCTTCGTATTAAAAGTTCTATTAACCATCAACAATGAAAATATCCGTACTTTGGAAATATTGAAAATACTGGGTCTGTTCCATGAAACCCCCAATATTGGACTGACAGCCCAACCAACCCCTGCATAATCTCAGGCGTCCGATAATATATATATATATATATATATATATATATATATATATATATATATATATATATATATATATATATATATATATATATACATATATACTAAATCTGAAATAAATAGGACTCTATCTCACGGTTTCCATAACTTTGTCATATAGGTATCCTGGATTTTTCATCAGTTATTCATATTTATTTCTAGTTGGTGTAGTAAAAACCACTTTTAATCTTCATTGAGCTTCTGATGATAAGGATTTATATTATCTTATAGTGTGACAGTTCTCGTTGATATAATGATTCCTTATTTATTGTTACTCTTTCCTTTTACTGTATTCATTGAAGTGTACCGAAAATGGGCTCATGAAATCATTAATCCACTGCCATTTGAAACGAAATGGTGGATGGTAATGAGTTTCGAAGATCATCCTGGAATGACCTGTGATTAAGGTTCCAAATCTTAAAAAAATCGGCCCAGTAGTCTTTCCGCGGATTTCAGACGGCTCACAGTGAGACGAAAATGACAAAAACCGTTGATAATTCTTGAATTTCTAAACGTCCTAGAACCTTCAAATTTTGTGAATATACCGGTCTTCCTTTGTGAATTCAACCTGTCAATTGTAGTATTGATAACTAAAAAAAATAAATTATAAATTACTGATTGTATTAAAGCCGAAGCAACAAAAAATAAAATAATAATAATGTTTGTATAGCACAAGCGAGGCGAAAAAACTTCCATTTTATATATTAAAATATATATTTATAGTACATAAATATGCAACAATAAATAAATTGTTGATTTTTATATACAAAAAATAGGCTATACATACAACATACCTGTAAATCAAAATTACTCCACCTTTTGAATTCCAAAATATCTTCTCTTAGCTGAGTTGGAAAATATTTACAAGCTCGTTTTATAGTAATATATTTAGCTGTTTCAAATTTAGCAGATTTACGCAGCTAAATGTCGTTTTAATCGCTCATCCACATCTTTACTGGCATATTCTTGTAAATTTAAAATGGACACATAGTCATAATTTAAATGATTTCGATTAACTTTTCTGATTTCGATCTGGCAATTAATTGGCCAAAAAAAGTATGAAAAAAATAATGTATAATAATTTACTAATGTTAAAAACACGCCGTAAGTATGAATACATCATACATAAACATACAATTAATTAATCCATATTGCATAATTATAAGGATTTAAGAATGATAATTAAAAACTTTATTTTAGTGCAATTTATCATTAATGTTCTTAATTTGTTAAGCTTATATTAGTAAAACCGCCGTTTAGGTTGGTACCGTTGGTGATGGATATATTGTATTAAAAACTTGGGACAATTTTCCTTGATCATTTATGTATTTAGGTATAAATCTTCATTTGCCTAGAATAAATTATAAAAAAAACTCCTTTTTGCGGTTTCGTTCCACTGTACGACGGACGGACGGATTTTTTTTTTTAAATTTAGGATCCAACCTAATAAAAAAGTGTGTGAGTATCTTGAACTTAAAATCAAAATAAAAACTATTTTATTTGAAACAATTTAAAAAAGCCACAATAGTCTCAACATTTTAAAAACACTTATTTATATATCCAGATTGGATGGTTTAAATAAATGTTTTTATAATTTTGAGACTACTGTGGCCTTTTTATCTTACTTTCGCATACAATCTAGTCTCCGTTCTTGAATTCCGATTGACTAATAAATTTATTGAAATTATTTTTTTTATATTCTATGGTGATTTGGTTTGATAATATATCATGTGTAAGTTGATTTGTTGCTTTTTTTTTGATATCGTGGCGTACAGGCATCCAAAAATTATACAGTTTTTCATCATGTGCCAAGGGAACAAATCTACACGAGTCGCTAAAGAATGGGTTTCGTCAAGTCATCACTATATAACGGATTGTGCTTTATATGCCAATGTCCGCCGATATCCCTTTAATATTCTAAAAAAAGTTCAGTTGTCCAGAAGGATGGATGCGTAGAAACTGGTACGTAAAGAAAAAAGACGGCAGAACGTCAATTTTATTTAAATTTACCTTTTTGATTCAAGAGAACTTAAAATAGATTTTTTTTTTTTAAGTTTTATTTTTTGAGATACATGAGTGAGATATTGGCGACTTCATCTGGAATGTTGTGCATCAGACAACAGGGTTCTTGCCTACTCAACGTGTTCATCTTAATCTTTAATGGTTAAAATTTTGCTAGAAGTGGGTATTTTTAGTTTGATAAAACTGAGCATAATTTGTTTTTTGGATGATTACACCAATGATATTTAATTTTTTGGGGGGTTGGAGAGGAAAATTATCCAATTTCATCACTTGCAATTCACTACAATTATCACTTGCAATCATCTTGGTGTCCTTCATCGTGATCATCAGTTATGTTCATTAACGATGAACATAAATAAATGATTGGCGAAACTCCTGATAATACGTCACTAATTATTAATAATTTTTTAAATGATAATTGTATTGATATTTATAAAGATAATAAACTATAGTGTGCATATTTCCTTGAACTTTTTATTAACATTATTAGAAATTTACGACAGTACGTTTTATATGAAATATTTACAATAGAAACAAGATATACTTAATCCTTAAACAGTATACAATTTTGGGTTTTAGATGTTTATTTTATAAATAGTTGATGTTTGAATAATATCTGTTTTATGTTAAAATCAGTATGTGCTTTGGCTTGTATAAATTCTAATTTTCGTAGTTTGTTTTTACATTAGTATGATCAAGCCAGTTAGTCAAGAATGGACAATAATCAGAAGAAATATTCATATGAACTGTCAGTAAGTGGCGAGCAAGATGTCAGAATCATGAATTTGTAATGAGCACGTTTATAATTTCGGAGTAGCAGCAGGAAGTAGAAATTGAGAGGATATGTTGGGTTCATCTGTAGCAGGAAACGTGGAACACATTAGGAAATTAAGTTTAAAAATGACTAAGAAATGTTTCACACTAACAACAGCGGAAACATTTTGCGATCTGCTAGTACTTACAGGCAGAATGGCATAAAAAAAAATAAAATTTTGGCTGGGAGACGTCTATCCTCCACGATGCGCTTGCTTGTTACTATTAGGCTTATTACACTACTATTTAATACGTTTTGAACTATTTTAATTTGGGTATTTGCATCAGAACGAGTGATATCCCATATCTCCTGTTTCATCAAATTGTATCTGATGATAACTGAAAGGCATGTTATACTAGATGAGATTGGATGAGACAGCTTTAGATAAAATGATTAATCAGTGTGTTGCAACATAAATATCAACGTACACAACACTGACTGATGGTGTCTAAAGATGTCTTGTAGTGTCTGTATTAGCATTCCCCAAGTATTTTAAATTTTCTTATCAAAAGGTACGGCACTCAATATGTTAGGGATAATTGAGTTAAACATATAAGGATTATGCTATTAAATTTTCCTTTTATGGGAACTACACCAGCAGCGCTTTGCATGGGATGTACATTATCAACAATTTTTTTTTGTTTTTATACTGGGCAGCAAACTCATTAAAAAAAAAAAAAAATCTTTTTGGAAAGTCTTTCAATAGTGAACTCAATACTCACCTGAAGCTCCTTTTCATGAATTACTCGTATTTCATGAAAAGGAGCTTCAAAACTATGGTGTCAGAGAGTGTTAAAAGGTATACCAAAGTAACCTCAAGTCTGAAGCGAAGTCTAAGTGTTTTGATTTCGGTCTGAGCGGGTTGAAATTTATTTGCTAGAATAGATTGGTAACATATCGATCCCATATTTACATTTTGCGTTTTGATTTACATCAACTATTCAAGGAATACATATGAAAATTTTAAAATATGTTAGGTTTTGAGAAATCTTTACCTAACCCATATAGTGTCGTACATTACAGTAAAGGGCATGCAAATTTAGGTTTTGCCCTCTCCATTGAACTGTTTAAACAACGCCCCTGCTTCCAGGCTATATGATTAAATAATAATTTTCATTTGTATGTCTCGTTATTATATTTTAATATACATTTGTTTCAATTACGTAAACAATTAATCTTATAAATAAGGATTGTATTTATATACATACAAAACAAATTTAAAAAAATTCTTTAAAAAAAATTGTTAGTGCGCCTACCAGTAAATTGCATCGGGGCGCCGAAAATCTTTGAAACTGCTTAACTATTTTGGATTGGCAACTTTCTTCATTTTCTTCAAATTTTGGAAGCTTTCTTCATTCCTTAGCGTATCTGAGTAAATAATTACACACTAAAATTTTTTTAATATTTACACGTGCTCTAAGCGAATTTTAACATGTTTAAATTTAAATTTTTTTTAGTGAATACATATTTTTTGTACTTAAACAGGTAAAAAAAAATAATAAATAAAAAAAAGAAATTAATTAGATAAGAAGATATTTAAAATCATCAATGGCCAGAGTCTCAGCTATTTTTAATGACGCCAGATTTTTTTTCTTAGGATATTCACGATATTCAAGATTCCTATTGCAGTCATTCCATCATTGATCCTACAATGACTACAATTCGTTTAATTCAAGTAGGCAATACAATTCATGAACACCTGCCTCTCAGACGAGACCAGTGACCCAGGGCCTGCGCATAGGAATTGATAGTCACGTGGTCTGCCACGCCCCCTCACCTGATCCATTCACTAACTTCGCTGAGCGGTATTATTGTATGTACACTCGTAGTTGCTAAAATATCGTTGTCAGGGCCGCCGTCAGATGAGTCCGGGACCGTGGCCAAATCAGGGGCGCCCACAGAGAGGAGGAGGTTACGACGCAAGATGTGTCCTAAAAATTCTTGGGGAGAATAAAAAGTAGCATTTTTGGGTTTTCAAGGAGGGGAAGAGGTTGTTTGAAAAAGAAATAGAAAAAAAAGTACATTAAAACTATATATAAAAGTGGTGAACCAAAGAAACTATTACAGAAAGTGGCAAAAAGGAGAAAGTTTTGCCGCAGATGTAAATTTTGTTACATTCTAGTTTTTTGGATTCACTGAACTCGAATCTGAGATTTTCTGAAAGATATTTTGTGAGGATCCTTGTTTTTCTAAAAACATCAAACATTTGTAGGTCAAACATGAACTGTAGTCATTGTAGGATCAATGATGGAATGACTGCAATAGGAATCTTGAATATCGTATTATTATCCTAAGAAAAAAAATCTGGCGTCATTAAAAATAGCTGAGACTCTGGCCGTTGATGATTTTAAATATCTTCTTATCTAATTAATTTCTTTTTTTTTCTTTATCTGTTTAAGTACAAAAAATATGTATTCACTAAAAAAAATTTAAATTTAAACATGTTAAAATTCGCTTAGAGCACGTGTAAATATTAAAAAATTTTTAGTGTGTAATTATTTACTCAGATACGCTAAGGAATGAAGAAAGCTTCCAAAATTTGAAGAAAATGAAGAAAGTTGCCAATCCAAAATAGTTAAGCAATTTCAAAGATTTTCGGCGCCCCGATGCAATTTACTGGTAGGCGCACTTACAATTTTTTTTAAAGAATTTTTTTTAAATTTTTTTTGTATGTATATAAATACAATCCTTATTTATAAGATTAATTGTTTACGTAATTGAAAGAAATGTATATTAAAATATAATAACGAGACATACAAACGAAAATTATTATTTAATTATATAGCCTGGAAGCAGGGGCGTTTTTTAAACAGTTCATTGGAGAGGACAAAACCTAAAATTTTCTAACAATTTTTGACCTGATTTCCATCCATATTAAATATTTAAATTTTCTAAGTATAATATGAAATATTGTAATTTTCCTCAACTCTTTTGGATTTGAACTTTATTCACACATCTGATATGAATGTTGACGCCAGACAACAATTTTTTTTTTTCTATTCAAACATTTTATCAATAAAAGCCCTATGTCTTAACTCAAAAGATATAGGGCAGCTTAAAGGTTTTTGAAATTTCTCCAGTTTGAAATTTCTCAACTTTTTGGTTTTTCAAATTATTGGAGGACGTAATACCCCTTCCTCCCTACTCCTCCTTGGTTGGAAGAAGCATTGCCTTAATATTAGCTAAAGTTTTCTTAACGTAGATTCGGAATTTGGTCTGTCTGTGCGGCACCCCCTCCTAAAATCGGCAAAGTTTTTTTGGCTTCTATGGGGTCTACTTTTTTCTTGTGTGCTTGAAATAAATCAATAAAATAATAATAAGTTGTGAATTTTTTGCTTACCGAGAGGGCTGAGTTAAAATTAGAAAATGATATTAAAACGGCTAGGAAACCGTGTGTGTATATGTATATATATATATATATATATATATATATATATATATATATATATACACATACACATATACACACACGGTTTCCTAGCCGCTTTCATATCATTTTCTATTCATATATATATATATATATATATATATATATATATATATATATATATATATATATATATATATATACACGTTTATTATATATTATGAATATCTTAATTATCCTATATATTTATAAGTTGTCCAAATTGTAAATATGATGACAATAGAATGCTGTGTGTATAGCAACCCAATACAGTTGGGCAGCACCTCTTTGATAATAAAGTGTTTCTCTCTAGTATTTTTTCCATAACGGTCTTCATGTAGATTTGGAAACGTCTCTCGTATGCGAAATGATTTTTTTGCATCAGAAGGGTTTGAACGCAAGAACAACTAGGATTAAAAACAACTTATGTGAACCGAGCCGAAGATATCCCGTTCTTGTTTTTCTCATGTCAATCATCCTATCTAATTTCCCAATTATAAATTCTCTTTGAATTCAATGACACAATCAAATGTAAATTGTTTTTGACCAGATTACTAGTATGAATCTGGAATTGAAAAGGAATTTTTGTATTGCACAGAAAATAAATGAATGCCCCACATCCTACTAATTCTTATATGTGTATGATTGATTGCAGTCGTTTAATTTTTTTTTTTATTATTTAGTTTAATTTGTCAAGTGGTATGGCATATTTTCCATAGCAATCGACGACTTTAATATCTTGTCGCTGACCACTGAGCTAGAAATAGATTCCTAACCTATTATAAAATCCATACTCGTACAAAGCCATTAATCTCTCATTCGCTTCATTATAAATTCCATCTGATCTTCTATTTATGTATTTGCCATTTGATCAATACACTTTGCTGAATGCATGCATACGTTTTTGATGTTTTAAAAAACAACTTATAAACGTTTCTCAGCAGCAGAATTCATTTTTGCTATTTATTTCATTTTGTAAAGAATGAATAATAAGGCACTCTTAAATAGGATTTTTTCTGTCTTATCGTTTTGCCTGAGACAATCGCAGACATTGTTTCTCTGGTTTTGACGATAATAAAAAAGAAAAATCAAACACCTATGTATTAGGTGAAGTGAATAAAACTGAACACGTACTCATTCATAAAAAGCTGAGTAGATGCTCCGGTTAGTTGTGAATAAAGAGAAATTTCACAATGGAACACTTGCTAAGTATATGGAGCATTTGCTTCAAATGTTTGATTCGGAGTACCTACTCACCTTTCTAAGTGAATAAAACTTGAGAACAATCCACTATGTGAGCAGTTACTCAGTTAAATGCCGATCTACTCTTCGAAGACTGAGCCTTTTATTGAGTACCTCCTCAGTTTTTTTGAGAAATAATCACGTGCCCAGTTTTATTCACTTTACAGTGTTTGGATGCAGGAACTATTAAAAATGTTTGGTATATTTATTATTATTTAAAAACGATAATAATATGTGTTTCTTTGACACCGATCAATACTGACCTTCAGGCTGAAGCATTTCTTATAAGATCAGATATTTAATAAAAATTATTTAAAACAGCTAACAATATTACTTTCCCTTACCTATATACGAAGTATTGCGATCGTGAAAATTTTCGAATTCGAGATTTCAAAGGAAATACACGTTTTAAGGTCCCCTGAGTCCATATAACCAAGTCTCGCAAAATGGTCTGTGTTTCTGTGTGTCCGTTAAATTATTCTCTATAAAGGCCTTTAACTTTTCATGTATGTAGTATAGGAAATGCAGGGAAATAAGTTATAATGAAAAGAATTTTTTATTTGCGCATAACTTAAAAAATATGCATTTTATAGTCAATTATGTCTAGACGTGTATGAGATTAAATGATTAAATTATCTAAAAACCAAAAAAAAAGAACCATTAATATCGGATTAGTAATAGCAAAGATTATACGTCTAACACAGGAGCCATGCCGAAATAAAAGAAGAGAGGAAAAGAGACTGCACAGAAGAAAGAAGAGAGCATGGAAGAACTGCAGGATGAAGGATGTAGAAAACTGTAGGACACCTCGTGACAATCGCCTCTTCTTTCAGAAGCTGAATGAGGACCGTAATGCCTTCAAACCAAAAGTAACTATGTGCAGGAATGAGGACGGGAGCCTGTTGACGGAGAGAGAGGGAATTCTGAAGAGATTGACAAGGCACTTCAGCGGTGCGCTTCAACGAGAGAACTTTGAAGGAGAAATAGCCAGAGAAGAGGACGACTTCTCTAACGATGCCGAGCCACCGGATGATGAAGACATAGAAGCGGCCATAGCGAAGCTGAAAAGCAATAAGGCTCCGGGCTTGGATGGAATCCAAGTAGAGCTAATACGCTATGGAGGAATGCAACTGAGAAGGGAACTCCATATCCTCATTTTGAAGATATGGGAGTAAGAGAAGATGCCCGAGGAGTGGAAAAGGGGAATTATCTACCCACTGCACAAGAAGTGGGACCAGTTGGACTGCGACAAATATCGAGGCATAGTGCTCCTCTCATATGCTTATAACACCCTATTCGAGAGACTAGTACCTCATGCTGAGAGGGAGATAGGCGAGGGAGGTCCACCAACTGTTCTCACTGAGGCTGATGCTGGAGAAATGCAAAGAGTATAGAACAGTTCCACCTCTTCATTAATTTTAAACCCGCCTACGATAGTTTAACTCGGCTCGAGCTCTATCAGGCCCTGTTGGAAATGAACGTTCCAACTAAACTGATACGTCTCGTGAAAATGACGATATCGTGTTCGAAGTGTGCAGTACGAGTAGGGAGTGACCTATCGAAGGACTTTCATCAACTTTTCTATTGCGCTGTAAGACAGGGGGATGCTCTTGCCTGTCTTCTTTTTAACTTCGCTGCAGAGAAAGCTGTACGTATGTCCGGAATCCAACTCAACGCAACCCTTCTTAACTGTACAGTTCAGCTTCTGAGGTACGCTGACGATTTTGATTTTGCCACCAGATCGGAACGTGAATTAAGAGAAGCGTTCTTGGTCATAGAAGATGCAGCAAAGAAACTTGGGCTGCACATTAATGAAGCTCAGACCAAATATATGAGAGTCGAAGGAGATGGATCAGGGACCAGTACTTTTGAGGCTGGACCATATAATTTCGAAAAGGTAAGCAACTTTGTCTACCTCGGGCCTGAGATCAACTCCGGAAACGACATCTCTCGAGAAGTCAACAGGAGGATAGCATCGGCTAAACGGTGCTACTTCGGCCTTGTGAAGAATTTTGGAAGCAGGCTCCTCTCGAATAGAACCAAGATCACTCTCTACAAAACCTTGGTCCCTGTTTTAACTTATGGATTGGAAGCGTGGGCCTTTAAGAAGCAAGATGAAAATAGACTTATGATCTTTGAGAGATCAATCTTGCGAAGGGTTTTTGGTCCTTTTAGAGAGGATGGAATTTGGAGAAGAAGAAGAAATGCTGAACTCGCTGGCCTTTATAAGGAAATAGACTTGGTCAAGTTTATCAAGATAGGACAACTTCGTTGGGCCGGGCACGTCGCACATATGGATGATTCGGCGATACCCAGGAGGATGCATGGACAAAGAAGGGTTGGCAGGCCAAATGTCAGATGGGAGGACTCAGTGACATCCGACGCATGGCGTCTTCTGGCAGTCCGAAACTGGAGAGCTGCTGCAGCTGATCGTACTGACTGGCAAAGGCATTTGGAGGAGGTCTAGTCTCGGTGACGGGATGTGGAGCCATCTATGTATGTTTGTATGTATGTAATAGCAAAGATACAGCGGTAATTGGTGGTAATTATATCATGGATTTTACAATTTTCTCGTAAACGGCACTGACGATTTTGATGAAACTTGCCCAATATTTTCTCCTTAAAGCTTTTTAACTTTTCATGTATGTAGTATATCAACGAAAAAATGCAGGGGAAAAAGTTATAGCGAAAAGAAAATTTTATTTGCACAACTCAAAAAGAGAGCATTTTATGCTAAATTTTGTATGAAATCATATGAAAGATAATTAAATTCCCTGAAAAACAAAAAAAAATTATTATTTCAATCGGGTCTGTCTTAGAAAAGATACAGCGTATGTCATAGGGATAACTAGACCTTAGGGAGAAAACCGAGCGCTTCCGGAAGGAGACGAATGTGACCGAACCTCCTCCCACCAAGCCGCCAACCTGTTGTTAACAAAACGCTCTGTAAAAATGTATTGTAATAACATAAAAGTAGAAACTAACTTAATTATTTCTACTTTTATATTATTTAATGGAAACAAAATGATTCCATGAAAACTAAATGGATAAACTCATACAGAATGCACTTCTTTGCATTCTGTATGAGTTTATTTCGAGTAGTGTTTATGTGAACTCTTTAAAATAATTTTAAAGATTATTATTATAGGTTTTTTATTTTTTTTATAGGATTATTATTATTACGCACACCGCACCAGATTTTCCCCCCCGTAACTGTTGTCTAATGACATATTTGGGGGTTGTAGTTTGCGGGAGGGTAAGAGTGTATTCACAAGGAAGTACTATTAAAATGGAAAATTAACAATAATAATAAACAAATTGGTAAGAGAAACAGGTGATTAGCACTGCAGAAGAAATGTATACATACCATTAGTCTTGAACTTTAATTACATATAAGTTAAATTATACATTTAAGTAAATTTATAGTTAAACACTCAATAGTCCAAGATATTAAGCATTTGAACTCTTGAAATGTGTAGGTTGGAATTGTCGTGGCTTTAGAGTTTTTACCTGTTTCACCTGTTGCTATGTTTGAAACATCTATTTTCGAATATTAAAAAAAAAAAAAAGACTGCTATTTAAACGTTCAGTGTCATTGTTTTCGTGTCGATTCTTTAAGTTTTATGATTAATGAAATGTATTCCTTTTAAAGACATTTTCATGTATTGGGTTTTATTAGAAATATGCAGGAAGTATCTTCTTTGTGTGTTTATCCTTGTAGTTTTATTAATCGCAGAATAAAGGTTTCAGAGGATCGTTTACCTAGCGTCCATTTATGTCATATGTGAAAAAAGCTATAAAAAAGTACATTCTTTCCATAAAGTATCCATTATTTCCATATGTGTATGATTTATCACATCACATCATCAGATATAGTAGGACTATGGGCCTCTAAAATTATAAGATATTTCAAAAAATGAAAAAGAATAATAAATACCATTCAATAAAAGGATGAGGAATTTTTCTTTTTTCTTATTTTGGTTTGATTAAAACTCAAATATTATCACTTATAACGTTTCGGGGTTTTGCCCAATCTTCTGAATTCAACTTATTAATTAACTTATCCTTATTGGTCAAAAAATAAATCCATAACTATTTCTACATTTCATGTAGTATGTTTCATAGTAATATGTTTAATGATTTATTGAACATTAATTAATTGATGGATATGATAAAAATAACACTAAACATTAATTTGTACAGATAAAGGAAATTAGAAACCCGTCCAACCTAATTGACAACAAAAAATTGAACAATTAATTTTTTCCGATAGAACTTAATAATTTGGATTTATGACCCATTTTGGGGCGAGTGGAATGTTAACCTAATTTACAAGAAGAATTGAATATTTATCATGCAAAAAAGTTATTCATACAGTAACAGCTGTTGTGAAAATAACATCTTTTCGGTTAGAACTTGGTTGTTTCGATTTACGAGCCATTTTGGGGGAATTACCCTTCAATTTGGATCATTTGTCCCATTTTGGGTTTGTATATGAATAAGATATTATATATTAAGTGAAAACCATGTGGTGAGCACAAACTAACAAGTTATTTTCACGACAACTCTTAGTTATGAAAATATTTTTTTTGCATACTAAATTTTTTTTTTGTGAATTAGGTTGACAGCCCATTCCCTCCAAAATGTCTTAAACCGAAATGATTAAGTCCTACCTCAAAAGATTTATTGTTCATTTTTTGTTGTTAATTAGGTTGTACGGGTTTTTAATTTCCTTTACCTATAATAATTAATGCTGAATGCTGTTTTTTATCATATCCATCAGTTAATTTATGTTCAATCATTTGTTAAACATATTTTTCTCCGAAAAAGCTAAGTGTATGAATACTTTGGAGTATCTCGTAGTTGGAGTGTCTCTGTTTCATATTTTTATGAAATAGAGAAGCTCCTAATGAGGAAATTTTCACATCCTTTTAATCAATAATATATTTAAAGTATATCTTACCTATGCATTAACTGGAAAACTGGAAAAACCTGAATCTTTATTTGTCATCTTAAAAAATGGTGTGGTAAAATTTATTAATAATTATTATTAATAATTTTCCGGATGCATCTTAATTCTAAACTACATAGATACCAAAGTTTCATAGTTCTTAATTTAATTTTCTTGATAAATAAGTTACAGTAAAACAAACACTTAATAAAATAATTAGCATTATTACGAACGTATGTTTTCGAAAATATAGATCTCTAAATAGGGTGTTAAAATTTTTACTAACTAATTAATATTAATTTAAGTTTTCTTATTACCCCCAAACTCTCTAAAATGTGTTGACATACTTGTGTTGATCAATTTGATTAATTGCCGGGTGATAGGTACACTCCTTCTTAATTAAGGGTATCTCGAATACTCTTCCATTTTATTATTATTATTATTATTTTTTTGAATAATGTCATAAATTTAAGATTTATTCCCTTTTTCACATGATTTATTGCTGGATCATTTCATTAAAAAAAAAATAATGCTTATGTAAGTTATAGTTATCATTTAATTTCAACTGATTTTGTTTTTTCCAACGTAATTCTGATTGTGATAGATGAATCAGCGTCATTTGAATCAACAAACATTTGGTTAAATCGTGAACAGCGATTTAATTATCCAAGAAGTACGTGATATCTGATAGGACACAAAGCTTCTTTCAGAAAATTGTCTTGGTGTTCACATGTCTCTCATGATTCACAAGTGAATCACGAATGACGAAGATCGTAGATATGATTATGTATCGTAAAATTATAGTGGTATACAATAGTGGTACTAAAATACTACTCAAGATTAATAATAAAATATGATGAACTTCAGAATTCTTTTTTTAATGACTTTATTTAATTGATTTATTGCTAAACATTTTTAGTTAGCTTGAATGTTATATGTCAAATTAAATGACATTAAGGTAGAGGAAATGCAATGATTTCTCCAACAAAAAAAAAATTAGTTTAATATTTCGTGGAATATACATGGTTTAAATTATTACTGTTATTGGGTGGTAGTAGTGGATCTCTAGACCTTGCGGGGCCCTTCTTGGTTAGGGCGGAGCGCTGCTGTGGGATTGGGAGCTATGGAACCACCAAGAGGAAGGGAGAGGAGGGCCTCCTAAAATTATAGATTTGTGAATAATGTATTAGTCATTTATTTAATTTTTCTATGACCTGGGAGATCTCTCCCTTCGCCCTCCCATTTGGTCTCCCCCTGGGTGGTAGTCGTCGCTCTTAAACTGATATTAGGTTTCAATGAAATATCGAAAGCAGGGTTCAATGTTAATTTAAAATCGAATAAATATCGATTAAATTGTCGCTCCCTGGAGATTGTGGCTTTGCTTTTGATACAGTTAAAACGTTTCTTTATTTTATTAGATCAGTACAAGTAAAACTTAAGTTGCTCATTTGAAAATTTGTTCTACCTAGAGGCAGGCACTAGATAAACCTAGGAACTCTAAGAGAAAATAATCTTAAAATTTCAAATACTAATCAACATTTGAAACCCTTTTCCTTGACGAATAGCTTTAATTTTTGTTACCTTCGTGACGAAATAAACAAACTCCCATGAGTAATGCATCCTGAATAATTCCTTTGAATGGGGTAACAATTTAACCCCCTTTGGTCCAATGACCTATACTTTGTAATGACAGTTGTGAAGTATGGAATGTGAAAAAACGCATTTTTCACATTCGTCAAATAGTCCAGGATTTTGGTGCTTTGATCGGGAACGTTTTGGAGAACTTCTGAAAATTTGCTCATTTTCGTTTTTTGGGATGCTGTTATAAATTCATAATATAAGTTTCTATTAACAAACAAATTTTTAATGATCTCACATTAAGCCTCAACATAAAAATATTGGCTCATTCGAATCCGGTAGCTATAGTTCTTTGATCCAATTTCTTAATCTAAGGATTGACTTTATGACTTGTGATTAAAAGCCTGTTCAATTCTAATTTCTATTCTTATCACTTGAGGAGATCATAATAAGAATTTAAACATCATAATAAACATAGTGCTCGGATTTATGTGACTTCAAACAATCTGCTTGAGGTTGGACAAAAAACAAACATATGAGAGAATAACAGTGTTAAAAAAACAAATACAACCCGTCCGAACTGGAATTTGAAATTGAGTTTTTTTTTCTTTATTTTTAATCGCGTACTCACGAGATGCTAATTACGATTTTCAACTTTATTACTTCACATTTTTCCCGGAAATAAAAAAAAATATATATATTCAAAACCTTTTTTCGTTTTTCTCCTATAGCATGAAAACTATATATTATTAGAATAAATTATTTTGTTAATTTTTTACTAAATTAAAAAAGAGTAAATTACCTATGTGAATTGTTTCAACAACTCTCCTGTCTTGAAAAAATATTTTTTATTCCATTTTTCCATACTTTGATAAAATTGTTTTAGTCCACATTTTAATTGTCACGGTGATAATTCATTCGTTCTCAAGAATCGTAATTTTCATGCTGATTAACTTCCAGCCCATTTATAACCCATCTCCAATGGCCACGATTAAGTTATTCAAATATTTGGTCCTTAATCCATTAGTGACAAGACAAGTACTAATAACAAGTTTTAAGTTGTCATAACTAACTGCGTAGTTAATCGGACTTTTTAATTTATGGCTACAGCTGTTAGATTTACCAAATGTCAGAATTATTCTAACAGATTTTTTGGTGATTTCGTCACTTAGAAATTCCTAATCCTAGGCGCCAACCCTTGAGGATTTGGAATTCAAGACTATGACTAGATTGTTTTGAAGTGACGAATATGAAAACCTCATTATTGCATATTTGATAGTTGGGCATGGTATGGGACTAGAGATAGACCAAAAGTATTCTGAGTAATAAGTACCGAGTATTTTACTCGAATACTCTGTGCTCGTTACTCAAGAGTACTTTTTCCCCATCTCTAGTAGGGACGGTACATCGACAAATACATGAAAATTAATTGAATCTACAGGATGTCCCTTAATTCAAAGAGGTGTTAGTAGACCTCAAGAGTGAAAAGTACTCATATAGGCCATGGTCCGATCCCTCACAGAAAAGCAGGAAATTTAAGTTTTGTGTTTTTAAAAGGAAATTACGTTTTTTCTTGAATTGGAAGCGATCACTCAAAAACTATTCAAGGTAATTAAGTTCTTTTATTACATTATCGTAAAGTAGCCAAAGTTCCCTTTAAAAAATATAGTTTGACTTAACAACATCTATTGTAAGGAGTCTTTCGGAGGGACCAATTGCGAAAGGATTTTTTTTTTTTTAAATCAATCTTTACTTGTGTATATTTTTCTTAGTTCCTGTTTATTTATAGATATTTCTTTTTGTTAAGTTTCGTTTTATTTCACAAAAAAACTTTTTATTCTGTATGTTCGTGATATTTTATCGACTAGAAACAAAGTGAATTTAATAAATTTCATTCTCAAAACATTTCATTGTCGGTGAAACCTACTTCCTCAATTCATTAAAAGCCACAATTTTTGGCTAACCAGGAGACAATTATGGACCAACCCGAAATGAAATCTATACTTCTTTTATTCGAAATTAAATATGATGCTTAAGTGACCAAATAAATATCTCCTATAGTCAAACAATCACTCACCGGAATTACTGGAAAAACCCCAACCCCTAAGCCGTTTACCTATAAGCACCCCACCTCTCTTCCATTGCTAGTTCAGCGCGAGAACAAACCAATACAAACTTTTCTGTTTGATATAATCTACTTAAACCTTGGTGAATACCAATATGTACTTGATTTTAATTAAATTCATAATTCATAAATGTTTTAAAATACTAATTTATATTACATTTAATTGTATATGTATAATCTCACACCGCTCAGCGGTAAACGAGGACAAGATTAAAAAAAAAAAAATGTATAATAACACCAAACTGTATTTTGAATTGCTTATTTTTGAATTTTTGTTTGTTTTTAGAACTGAAGATGAATGTATAACATTCGAAAATAGTTTTCGATAAAAACAAATGACAAATAATTTATCAATCTCTAATTAGATTGATACATAACCGGATTGATACATTATGTAGGATACATAATAAGATTGGTACCGGATGTCAATTGATTGTTTGTTAGTGTTGTTTTTCTTTTATCTCATAGTTTCATTTGTATTTATTTTTTTACATTGCTGCTATTTCAGCTAATGGTAGTAACAGATTCGTAACTTTACTGCTGAGTGTAGAAAAAAAAAAAAAAAACAACTCTGAATTTTTGACACTCGTAAGTTTAAAATAGGGCCGACGATATAACTGTAAATATATCAGATGATTTAAATAGTTGAAATAATAATTATTGTTACTAACAAAGGTATAATAATTATTATTAAAATTTTATTAATTCATTTTTCTTTTTTTTTTTAATTATGTTTTATCAGTTTATTTTGTAAACACAAAGAAATAACTAACTACAGCTTGTAAATATGATGCACATAGTATTAATGGTATGAATGTGACTAGAGGTGAAATATGTAGGTACTGGTAGCATTTCATTGACCTCGATGGAATAGGTTGTGATTGCTTGATTGTTCCTGCTTCTCACTTGAACCTTTCACAGGTAATATTGGCCAAAATATTTCAAACCCGAACTTGAGTAGATTAGGGTTGCCAATAAAATACAAACATCGGTAACCAAATAAATTATGGATCAGATTGTGATTCATGATATTTATATTTTGTATTCGATCCATCAGTGAAATCGATATTTAAAGATGATATTTCTTACTATTTGTTTTAGATGTCTTCTAATGGCGACTTTGAATGCTAATTTTGCGAACTGCTACTTTTTAACAAAGATCCGATTATTCGATACCTAACCTAAAATGTATTCGTTGGACATACTTTCAAATGCCTACTAGCTCAAAATTTAATTTATAAAAAATAAATAGTTGAACTACAGTTTTTCTTGTTTAATCAATAAGTTTTAAATTACCGTTTTTTTTTTAAATAAATGAGTATATTGCTAACTGATTAATAATGCAATTAATCATTTAAAAATAATAGCGTTTTTGTTTTATTTGTGATATTCTATTTGTTTTTTTATTTGCTAGTAATTCTTCTCTTTTATTTAATTGCCTTTCAATATTTAATGTTATTTCTGTTTAATTTAACGTTTGCTGTATAATATTCCTCATTTCATAATGTTATTCGTCAAATTTTCTTGGGTTATTCCGTTTAAAGTTATTCTCTAAAATAAATAGAGAAATACTTATACATAATAATACTTTAAAAATGTATTTATATTTTCTTTTATTACATTTATTATTATTCTAATGGATTCTAGGTTTTAAATTTTACGTACTGTGCATGATAGTCAATTATTTTTTTTCTGCGCTATCAATCCTTTTCCGTTGTTTAATTTTTCTTCACTTAACATAGGATTATAAATGTATTTACTTAATTATTATTTTCATCACAGAGAATATTTAATAAAAGCGTACGTGGGAAATAGCAAATCGGGTATAAAGGCCTTCCAGCCTTCTTCTGACCCAGTTTGGGAGAATCGATAATTTCACCCTACAGATGTTGAGTTACGGGGGCGGTAGTAAACTGGATCTAAGCTCAAATAACTCAACTTTATTATTAATCTTTATTATTTATTACTTTATTATTAAGCATTAGTAATTTTTTTATAACAGTAATTATAATATAATATATTATGATAAAAATTAACTGTTAATAAAATACCATAAACGAAAATTTATCCAGGTTTTCTTGGAAGGTAATAAATCAATAGTATTTTGATGTCAAGAAATATTTTCCTTGATAACAACTTTAAAAATAGATTAACCAATTAAAACACTTTTTTATATTAAACATAAATAAATAAAATACTTAATTAGCCAAATATTTTATTTTTAAATTAGGCCCCATAAAATGATAATTTTTGGTAATTATGTAAATTGTATATGTTTAAAAAAAAAATGCTCGAAATCAAGTATCTGAAACGAAATCGACTTTAGACTAATTATGAGGCATTGGCCCAAAATTCAATTTCTTTTCAGATATTCAATTTCTAGAATTTTTTAATTAAACAAATTTATATAATCATATATAATTTTATATGCTCTAAACCTAATTCCTCCCTCCAATATTCAACCACAGAGCGGTGTAGAAATATGCAGCCTTTAGCAAATAATTAATTATTTGTTTATAATGATGAGAATGGACAAACGGGCTTAAAATAAATGTTAATTAAGCTCCTCTCTGTGGTTTGTCGTGAAAATGAGGTCAGAAAAATGGAGTTGTTGGCACCTCTATCGCCAATGTGGCCAGAAGTCAGAAACTCCAACTCATATATATTAGGCCAATGTCCACACAGCATGCATCCCTCCTTGTCACCCGCCGGCACTATAATATAAAAAAATCCGTGAGCAGTAGAACTCCGTCACTAAAGTCGTATTTTCACGTTAAAAAAATATAAAAACGGGGGAGTAAGAAAAAAAGACTTCCCTAACATGGTTAACATGGTTCTGCCTCTCCGCTGACCGTCGATACAAATTTTCAGCCCTATAAACTAATATGATGGAGCTAGAATGAAACGGGTTTTTTGAATTTGAATAAAGCCTTTTATTACAAACAGTAACAGAATTTTACTATTTTTACTTCTGATGCTACTTACAATATTTACAATTTTATACAATATTATGAAACGGGTTTTAAAGGTGCGCAAATATTTTTAAAAATCTGAAAACCCAGGGGGTGAGGGAACCAAGCCGAGACCCCCAAAGGATCTGTAAATTGTCATTTACATATGAAATGACAATTTACCGAAAATGAGATCTCCAAATTTTCAAAATTGACATTTCCAAAGCGGGGAAAAAAAAAATATAAATATATATCAGACATCTCCAAATTTTCCAGAATCGTGCTCTAGAGGTTATGAAACGGATAGAGAACGCAGTCCCGCCGCTCACCGCCGACTTTCGACCCACTGCAATAGTTTATTTTTTTTCGGGGAAAATACGACTAATAAGGCATTGAAACAATTAAAATGGCATATGGCTATTTATACATATACATATGTATTTGATAATACTCGTCCGATTTCGATGCAACTTCTTTTGTTTTATAAGTAATTTAATTTCCTTCCGAATGCAACAGGTTTGGAGCTCCCTAACTCACCTTGGAAGGGTTTTAAAGGTGCGCAAATGTTTTAAAAAATCTGAAAACCCAGGAGAGTGGGGGAACCAAGTCGAGACCCCAAAAGAATACTTCCCCAACACCAGCTTTATTCACAAACAAATTTTCAGCCCTATAAACTTATTAGTTTTAGCTTATAGGGCTGGAGCTATAACCTTATTAGGTGGAGCTGTACGATCCGCAAAACTTAAAAAATGCCGAAATTTCAGGTAAACATACCGAAATTTTGACTGGAATTTACCCATTCTTTAATGGTATCGTTCTGCCTTAAAGAAAGCCCTACATACCGAATTTCAGCTCATTTGACCTAAAGGAGGCCGCTGGAGGTGCTCAAATGTAGCGGGAATAAAAAATATATATATATATATATATATATATATATATATATATATATATATATATATATATCAGACATCTCCAAATCTTACATAATCGTGCTCTAGGGTTTATGAAACGGATAGAAAACGCAGTCCCACCGCTCACCGCCGACCTTCGACCCACTGTAATAGTCTATTTTTTCGGAGAAAACACGACCTAAAAGAATATAGCATAACTGATAGCGCATAAAAATTAAAAATGTTTAGATAGATAGATGAATACGTTTATTTACAAGTATTTGCAGACATGCTTTTTATGTACAACGTATTTTAGACAGTGAACCGAGTTCGTCTGTCCAGGTTTCTTTATTCTTTATTAATACATTGATCTGTGAATACAAAAATAAAAAAAATAATATAGCACATTTTAGGATTTTTTACAAATTACGCCAGATTGTTCGACATAAATAATTAATTAGTAATTATAATTTATCATAATCTAGACCATTTAGTAATTGAAATGTTTCATTTGGATTGAATACCTTTTTTCCTATGAAAATCATCCTAAATCTAGTGAGCACAGATCGAGATGAAATGCATCGTATCCTCAAGAACATTTAAATTGCACAATGAGCAATTATTTCTTTTATTTGTCCAAGGTTGGTCGTTTAAGTTAAATAAGTCTCCCCTAGTCTTGAAAATAAGCCTGATACAATGTATGTCTTTTCCTAACTCAAAATAGGTGACATCATAATTTAATTTACTGTACATTATATGATGCTCTGCACTCCTACCTCGTTCGATAAATCCATCTCTTGCTTGTTATTTTAATCATGACATTTTTGTGTGGGTTATTCCAGACCTAATACCTTAATAATATAATTATGTGTATCAATATGATATAACTATGTAGAGGATTCAATTTTATCTCCAAATAGAGCATGTAGTTTGGTGTAATAACGGGTGAGTACCCGTTGGGGTCAATTATTCTTTTTACAAAATAACGTCAAAGCTTCTCCACTGAATCTGAGTTTTCGTATCTCCACATTTGCGCACCATAGCACAATACTGCTCTTACTATGGAGTTAAAAACATCGATTTTTTTGCTTCAATGGGACTTGCTTGTTTGACAATCTAGACCAAACCACATTCAAAATATTTTTGCAAGCTGTGAGTTTAAGTTTAAAATGTGATGCTCAGATATTTGTTTATTATATCGGTTGGTTTCTCCTCAAAGTACCACTTTCTCTTATTTGATTTTGCTTTTTTTCTGCCGGAGATTATTATTTTGGATTTATCTAGATTTAGCTCTAAGCTCCATGTTCTACAATAAACTTCTAGTTTATAAATCATTTCTTGCAAAATGAGGCCATTATCTGCAATAAGAACAACCTCAGCAGGATACAACAACATATTCAGCCTTTGCCCTGCGATAAGAATTCCACTCTCTACCCATTCCAACAGGTCGTTAATAAACAAAGATAAAAGTAGCGGACTCAGTGTCTTAATCCAGTATAAGAATAGATACTTTCAGATATACAGATTTATCCACACTCTAGGGTTCGTTACGTCATACAGATTTTTTAGTATGTTGAGGACTTTTGTAGATATATTAAACGTACTTAGCTTGTAAAATAGTACTGTCCTATCAACTAGGTCAAATGCAGATTTAAAATGAATTGAATTTTAAATTTATTATTCTATGTAGTGTAAATAGATTTTCAAATGCGGAATAACGAGGTCTGAATCCTGCTTGATTTTCATTTAATATATAATTATCTGTCGTCCATTTCATAAGCCGCTCTAACAGGATTCCAGTAAATATTTTTGCTATACTGTTAAGAAGCGATAGTTACTGACACATTGATATCTCCTTTTTTGGAAATTGGAAATATAATTGACTCTTTGAAGCTGTTTGGAAGCTAAAAATTAAAAATGTTTCCATGAAGTCTATTACCTGGATACAGATGGTTCAAAGAGTGTTGTGGCCATGTCATGCCTATTCAAACCTATAAAAAAAGAAGCGCTGATCGTAATTACTACAGTTTGATTTGAAACGAATGTTGAAGAATAGGTTATCAAAGTATAGACGAAAAAGGTGAACATTTATGGAAAAGTTTTAGTTACCGGTTGTAGAACATACAAAAAAAAAAAACTCAAAGAGAATTAATAAGAAATTTACAGGATGTAGTTAAATCATAAATACACTTAATATCAACATTCAACATATATTCGTAAATCAGTGATACTCCTACTACTTTATTTAAAAATATTATAATAGTTAAATTTAACTAACTAAATAATTACATGGATAAGTTTTGACCTAGATGGATAAACAATGTTATTATATAAAGTAAATATATGTTACATTGTTTATGATAAAAATGATTGTAATAATATTTTTATTACAGTTAGTTATTTCCTGAAGATGAAGTAAAACCGCGAAACGTTGTTGTTTAGTAAAACGATTTTTATGGTCCTGACGAAGGACATTTTTTCGCATCCTACGTTAAATAACAATTATTACTATTCCGATTTAGAATATATTATTGAAATGAATATATAAAATGTTGTTAAATATTTCTAACCAGTGTGAACATGGGATTAATTTGAAAACTTTTCAGTAAAATACATTTAAAGTTTAATCAAAGTTGGTTTTAGGCATCTTGTTAATATTTATACACGATGTAGAATTCGTTTAACTTATACAACCGTATTGTAGACCTCACTCGTTTTAGTCACAAGGCGAGTTAACTTTGTTTTTCATAACTGCAGATATTTTATTTTTCATGGGAAATAATACTTGGTTATGTTATGGTATTGTGCCTTAAGCATTTTAATAAGTTGATAATTTATAATGACCGACAATCAACAATCATTTTTAAAGCTTGGTCATTCTTGATTATATTAACGACACCTAAATATAATATTTATGGGTATATTTTTAGGGTATTTTCCTTTTTCTCCTACCTTTTTCAAGAAAACTAATCGAAAAATATAAAGCGAGAAAGTTAAAGTTGTACTGTTGTACTGTTATTTCTCGTTCGTAACAGTTAACGTTGATGATATTATGATGAGATGATGATATGATATGATAAGATGATGATTAACAGGCGCACACGTGGAACTGTGAAAGAATATAGAAGGAAACGAAGGGAAGAAAAATGCTTACATCGCAGGAAGAAAAGTGAAAATAAGAACAGGGAGTTAAAGGAGTAAGAGGAGTCTAGGACCATTGGGGACACCAGGAAGTTCTACACAAATGTTAATAGAATCCGAAAACCATTTAAGCAAATCCCTTCGATGTGTGTGGATGAGCAGGGAGCTCTCCTATCTGAAAAACAGGCCTGCCTAACAGAATGGAGAAGATTTTTCGAGAGGTTTCTGAATGGCCCAAGTGTAGAAAGACAGATAGAGCCCCAAATCCTAGAATTCCAAATTGGTGACTTAGAACCACCAGATGAAGACGAAGTGACAGACGCTCTCAACAAGCTGAAAAACAACAAAGCGCCAGGCCTCACTTCCGAATTGTTCGAGCATGGAGGAAACGAACTCACCAAACTCCTTCACAATTTACTGATAAGCATCTGGACTGAGGAGATTATACCAACGGATTGGAAGAAGACTGTTATATACCCAATATGCAAAAAGGATGAGCTAATGAAATGTTCGAACTACCATGGTATCGCTTTGCTCCCTTGCGCCTATAAAATACTGTACAACATTCTGTTTCAAAGACTTTTACCGTATGCAGAGCGAGAACTGGGTCAATATCAGTGCGGATTTAGACGAGGTCGATCGACAATAGACCAAATTTTCTGTCTGAGAACTATTCTGGAAAGAGGTCGTGGATACAAACTTAAAACCCATCATTTGTTTGTCGACTTTAAATCAGCCTACGACACAGCAGATCACGCAAAGCTATACGAAGCATTAACTCATTTCGGAATCCCCAGAATGCTTATAAGATTGATAAGGATAACGATGGAAGACATTGTTTGTGTTGTGAAAATTCGGGGCAATATCTCAGAAGAATTTTCTACAAAAAAGGGAGTGAGACAGGGTGATGCTTTAGCATGCCTCCTCTTCCTAATAGTACTGGAAAAGGCTGTTCGAGACTCCAACATTCAAACGTCGGGCACGATATTTAACGGGATGGTCCAGATTCTCGCTTTTGCTGACAACATTGACATAATTGGACGCTCTCGGCAGGCGGTTACTGAATCCTTCTTGTCAATGAGGAAAAAACAAAATACATGGTAACCCAGGAGACCCCTCGGCAGGATTGTGATAGAGTAGATTTTGGCCCCTACAAGTTTGAGCAGGTTCAAGAATTTTCTTACCTAGGTTCGCAGATAACCAGCAATCCGACCGATTCTGACTTATGGATCTGAGACATGGACACCAACAAAGGCTGTGGAACACGATCTTCTAGGATTGGAACGCAGGATATTGAGAGGAATTTGTGGTCCAGTACTTGTAGATGGAGAATGGAAACGGAGGAAGAATCAGGATATCTACAAGAAGTTTGATGCCCCTGATGTCGTTAAATTTATAAAAGCAGCCCGACTCAGATGGGCAGGTCATGTTGCCAGAATGGGAGATATTATACCAAGGAAGCTTCTGGTGGACGATGCGTCGGAAGACCAAGTTGCGACGGAGGGACTGTGTGGACACCGATGCAAAGAAGTTTGGAGTGAGAGACTGGATGGTGGCAGCAAAAAATAGGGACACCTGGCGGTTGCTGTTGGCGAAGGCCATGACTCGCTAGCAGGCTGTAGTGCCAAGGAAAAAAACAAACAAAAAAAAAACAGTTAACGTATATCCAAACAATGTAACCCGTTATTTAGTTCCAGCCAGCAGTTGAGAGTATATTCCTCTCTGCACAAAAATATTTTGATTTTATCTATAGGTATGAATAGAACAACAAACGCAGATGATCATATCCGTGATAATTTGTTACATTTTAATTTTTTTTAAATGATGTTTTATATAATAATTTTATTATAATGAGCAGAAGTCTGATGCTGTACCATTGACCAGTCTCTATATTAAAATACATTGTACGACTTTATACATACGACTAACAAGTATTCTTAATAAAAAATTAAAGAAGAAAAAACATAAATAGCTTTCTCATTTATTGTTACATTTTAAAGAAACTGGCCAAGACCCTTTAAATGACCGTAATCTGATCTTCAGAATAAGGAACTGGTGTTATGTGCCTGATAATTTATATCGCGTGTAACATAATCCGTTATCAGCATCGTATTATAATTCACATAATATCGATATAAGCCATGAAGGACAGATATACGTGGATATATACTATTGAATAAGATAGTTCTTTTAAGATTTCATTAAGTATTTAACTAGAAACAAAGGATTCCTATTCATGTATCGTTTTTTCCGCCGCATGTATAATAAAAATTACAAAGTACTCTAGAACTCTTAGGAGGCTACCACATCTTGTAAAAAAAAAAATGACTTTGAGGACCGAACGCCACCTAGTCCGTGGCACACCACTTGTAAAACCTTACAAATTCATAAATTACAATAATTCGTATCTGTTTTTATTATATTAAAAAATTAAAAATAAAATAGCTCTATGTATGTAAATATTTACTTTTAGAAAGCAATTTGAATTTTATACCAACACAATAACAAAAACATATAGCTGTAGAATGAACATTACTTGTAAAAAAAAATTCTACTTAAATTGAAATTGTGGAAGCTCCAAAAATTTATTTATTCAATTGTTCTTAAGAAAACCATCGTTGGTTGCGGGGAACTGCACTAACACAATAACAAAAACATATAGCTGTAGAATGAACATTACTTGTAAAAAAAAATTCTACTTAAATTGAAATTGTGGAAGCTCCAAAAATTTATTTATTCAATTGTTCTTAAGAAAACCATCATTGATTGCGGGGAACTGCACTAAGTAAGCACTCATTTATTTTAAGCATAGCTGGGAGGAGGAAAGTATAATAATGCTGACAAACTATATAAAAACAAAAATACTAAGTTGCTATAGTATTTTATAATGATTTGAGTATTTGTTCTATGTTACGGCATTATATAAGCAAAAAAATAAATAAATAAAATAAAATGAAAAATTGATGTTTTGTTAAATATATTTACGCTAGAAATCAACCAAAAACGTACAAAAATATGCAATTCATTTTCGTAACAAAACGAACTAAGCTGTCATGTAATACTATTGTTATTTAAATTCTAACTTATCGCCAAGTTACTAATTTTGGTATGAATGAACTAAATATGAAGTTAACATATTATCGCAAAATCACCTTAACAGAACTCTAGATGTTAGGTATATTTGATATATTTATGTTTTAATATGCAATAAAAATAAGTTTAAGGAGTGACGAAGGTAAATGATAAAGTTAAGATAATCTAATCGTCGGACTCGTGAATATCTTTGCCCCGAGGTATAGAAAGAATAAATTACCCTATATTCTCACCTGTTTTAAAATGCAAATAAGTGTGTAGGATACTAGCACGTCCGTATAGAAGGTGAGCCTACCGTGCACTTCCTCCTCCCTCCCCCCACATCCTTATAAATCGCACATTTTTGTGTTCCTTGTTACTGGTTTTTAAAAAAAAAACCAGTGTCATAAAAAAAAAAAAAGTTGCCACACTGTGCCGTAATGTCGTCCAAAGACGGCGGACTGACGAGTTCGAATTTAGTTAGTATCACTGACATTCAGTATTTGGCTTAATTTCGCCATAAATGACTTTTTTTTCCAAAGCTAGATAATCAGAAAATCATAAGACATAGAATAATTTAAAAAAAAACCTGTAAAGTCAATTTTTTCAATCCGTTCACACGAAAGTTCTGATTTCAAGAGCAGTAGCAATTCAACGGCCTTCATTAACGAAAAAACCTTTAAAAAAACATGAAGAGCTTTTATTCTTTCCTAAAAACCAATAGCCACTTTTAAAAATATTCGAAATATGTGCCTCGAACTAAGAAAATAAACTTAACGTAAGCGCTTCACTCTTCTTGGAAAATAAATGCAATTTAAATAAAGCATCTCGCTTACTTTCAAAAACAGACAATTATATGATTTATTTTTAGAATGTACATACAAATAAATCCCAGTAGAAAATTGCAGTTGTCGCTGTCGTCTTCCTCGTTGCCATCATCTTCGTTGTCATCGTTATATTCGACTGACCTATATTTTTTGAATGCATGCTCCTGATTTAGGTCCTGGACAAAAAAGTCTCGATTTCATTTTGATTTCATAGATTCATTTTAAAAATCATTCATTCCTTATGAAGTAGTTGATATGGATTATTGGAAACCATACATAGTACATATATATATAATTGTAGCGTACTAATACAAGCTCGTTAATGAAATTTAGCTAAATTACGTCGATCAAACTGATAACTATTCCATTTATGAATAGATAATCATTGAGCGCTTACGTCACTACCGCTTCACCGCTAAATAACTTCATTTTCTGAGCTCGAAGTTCATATTTCGAATATTTTAAAAAGTGACGATATGGTTTTTAAAGAAGAATAGACGCTCTATATGTTTTATTTAAATCCTTTTTCGTTATTGTTGGCCGCTTAATGGCTGCTAATCTCGAAATCTGAACTTTCGCGTGAACGACTTTACTGTTGGTTTTTAGTGAATAACCATATTTTTTTTTGTGCTTTTTAATTTCCAAAGCAATTATTTTTTTAAATTATTCTATTTCTCATGGTTTTCTGACTATTCAGCTTTGAAAAAAATTCAATTATGGCGGAATTAAGATATATTCTGAATAACAGTGACCAAAAAACTAACTCAAATTTATTAGTCCGCCATCTTTGAACGCCATTTTGGCAATGTGGCCAATTTTTTAAATCACTAGTCACAAGGAGCACACTATATGTGCACACTAGTCACAAGGGAAATATATGTGCCTATAAACATACCTCTTTTAATAAATTAATCAGTTAATTCTTATTATTTAATTTAACTGTTAGTGTTCAGATTTTTTATGGTTTAATCACTCATGTTTTTGAATAACTATGGATTGAAATTGATTAATTTTTCACTATATTCATATGTAAAGTCATGATGGAATGTAATATTTTCGATCCGACGGTGTTGAACTGTCTATTGTTGTCTTCCTTGCACGAAATTCTAAAATGTTGCCACACGTGTTTGATTTACAAGCTGAGATAAATGGAATATATTCATCGTTTTCGTGTTTCTAGACGATGATTATTTTGGCGTTTGAATTTCATGTAATGTTATTAGACAAGAGCCTGTGGAATTCGGTCATTACGCTGAGAATGAGTTGCACATTTCACAATGGTTCGATTCTATTATATTCTAATGAAGACTCGAGAGTGGTTCCAGATGTACGCCTCTTGTCAGAAAAGTCGTCTGTATCAGATTGATATTGCACTGCATCATGATAAATTAAAAATGTATCTTAGAAATTCTTAAGATCTCATGTGAAATGATCTGAAGTAACTAAATAGTAAAACCTAAAGGTATGGGGTGGTTAGGGCTGTTCGAATTCATATTAGCTTTTGCGTTTGGTCAAAATATTGGAATTTCATCTGATTATATATGCAATTTTCTTCACTGTTATTGTTTATTCATTTAGACATTATTATGAACAAAAATTAGAATGAACAATCATACGATTTCGTAAGAAGTGTTACTAGCAGTGGCGGCTCGCGGATTTGAACTGTGGAACTGGAGCACTCCCTTTTCCGCTTGATATTATCAATAACATTCAATACAATGAATCCTTTATTCCTTTCTTTATACTTGTACTGTTTATAATCCTTAAGCTTAATGTCAGTTACATTACATCAAAATTCGTTTTAAAAAACTTGGTCCGTTACTCTTAAGACCGTACGAAATGCCGAGTAACCAATGGCGGCTCGTTTCATAATTTCATATTTTATGAAAAAGATACAAAAATATTGGTATGGAACTGTGAGCTTCACAGTTCCACCGGCGAGGAGTTAGCTATCGTGCGCTTGAATATGAAGCGAGGTGGCGAACAGTGGAGAAAAAAAGACAAAAACCGAACGTAATTCTTTAACTTCCAAACGGAGCGACCTAGAACCTTCAAAGTTTGTACATATACCAGTCTTTCTCTGTGAATTTAATCTATCAATAGTAATATTAATCATTAGAAAGAAAAAATTATAGAATATTATAAATTCAAAGCAACAAAAAAAAAAAAAAAAAAAGAATAATAATAATGTCGGAGGGTCGGGGTGGCCGAGCGGGCTAACGCGCTTGCAAAAGTGCACCTACTCACAAACCCAAAGGTTGTGAGTTCGAATCCCGGTACCGGTATTACTTTAATTTAATTAAATTAATAATTCAAGCAATTTATTACCCCTCCCTCCGGGTAAGTGAGGCCCGTCAGCCTATTGGAGGCAACTCACATTGGCCGAGCGTAGGAGTGATGACTCTATCCCGTGTACCTAAATTGAGAATCTCGGTGTGGTCTTCCAGGACGTGAAATGGCCGCCCGTAGGTTTGGTCTATGTACGGTCTGCTTCAGAGAAAGAAATATAGGTCCTCGTCCGCCTGTTGACTCCGAACAGGCATAATCCGTGGATCTTGTTTGTCACTGTCCTTGAACCTGAGTGAGTTGGTGGGAAGGTCACTGCCGAATTGGCCTCTAAGGGACCGGTCATGGAGCAAAGGATAGCCTGCCGCTGCACCATGGAAACCATGGATCATAGCAACGTGAGGTTGGGTGACCCCCTCCAGGCTGGCTGTCTGTTCTCCCGCAAGTAATACTTGACATGTCTGTATGAATACCACATCGCGCTGCCAAAAATCTCCAGGGTCTACAGTGCCAACCGAAAAAAATAATAATAATGTCTGTCTGTACTATAACACACAGACTGTCTGTCTGTCTGTACTATAACACAAGCGAGGTGAAAAAACGTGTTGGTGGAAGGTATTGTTTGTGTTTTTACACTGCGTGTGTTGTGTTTGAAAACCCTGTACTATATTATGAATTATATTGTTATCCTACTTTTTGCTTTTCTATGTTTCATTTTTTTTTCGGTTTTTGTTTAACTGAAAATTTTAATCATGGCATTGCATTCTAATCGTTTCGTGCAAATTAAATTAAATAAAACAAGAAGAATGCATTTCATTTTTAAATAAATTAATCAAGCTTGAACTGTAACAATTTATGTTATAATAAGTAAAAATGGTTCTGATTAAATTTTCTTTTTATACACGTTTGTTTCCATTCACACGATTTTAAACAAATTTTTTGACGTAACCGATCATGTATGAAAGATCAAAATTAGTTATTTGTAAACTTGAAGAGAGCTGGCTTCTCGATTTGGTGTAAACCATGTCATGAAGTATAGCACCACCACCACCATCATTTAGCGAGTAATTGAAATTGAATATTACAATTACAATGAGTCACTATTTTTTTCGACAAACATAAACGGTCCATTCCCATCAAATTCAGTACACTTTTTATGTTAAAGTTACATTACATCAAAATTTAAAAAAAAAACTTGGCCCGCTACTCTAAATACCTTGTCAAAATGCCGAGTAACCAGTGGCGGCTCGTTGATAAATTGGTTCGGATGCAGCTCCAGTAATTGTAATATTCAATTTCAATTACTCGCTAAATGTTGGTGGTGGTGCTGCTATACTTGACATGACATGGTTTACACCAAATCGAGAAGCCAGCTCTCTTCAAGTTTACAAATAACTAATTTTGATCTTTCATACATGATCGGTTACGTCAAAATAGTGTAGAATGTTGGATGATGATGCCTCATGGTGCCTAGTCTTGCACTTAATGCATTGGTTGTATCTCTTTTATCTATTTACAAACTTAAGAGTTTTAATTTGTCCTGTTTTTAACCTTGAAATGGCTGATGGATCCGGTCAAGGCTTTGAACTTGTGTTTGTATTTACAATCGTAAATCGTACTGTATTTACAAAGTAATTACAATTACTTCTTGAAGCTAAGTAATGGCAATTTCCTGTAATTTAAGCCATATTTCTTTGCCAAGAAATAATTTCTATAATGCTGTAACCAACTTTTTATTTACAAAAATGAATGATTTGTAAAATGCGGTTATTGAATGTGCTGTACTTGAAACATATATAATTGAGATGTATAAATAGCACTCTGGAATCAAAATGCCTTTCTGATAATTCCATAGCTTTACTATATTCATCGTCGAATTTATTTATTTAGAGAGGGTGAAAAAAAAATGTATCCGCTAATATTACACCATCTGAAATCATGCAAAACTCTAAATTGTTTATGACAATTTATATTTATTTATTACCATGAGCAATTCAATATAAGTTGTTAAGTATAAATTTCAAGTGATAGGAACAAAAAAGTTTCACAATGCTTATTGCTGAATAAAAATCTAAAAAATCATTATTTAACAATAAAAAACCTTGTACCGCTATACAATCCATAAAAGTTCTTGGATTCAGTACTTAGTAATGAATCATTAATAGCAGGGATGGGCATTTATTCCGACTATCATTCGGAATAAAACGGCTCGTTCCGACCTCAGGGCTAACCCTGAGGGCTAATCCCTAAGGATAGGCCGGTCCGACTAACATTTGGAACGAAACAGCTGGTTCCGTTCCATTACTTGAATGGTTCTTTTTTTCGTTCCGTTCCATCATCGTTCTAACCAATTTAGTGCAAACTTTATTGCATCAACGAATTATAATGATTTATTTATTTTGTTAAATAACGAATAACTTTTGTGTTATAAATAAATATTTTGTTTATTTGTCATTCTAAATTACTAATTAGGAAAATTAGTGTGAATTTTTTCTGACTTTTCATTCGCTTTTCTTCTTATACCTTATAAATGAGTGAATAAATTTTAGCAGTTCAAATTCAAAAGCAAGTTAAAAAATTCATAAATCTGCCGAAAAGTTGTTTTTTCACGTTTAAAATGTGAAAACATTTTGTTGTGAAAAATAAAAACTAGTGAGTAAACCATTAAAAAAAAAACAACTTAAAAATGAGTTTCAAGCAATTGAAGTCGATCAAAAATTTTACAAAAAAAAAATTAAAACCACAAAATATAGCCATTTTTTGACACTTAATTACTTACGCAGGAACGTGCTGTTAGTAATGTCTCCCACAATAAAAATTTCATAAAATTTTCAAAAGATAAATAAAGGATTCTCTTAAGGTTACCAATTCCTAATAATTTTCTCTATGATTTGCGAAACTTTCATTTGATATGAAATTTCATTTAATGTTATCAAAATTGTTATTAAAAACCACATTTTTTATTGAGTCAGTCTAAAGTTGTTTAATTTATTTAATTATGTTTGTTGTCATGTATTTAGATTTTGTCATTCTTATTAGTGTTTTTATGATTCACGCAAAAAGTAACATAATTAGAACAAACGGACGCTAGAATGAAATTTCAGATCGGAACGAAACCTAAAAACGTTAGTACGAAACTTCATGATTTCGAAATCTCTTATGATTTCGTTCCGTTCTAATGCGGAATCAGTTCCTCAAACCTTCCGCCGAAACGGCCCATCCCTAGTAGAGTTGATTTGGCCAGGACGACGCTCAACCGCCAGACTTTCCTGCAATTAAGGATACCTACTTCATAGAGACTACGTGAGCCCCAGGAGTATCGATCTCCGGTATATATAGATATTAAAATAAATAATATCTGCCATAGCCTGTCTCGAACCCGAGATCCAGAGATAGGACAATTCCTTAATCACTGCGCTACTCCTTTAAGATTACAAAGAAAAAATTATAAATAATTTAACTATAAATAAAAATAACGATATGACCCTTTTTTTAGAGGGTAAAATGAATATTACTACAAAAATAAAATTAAAAGAAAAATATTTGGAAATTTGATTACTATTTGGATTCTATGTGATCAATTTTGTTCATAAGAGCATCAAACTTTACATAGAAATGCTGAATAAGATCGTTCTTTGAAGTGCTTATCTATCCGAGCAATATTTATAATACTGGTAATATGACTTTGAATAGGTAAAAAAAAAAAAAATTGATTTCATATTGGTTAGAAAAAAATCTAAAATAGTATTCTCTCTTTAAAAAAATTTATTAATTGCATGTAAAAAAAAAAAAAGAAATCCTTGTGACATTCGGAAGTAAAATTATTATGATAATATATTGGATAATGATTGCGATGTGGTAGACATACAGGAGCCCGATGTTGCGAATTTCCTAGCTGAGTTCAATGTCACACTGAGGGCTGTTGAGGAAGTGGCTGTGTGCCATTTTTTTTATTCTAATCTTAGCCCTGGCATATATTCAGATTTTTACTAAGGTAATATCCTGCATTAGTAATGAAGTAATAAGCCCATTCAGCAATAGAACTGGAGCGGTGTTTATTGTCTGCACATCTATAAATTCGTACATGAATGAAGTCCAATTCAATTCATAAGATATGGAAAAACAGCAAACAGCAGTTCTGGGACAGTTTTACGAACAAACTTTTAAAAAATGCAAATAAATGGTTTTGACATACAAAAAAAAATCGTCTACGTCCTTTTCTATTTAATCTGTTATGTGTATTTTCAAGCAAGTGGTTTCTATGAGTTGGGTACGTCAAAATATGTGGCATAGCCATTAAATCCGGCAATTGCTTTATTTAAGTTTGTAGGTAACGTACTTAAAAGCTTATAAATAAAATTGCAAAGACTAATTTTTTTGGATTGGAAAATTGCTGTTTATTATTATTAATATATACATATTTGTATATATATTAATAATAATAATATATATATATATATATATATATATATATATATATATATATATATATATATATATATACCAAAAGGGCATATATATAAGGGTATATATATCCTTAAGGGGCTCAGTACACTTAGTGCAGCCTGTGAAACCCTAACATTCACTTTGGAAACTTTGTTTCCCACCCTTACGATAAATTTTCTGATCACCAAAAATGATTTCTTTATTAGACATTATGTATACCATATTTTATGCTAGAGTAATAAGAAGGACCTTACATTATAATTGGTAGATCTGGCTTTTAGCTATACAATAAAAACTAATATTGTACATACACATGTTTTAGTGTATTAAAATTTCGATCGTTTCTGTTTCGAAATATATGGAATGAAGACTACTGGCCTATATTTATGAAAAATATTCTTCCTGTTTATCGGACAATATGGACTCATTACAACAGTTGAAAACCCGTTTCAGGGCCTTCTGTATAGCGGGTCAGGTTTGGCAAGCCTCTACGACCTTCATCTCACTCACGTTAATTGACAACTTCTCTCTTGAGAGTGAAAGTAGTCAGTTACTTCCTTTTTCATAATTTGAATTCTATGTACTCGCCTTTTATTTAGCACAAATTTCATCTTTAACTGAATTTAATCCTTATTATATTTGAATACGTGAAAAAAAGGTAAATATTTATTCATGTCTTATACCATTAGTAGTTGAGGAAGATGGGGGTGCATTTTAAATTCATTTCATAACCCTTGAAACACGGTTTTGGGTATTTCGAGAATTCCTGGTGTGTGTGTGTATGTGTGTGTGTGTGTGTGTGAGTGTATATATATAAAAAATTATTATTATTCTTACTACATAATTTTTGCCGTTATGGACGACAGCATTTGAACTTAAATATCTCATGATGACATAATTTTCACTTTCTCTCTCTCTCTCTCTCTCTCTCTCTCTCTCTATATATATATATATATATATATATATATATATATATATATATATATATATATATATTATAGAATTATTTTGACTTTCCAGATATCATCGATATTGACGATTATTGTTTGGTTATATGGTTATCAGAAACCCTTTTTATGAAAATACTATCTATATTGGAATTTTGTTCATGCGATAGTAGAAAATACTATATTTGAAGATAGCGCGTTTACATATAATTTATTTTAATATTTTTGATTTCGTCGATTCTTGTGCTATCGGAGGTGCAGTTTTATCTGTATAGTGAGCGGGCATTGGTTTTCGAAGATGCTAATAATTAATGTCCTAGTATTTCGATTATTTATTACTAGAGACCGGATTTTCGTGCAGTAAAAAAAAGAAAAACGTGCAATAAAAACGGAAAAACGTGCAGGAAATAATTACATATCGTGCTTACAAAAATTCCAAAAGTTTAAAATGGTGAAAATAATATCTAAAACATGCAAATATCATCTTATTCTAAAACTCTATTTAATCCATTGACTACGCAGGTTACGTGAATCATGTTTAAATGGAATGTTTTCAAAGCTTGTACAATTTTTCATATATGGTGCTGCGTCTGTTACAAGGAGAAGAATTTGGTACTAAAAATTCTGAGTTTTGGAAAAATTTCATGAGATTGTTATTCATAAATAGAGAGACAGTCTGATAATTTGTCTTTGGGAGAGACTTACAGGCAATTAAAAATGGCATCGGATCGATTTCTTAGTAAAGAACTACAACCAAGTGGTTACATATCGACGTCGTTTTTTTAAAAAGGCTTAATCGCCAAAAATTCGAAATTTATTTTTCGATTTATAATGGAAAGTAAACATCACCTCTATCGATTCCCATCCACGATATATCCAAAGAAAAAATTGGTAACGGTCTAAAAATCGACAATTGATGTAAGGACTGGCGACTCTGTCATCACTTGGACATTGACCAGTGCTAGAAGCCTTCAAAATATATTTTAATCATAAAAATTATGCCACGTGAATAAACTCTGCACAAAAAAGAATTAAAAACAATGTATAAAAAATTGTTATTTGGAAAAAAAACTCGTTTCATGTGTTTCCTGTAAAGTTTTCTAAATATGCCTTTTTCAAAAAACGATATAGCTGTCTCATCTACCAAGCCGTAAAAAAAATTATCTCCAATTTTTGCTGAATTTCAACCATGTTTGAGTCAAAACAGACTTGCAAATCCTGAGTATGATCTCATCAGGTATACTTTTTAATATTCTTTTTAAAAAAGGTTCTAAACGTTGGCGACTGTATGTTGAAAAATGGTATGTTTGCCCTTATTTAAGCTTGGCACAAATTAATGTAAAATTGATTTTGGTTGCTCGATGCTTGAAAAGACTCTGTAAATTGTTTTTGAAGTGCCTTATTTTTTTTCAGTCTTAATCGATGCACGTATCCTCCTAACGACCAAATTAAAATAATAATATCAAAATTCACAGCCTGTTAGTTCTCATGAAATATAATAAATTTTATTCAAAATCCTATAATTAAAATATGAATTGTAAATTTCCTTGTAAACATGTTTCTTGCCTTATCGCTTAACTATTCTTATCGGTAGTCAGCTTTTCTTTTATAGTGGTGTCCTAATAATTTGTATTTTTGTAATTCTTGTCTAATTTCTGTTACGTCGTAATATATATTTTTTTTCTTCTAATGTTCCGATAAACTGCAATCTGTGTGAAATTAAATTTTTCATTTTTTTTCATTTTGCGTTTACTATCGATTATTCGGTTTGTTTTATATATATATATATATATATATATATATATATATATATATATATATATATATATATATATATATATATAGAGAGAGAGAGAGAGAGAGAGAGAGAGAGAGAGAGAGAGATTAATTAGGCTAAAATAAAAATAAATCTTATAGGAATTTACTACTAAAATATTTCTGTTCAGTATTTGTCTTCTGACCCTAGATATCAAGGAAATCTATGCGATATTGTGTGCTAATGATTAGTTGTTTTACACATTTTTTAACTTGAGATAATGGCGTGATAATGAAGTGATCTGTGATAATGGCGCTATATTCTATTCTGATACTCACTAGTTAAATAGCAATGCTCTTCAATTAAAAATTAATACACTAATGGTCTTTCTAGCACTTGAATTTGTTCCGCTCAGAACAGGCTCGCAGTCAGAGGAGGGCAGGATGGGATTGCAAAATTCGGAAGGCCTGATGAGAATTGACTAAAAAAAAGTCTATACTATCAAAAAGTTTGTTGATCAAACAAAGTAAATTATAAACTAAAAAAAAAAATATTAAATAAAAAACAATATCAGCTACTTTTTATATTTATTACATAATTTTTAAATATGTATGTTGTTTATTTTTTAATGTGAAAAGAAAATGTTTATAATTGTTTAATGAGTTTAGGTTAACATGAAAATTGAATTTTAACTCGATTATTCGAAATTTCGCAGAAAAGTAGACAAGAAGAGTATGGTTGTGGATAATTGTTGTAAAATCTAAAATCTATTCTTTATTACTGCACGAAATGCCGAACAGTCACTCATCAATGTTTCAATATTTTTAATAATTGCTCGACTGCACAGCAATGTTTTTGGGAATGTTTATGTTCGCACAGATTTTTGATGAAAGGGCCATTAAAACGACTGCCATCTAGGATCCGATTTAAAGCATTAAAATCCCTACCCGGACATGGCTCAGAGGTTCTCAATCACATATTAGAAAATCGATGAGAAATGAAATTATAACTAGAAGGGTAAAACGGACTAAACAATTTAACGAGGTCATAGAAATGACTAGCCGTGATTCGGATGATACGGCCGTTTTGGATTAGCATGTAAAGTGCTTTATGCATATATTAGAGAATGATCGAGGTAATGCCCATTTTTAAGAGAGCTTCAAGGACCTTTTATATAATTAAACTGACCGATTCTGTATTTATCTTCGTCTGTTAGTCAGTCTGTATATTTTTGAGATTCAGAGTCTTTATAATAAACTCAGAGAATTTATAAAACTAATAAAATCAGAGAATTTATAATAAACCTTATAAATAATAAATACTAATAACTGCGATATTACTGTTGTCATATTACTGAATAATAACCTTTTAAACAATATTTATTCAGTTTCTATAATCCAATTAGTTCTTTTATTTATTTACTTTTTATTACATACTTCCAATTCAGTTATTTTAAATTTCAAGAATTGTTATTTATATGAAGATTTTATATGACATAGATTATTAATCTATTTTTGAAATCTGCATTAATAAACAGGTTTCATATTATTTGAAGATATGAAATGAATTAATGATCCTTTAATTCATGATGGCTAATTTCTTCATAAAATTTAGTCTTGTCTTTCAGATTTACGATTTACTAGAGACTGAGGCCACTTTCACACGCTATACAATGCTTAGTTTTTAAATAAATACATTTTATTTTTCAATAGAAACGTTTCATAATTAAAAGAATACTCGACAGCGGATCCAGGAAGAGAGCGAATGGGATGACCAACCAGGGCCCCGCGCCGTAGAAAATTTAAATTAATGTCTTACACATTCCACCTTACAGAAGAATTAATAGTTCATATTGAATATTGTCCGCGACACTTCCCCTGCCCTACACAAAAATTAAATAATATGATTATAAAATACTGACGAATGCAGTTTATATGGTATAACCTAAAACCTGTCAACAGATTTGCTTTTGAACAAAAAAAATCATAAAAATTGTAACAAAAATGCAAAATTATAAGCTGAATGCATGTGCTTTGAAAGTGGCTAAATGGTTCCATTTTGCCTAAAAATGTTCAAATTATTCCGTGGGGAGCCCTTCCCCTTCCATTTGGGAGGTATTCTATAGGCTCTCTTGCCGGAATCGTTCCCGCCACGAAGTACGCTCCTAGAGGTTCCCGCAATATCGCATCGCCTAGGACTCCGCAAGGTCTAGATCCGCCTCTGAGAGTTCTTGACCTTGTGACATGCAACATCAGAATGGAAGACTTATCGTGAAGGTTGTAGAATGGCCGGAACCTTAAGATCGACCTCGTACTGTCAACTGCAACTCGCAATCGTTAAAAAAATCCTTCATGGTCCAATTGTTTATCTTAAAATCCAACTATTTCGTACGATATTTTCACTTAACTGTAAATATTTGGATATAGAAAAAAATACCAAAACGGCAATTTTTTAAAAATAACTCTTTAAAATAATTTTGCATAAATCAAAAAGTTTAAGGTACAGATCTGAGCTATGGCACTTTAAATGAGCTTTTAATAGTAAATTGAAAGTTTTCAAACTATGTTAAGGTGCGTTCACACCTTTGCCAAACTATGGCCAGTCCCAAGCGAAACCAAACGGCTAACCTGTAATGGGGGGTTTACAGAAGCTTAGCAAACTAACCTATCCATACGCCACCGGTTTAAACTATTTTTGTTTTATAAAATATATGTTTATTTATATATTATTTATATCTGCTGGTGCAATTGGGTCCGCCATTTTGATTTTTTCACTTTTTGATACGTTATTTTACTAGGCTATAATAAAATTACTATATATTAAAATTTATATATTATTTAAAGATATTTATTTTATTTAATAAATTCCTAAATGGTGCATTATATCGAAAAATTTGTAGTATAACATATTCAAGAGCATTGAATTCTGCGTCGAATGAGTACCACAACACAATAATTGGGCTAAGTCGTGTGGTAAAAAACCACGATCATACAACGGCTATCAAACTTTATCAAATACTGAGACGGAGGATTATATATATTCTGTAGCTTAGAAATGAGTTCTCTAAGAGCAAAACTCATCAGATAAAAGTTGTAGAGTATCAAATTCTGCATCCAATACCTATCAATCTTTTAAATTCGGTGAAGTGCATTAACGTGAACATGGGTCATTTCCAATTTTAAAGAGCGTTAAATTTTCAGCGAGTTTTGTATGTCATATTTCTTTAAATTCGGAATAGCTACTGAGATACAGGACCGTGCAAATCTGCTATAATATCCAAAAAACTAAAAATGTTAGATTTAGTTCCGCCTAAATAATTATTTTTCAGTGCAGTTTAGTGAGAAATGTATATTAACCAATCTTGTAGAGGATTAAATTTCCGCCAGTGCTGATATAAAATATTACTCTTAACAGACGCCAAGACATATTGAAATAACAATTTTAAAGAATGTGGACTGGAAATATCATCCGCTATTCAAATTAGTATTCCTGAATGCAATATCATCATTAATCCATTAGGTATGTGATATATACATCTAGTGCATACATAAATTAATATAATTAGAATTAATGATTCATAAAGGGCATATTTCCGAGACTCTAAGAGAGTTTAAATAAAAAAGAAAGGGTTATAATGATAATTATTTAACATATAGTTCCAGGATTCTAAAACTTGGATTTTTTACGAAAGGATCGACAATATACAATATACCTGAAAACTAAAATTACACCGCTTTTCCAATCCAAAATGATATCTCTATTTATTTGGAGATACTTCACCGAATTTAAAATATTGATATTTAGTAGACGCAGAATTCGGTACTATACAACTTTTAATTGATAACTTTTTCTCTTAGAGCTCATTTCTAAGCTACAGAATCATATATAGTACTCCGTATCAGTATTTGAAAAAGTTGGAAAAAATCGCCGCTGTTTGACCGTGGTTTTCGACCACACCACTTAATCCAATTATTGTGAAAAAGTAAGTTATACTTCCTATTTTAGCGTCTGAGACTGATTTCCCTACTCTTTGAAGTAGCGAGAGATGCAATTTTGAAATCAGAAAAATATTTGGAAGAAAATAAGACCACATCAGCTGTTTGGGACCTACATGAAGAAGTCACGCTTCAGGTCAGTCTCCAAGTTTTACCTATTTATAAGTGTTATTTATTCTTTCATAGACTTTATTGTGTGCAAATTGGACAATTTGAGGGCGCGTGTTCCAGTCCTTAATAGAAAACTGAGGCATTTATAAGAACTAAGGCGATTATTCGCCGTATATAGGCGCCCAGAGCTTTTGGCTCTGCAGCGATATCGGCAGACCTTACAATGTCCTCACTTTCTTCAAATATGATGCAACCGACAAGTCAGAAGCAAATAGAATTGAAAAATAACCTACAAAGAAATGTATCAAAAGTCCCACATAACCTTAACCCACCAGTAACAACTACCAGTTATGCCCAAGCCACCGCTACGGAGCGATTTTCAAAACGAGAAAATGCCATCATTTTACACACATTTCCAGGCATCAAACAAAAAGAATATGTCCTCAAAATTGCCGCCTTGGTTGATCCAAAATTCATCCGCTATACCTCCCGAATATCCAACTCTCGATTTTGCATTCACTTCAGTAACAAAGAAGCAGTAGACAGCCTTTTAAAAAATCACAAATCAATATTTATTGACAGTAAAGAAATTTTTATAAAACGACTGGTTAATCCGGCCAAACGAATAATAATTTCAAACGCTTGCCCTTCTATTCCTCACGAGTCCATAGAGAAAGAACTCAAAAGCATAGGTTTGAGATTAGTTTCGCCTATGCATTTTCTCAGAGCCGGATACCAAGATCCAAGATTGGCCCATGTTCTCAGTTTCCGACGGCAAGTTTACATCCCACCTGAAGACCTCAGTAAACTGCCATCATCCTTACTAATAAAGCACGACAATGTCTCTTATAGAATTTTTTTCAGTGAAGACATTGTCACTTGTTTCATTTGTAAGCAGCCGGGTCATATATCAACTGATTGCCCTGAGTGTGAACATGACAACATTGAAGAATCTCATAATACTGAACAAGATAGTATATTAATAAATTTGCATTCCAATATAATTGAAAAAACAAGTGCTGATCGCTCCCTATTAGATACACCTAATCATATGTTTTCTAACCACAGTATTACCGTACAGCCAGCTCAGGTCAGTTGCCATGACGACACTCCCATCTCAATAGAGACCAATATCGATATTACCAGTGACGAGTTCCAGAAACAGCTGCCTGGTAACCATGGCGACAACAACCACAACAATGTCGATATCAAATCTATTATAGAACCAGCTGTAGATATTAGCAATAATTCAATATTATCCCCTACTGTAATTTCTGGAATCAAACGATGTCACTCTAGCCCTCCTCCTTCTACCGTATCTACTGTGGAACTGAATCTAACGTTAGATTCTCAAGAAGACATTGAAAAAATTATTAATTTCGAAGAATTTCCACCGATAGCAGGTACTCAGTCTGGTAACAAAAAATCAAAAAAATTAAAAAAGACGGGTATAAATTCAGGATCCACTCTTGAAGATGTTAGGCAGGCAATTGAAGAAAACAAGCAGAAATACCCAATATCATTCGACAATATGGTTAAGTTGATTGCAATGTCTTCAAACACGAAAAATTTCAATAAATTAGTTCAAGAATTCACACACAATACAGAGGGTCTTAAGAATATGCTGGCAGACACTAGAAGCCTTATAACAGACCGGCGTTCAAAATTAAAGATATCAAAGCTCCTGAAAAAAAGATGGGACTCAATAGAAAATGAAATAAACACGGAGGATAGCACTGAAGATTAATTAGAAACAAGTTCCCGACTATATTTCTTTCTATATTTGCAAATTATGGTAAAAAATAGAAAAACATTAATTGCACAGTGGAACTGTAACGGGTTTTACAAACATTATGAATATTTCAAATTGCTGCAAACTGAAGAAAATCCAATTTGCTGGTGTTTACAAGAGACACATTTTTTGAAATCTCAGATTGTAAATTTAAAAAATTATAACATCTATCGCAAAGATAGACCTGAATGCAAGTCCGCCTGGGGAGGAGTAGCCACAATGGTTAAAAAAGATGTCCATTCAGAACCAATAAATATTAAATCCTCTTTAGAAGTTGTAGCCATAAAAATATACACACCTGGACCTATTACAGTTTGCAACATTTACATTCCACCAAATCGAGATTTCACTGTCAATGATCTCCAAGAAATAGTTGACCAACTTACAAGACCTGTCATTCTAGTTGGAGATCTGAATGGGCACAACAAATTGTGGGGTTCCCCACTGCCCGACTACAAAAATAGGGGAAACGAAATCGAAAGATTTATTGATAATAACAATTCTCTAATTCTCATTAACGATGGTTCCCCAACTCATTTTTGTACAAACGGCACACTTTCCGCTATTGATTTGTCGTTTGTAGATGTTAAAATTTTTCACAAAGTTCATTGGAGTGTGAAGGACATTCTGTACGGAAGTGATCACTTCCCAATCACTATAAAGTTTGATGGTAATGCTAATTTTGATAAAATTCCGAAGTGGTCATTCAAAAAAGCCGACTGGAAAAAGTTTTCATCCTTGATAGAAAACGAAATAGAAAAAATGGAAGATACATTAATAGATGTGGGGGAAAGCATTTCTTTCTTCAACCGAAGCATCCTTAATTCTGCAGAGAAAAGTATTCCATGCAAGAAAATATTCAGCGACAGAAGCCTAGTCCCTTGGTGGAATGAAGATTGCCGCATTGCAATAATGAATAAAAAAAGAGCCTTCAATAAATTCAAAAAAACAAAATTAACAGAACATTTAAATGAATTCAAAAAAATGAGATCAATAGCAAACAAGGTGTTGAGGGCAAGTAAAAAAAAAATCATGGACTAACTATGTTAGCTCTATTAATAATAGTAGTACAATTAAAGAAGTGTGGAAAAAAGTGAATGCGATTCAAGGATCCAAAAAATGTGAGACTGTTTCTACGATTCAATATGACAATCAAATCATAACTGAGCCATTAAAAATTGCTAATGCTTTAGGAACCTATTTCTCTTCCATGTCGAAAACAGACAACTATAATTCAGATTTTTTGCAGTATAAAAGTCAGCAAGAGAAAAACTCGATCGAATTCCATACACAAGATTCTGAAATTTACAATCACCCATTTAGTCTAGCTGAACTTCAGAATACCCTGAACACGTGTAAAGATAAATCCACTGCTGGATCCGATCAGATCCCATATATTTTTTTGAAAAAAATGCCTTCAATTGCTCAATCATTTCTTCTTTCCATATATAATAGAATTTGGACAACAGGATTTTTTCCTGAAACATGGAGGACGGCGATAGTCATACCAATTAAGAAAAATCCTAAAGACGTGAAAGTCAATAACTATCGGCCTATATCTCTACTTTCGTGTGTGTCAAAACTTCTTGAAAAAATGGTAAACAATAGACTGACATATTATTTGGACGCACAAAACTTTTTCTCCACTTCTCAATGTGGCTTTAGGAAAAACCGCTCCGCTCTCGACCAAATAATGAAGCTTGAAAATGAAATTCAGACCGCCTTCTCAAATAAAGAGCACCTAGTAGCTGTCTTTATAGATATCCAAAAAGCATACGATACGATGTGGCGATATAATGTGGTCAGCACGCTATCAAAAGTCGGGCTCAGGGGGCAATTGCTGACGTTTATCAAAAACTTTCTTGAAGAGAGGACATTCCAAGTGAAAGTTGGCCCTAATCTTTCTAAAATGCTACTACAGGAAAACGGTACACCCCAAGGATCTCCTCTGAGTGTAACGCTGTTTTTAGTAGCCATAAATAGTATTGTAAAGACAACACCCGCGGATGTGAAATGTTCCCTATTTGCTGATGACTTCGCAATTTACATAAATAGTAAGTCTCTAGAATATATTGAATGGAGGTTGCAAAAAACATTGGAAAACCTTGAAGCATGGTCCAGAACTACAGGCTTCAGCTTCTCGAATTCAAAAACAGTAGCCATACATTTTTGCAGAAAAACAAAATGCCTAACTCATCCCTCATTATCTCTATTAAATCAACCGATTATTTATGCAGATGTCATCAAATTCCTAGGGGTCTACTTCGATAAAAAACTAACTTGGGCCCAACAAATCCGCCAAGTGAAGTTAAAATGCCAAAAAGGCCTAAATTTATTAAAGGTTTTGGCCAGCACTCAGTGGGGATCAGACCGGCGAACACTCTTAATGCTGTATCGTACTCTGATCAGGCCTATTATCGATTATGGGGCTATCGCCTACAGCTCAGCAAGTGCGACAACATTACAACTTTTGGACCCAGTACATAACCAAGGACTTCGTCTCTGCATCGGTGCATTCAGGACAACACCCGTCGAAAGTTTGTATGCAGAGAGCGGCGAGCCCTCTTTAGAAACAAGAAGGAAATATTTGGCATTGGCATATTTTGGCACACTGATGTCACGGAAAAACCTTATCGCGCACCAAGCTACGGTACACCCAACTGTAAATGAAGAACATGACCCATCATGTAAATGCTTCCATGGTAGATCAAAAAAAATGATAAATAACCTACAAATTACGTTGCCAGAATTCTTTAAAATTCCAAAGAAATCAGTGCCTAATTGGATACAAATAGAAAACCAACCGGATTATACTTTATCGGCATTTTCGAAGCCCACAACACCTCATCATGTGTATCAACAACTTTACAAAGAACGGGAAGAGCTGTATTCCAACTACTGTTTTTGGTTCACCGATGCATCTAAATCTAACTCTGATGTTGGATGTGCAATCGTTATGGACTCCATTTGCCAAAAATTCATGCTACCAGAAACAAATAGTGTAAATACAGGAGAACTTTATTCAATTTGGAAATCCCTAACCCTCATAGTAAAACACAAGCACAAATACCATTTGATAGTTTCAGATTCTTTAAGCTCTCTCAAGTCTTTAGAAAACAGGAACTCTAAAGATGTTTTGGTTATCAAAATTCAACTTCTTGAGAGGGAATGCTCGCATTCAGGAAAAGTAATAAAATTCCTGTGGGTTCCATCTCATTTGGGCATTGGGAGAAATGAGGAGGCTGACATTGCTGCTAATGCTGCAAGGACGGATCCTGTTACTGAGGTAACACAGGTCAACAAGACAACTGCCTTGGACTGGCGCAAGTATGTAAAAAAAAGAATATACGCTTCGTGGACCTCCGAGTGGAGCAGGACAAGCAACAAGTTGAGACAAATTAAAGATACTACAGAGGTTTGGAAAACTGCCGAAAGGAGAAACCGCCGCGAAGAAGTAGTCTTGGCCAGGTTACGTAGCGGGCATACAGCCTTGACGCACACCTTTCTTCTAAAAGGACTTTACCCACCGACCTGTAATACCTGCAAGGTACCTCTGACCGTGGAGCACATCCTGCTGGACTGCAAGGCCCTTAAGGATGCAAGGCGACATTGCAACATCAACAACAGACTGGACATCGCTCTTGGTGACAGTGAAACTTGTGTTCAAAGTGTATTCAAGTTCTTAAAAAAGTGTCAAATCTATAACCTTTTATAGTTCATTCAAATTGTGAAAAAGTGATTCCAAAAGAACTCAAGAAATCATATATCATTATGGAAAAATTTAGTTGTTAAACATATCTATGTAGTAATGCTAATGACCCTCCATGGGTAGATGCATGTATCACATTAAATAAATAAAAATAAGACCAGTTCCAGGTGTATGTTCGATGGGTCAATTTTGAGGATATCCGAGCGCACTCGGGGCGCATCTGGCACACACTCCGCTACAGTTACAATCAGCCAGATGCGCAGTTTTGTGTTGAGACATCGCTTACCTATTTTTTGTAAATTACTACCATTTGTATGTTCGATGGGTAATTTTTGACGACAAATTACCAACTTTCAATTTAAATTTTCGGAATGTTCGATACACTTTACTATGGCCAGACACGCAGTTTTGTGTTGAGAGACATCATTTACCAATTTTTTAAAATTACTTCCAGATGTATGTTCGATGGGTAATTTTTAACAATTACCAACTTTCAATTTAAATTTTCGGAATGTTCGTTACACTTTACCACAGCCAGACGCGCAGTTTTGTTTTGGGACATCACTTACCTATTTTTTCAAATTACTTCCAGGCATTTGTTCGATAGGTGACAAATATGCCACTGACTCCCGTACTAGAGACAAGCCAAGCCGAGCCATGCAAAAATATGCTCCTTTAAACGTTTTATTAGCCAAGATTTGGCAAAGGTGTGAACGCACCTTTAAATAAATATCTTAATAATCGAGATTAAAATTTGAAGAAAACATCGTAATACTTTTTATTTAATTGCTAAAGAAACTGTTATAGGTTTGCTTCCTCACTCCCGAAGGTAGGGAAATTTGTATTGATGCAGAAAGAGAAAAAAAAAATGTTCTCTAAATCCTTTCCGTTTCCTCATTGGTAGAAGCAGCTGATCGACCTCAATTCTCTTAATATTTTTCCTTTATTTTTTTTTATAATTTATTCTATTTTTTATTCTTCCCTTTGCTCAAATATTAAATCTCTTATGTCAAAATAATGATATTCTACTAAGTTCTGGATAAAACAGTTTATGTTTATTTTTAATTTCATAGTTTGATACGATTATAAAATAGCTCTTTAAGCATCTATAGGGTATAAGCTCTGAATCAATGTAACTAGAGCAATCTAGCGAGAGAAACTTAGTCTGCGTGCACTAAAGTAATAAGTCAGTGTTAAGTATCTTTTTCAATCTAGATATAATAAGTTGCTAGATTGGTTTATCATACTTTATTATTTCCAGAATTAATAGGTTTGCTTCCTCACTAATGAAGGTAGGAAAATTTGTATTATCACAGGAAGTGAAAACAAATTTTGTTCTCGAAATCAAAAATTTCCACTAGCGTTTTGCGTTTGAGATACTAAGGAAAATCTTTGGTTTCGTGTTTTTTTGTTGTTTTTTTCGAAACTTGGTATAATAGTCGAGTGCCTCCACTTCACGTTATTATGGCTCCTTGCAAGTACATTCCATCCCATACATCTGTGCTTGTCAACAAATTGAAAGCTTCATGTATCAGTATTTATGTTAACTTATAGAAAGTAAATTAATGTGTAAAGGTGTATAAGGCAATCGACTTGAACAATAAGTTTCATTATTCATAGACATCAAGTTCATTAACGAATCAGGCAATAATGAAATATGCAAGTATTTTCCGTCCCGTAAGATGGATAAACTTATGCCGGTAGTTTTTTAAGATTAAATGATTTTTTCTGTAATAAAATGGTTAGCATTGTTACGAGGCTAAGCTTACATTATGGATTTTCAAGTCTTCTAATTTCAAAAATGTGTCCCATAATCAGTTTCTTACAGATACGACCGCCTAGTATAGTTCATTGGTTCTGAATTAAAACTATTTGTAATCTCATTTTTGTTACATTAACCATATCTGTCTGCTGATGTAATATTGGACTTTGATTGGGAACCTTGAATTTTCACGCTCTGTCATCATAATTTTTATTTTTTGGAATTATTTCATTCGTATGGGATTGCTATCCACCCGTCTGCCGCATGATGTCGTCGTGCTATTAAATGACCCGTGATTAAATCAGAAGCAAATGAAACAGTTCCTCCGTCAAAAGCTTCTGTCGTAAGAAGTAGTTTCCAAAATATCGAATCATTTGAAGAGGGAGGCGAACGACGAAGAAAAATTAATGAAGCCATTTTATATTTTATCTGTAAGGATACTCTGCCTTTCTACACTGGAAAGAATGCAATGAAAAGTATTTTTACCGGGGAAATGTCCCAAAATTTGAAAACAAGATTAAAGCAGTATTAGACAAATTCAAAAAATCCTAATAGTAATAAAGAAGTGCTCAATTTCAAAATCGATATGAAATTGAAAATCATTACATAGACATAATAAATAAAATAGATATATAATGAAAGAACTAATAATTGTAGCATAGTAAATTTAAAATAAAAATAATATCTAGAAGAATTATAAAAAGAAAAGAGAATACTACCATAAGTATTGCTAGATAGTTAAGGTACAGGTCAGAATATTCAAGAGTAGGAATCGAGGCACATTAGTTGGATGCTAACAACTTGTTTTAAATTTTATTGTGTTTCAACATTTCACAGTGTGTCATACGCATAGTAATTCATAAGTCTACTTGTAATTGTACTTTCGTACTTTATTATGAAATAGGGTTCAGGTTTTTCCTCCTTACCCTTCAAATAAACTTAAGATTTAAAGATTAGCAAAACAAAAAATAATATGGATCAATCATTCACCAAATTGAAATAAAATAGAAAATACTATAAATGTAAATAAATTGTTGCATATAATCATTGGTTAAAATATAGCACATGTTAATTTATAAATATAATGGGGTAAATATGAGAATAAACAATATTTAATCGCCAAACAATAATTAGTAGATAAGATTGAAACACATATACTGTTAATTAATCCTATGTAAAGACAAACAGGTAATAATATAAATGGTGATTGTACTGAAATATATATCAGATGAATTACATGTCTTTAGATAAATGTTTTGAGAATACTCAATGTATGCACGGATTCTTTATAAACTACAATTTAAAAAAAAAAAAAGTTTTATTTTTGAAAAATTTATATATAATATAATATATGAAATCTGGCAAAAAAACCTTCAAGATAAAAATGTATTATAATACTTATTTTTTTTACCAAAATATTATTCTTTTCTATCTTTTTTTATAATGATTCATGGATGATAAAAATATTGTTCTATAAATAATAATTATATTATTTCATAACCTTCTCAGAAACTTCATAACATTGTACTCATTTAATGCACGGTTTCTTTGCTTTTTCGTCCATTTCCTTTCGATATATTGATATTTTTCTACCGATTATCGGTGGATATCGATATTTGGTTTCGCGATATATCAAAATATCGAATATCGATATTTTTCTTTCGACGTTCCAACCCTGGTATGAAGTGCTCAAATGAAGCAGAGGGGGAAAAAAAGTTTGCTCCATGGTAGAGAATAGATTTTATTTATCTACTAACAGGTTTCTAAATAGATGCATTAAATCTTAGTGTGTACAAATATTACTGAATGTAAACTTAATGTAATGTAAATGTAAATGAACTTTAAATTTAGGTAATTTTTGTGAAGTAATAATTTTTGCGTGCACTTTGACTATAAAAATAAAATGGGAATGTTACACTCTTTTTATAAGTTATAATGTAAGAATAAGTGACAGTTAAAATTAAGACGAAATAATAGTAATTGATTTGATTATGACAAAATGAGTACATAATGCTATTGTAAATTTTGATAGAAGACATAGATTATATAAGAGATTTGTCCTGAAGCTGGGTTAGCCAAAACGTTGGCAATAATGATTCAAAGAAAATTGAAACAAAAGAACTAAGATAGTGGAAGAAATTACTTCACAAAAATTAACTGAAATAAAAGTAATATAATATAATTCTTCCATAAAAGATAATATGGAAATAACTTGTGCTGAACACCTAATGTATTGAAATCTGATACAGACTAGTGTTGGGATATCGGATATATCGATATATCGGAGTTAAAAAACCTATATTTTCTATCAATATCTTAACATCCGATTTATCGATGATATCGATATTTCACAACGATATATTGATGGCACTATATTACAGTAGAATGCCGATAATTCACATCCCGGTAATTCGTATATTCCGATAATTCGTCTGAATTTTCTGGTCTCTTGAAAATCTTTTATTTCGTATAAAAACACTGCAATCCAGTGTTCGTAACTCGTATTTATTTTCGTTTTCCAAGTAATATAAATCTCTTATGATTCGAATTTCCAAATAAAAAATCTAGTTAACTGTTAATCTTTTCAAGAGGAGAGGTGAGCGAGTGAGAGAGAAATCATTTCCATCAATTGCGGTCGATTTACCCTTTTTCTTCTATTCATCTCTGTTTTAAAAAACCTGTAACCATATTGTTAGCCGCCAACATAGATTGATTTGAAAAATTAACTTTGCTCATGACTGGCAAATCTGCGAAAGTAATGTGTTTTAAAAACAAAAGCATGTACCACAAGAGAAATTTTCAACGAATAAGTACAGATATAGAATAAAAAACAGTGAAAATTTTAAGCTGTTTGTTGATAATTGTACGGCCGACAACAGTATCACATCACTCAGCGATGTTCATGCTCTGTTTTCGCTTCCCAACACAACCTCTAAGCTGCAGTCTCTAAACTTGACCATAATTAAACAATTTAAGACATTTAACGCAAGGAAATAGTGGTGCAATTCTTAGAAAGCATCGAGGATGGGAATCAGCTACCTCAAAATGAAGAAACTCCCATAACTTTTCGAGATTTCGCCTTTTTTGACGAAAATTTAGCGATAGCTAGGATCGTAACTGACGAGGAAATTTTGACTGCGTATAAAAAGGAGATGAAGAAGAAATTGATGTGCCGACGATCAGCTCTAAACTGGTGAAATAATACATCTAGGTACAACGCGTGTCTTAGCAAAATTTGATGCTTGTGTAAACGTATTTTTTGCTCTGAACTTGCTTTAACGAAGTCATCGATAACACCCATCTTCAAGGATTCCACCATAAGAAAATAACCGATTTTTTTTTAAATATGATATTTTAAGGTTTTGTTGAACTATATCATTTGTATGTCCATTCATATTAATACAATTTTATATTCATTTTGTTATTTCCTATTTTTTACTACCGATTATTGGAAATCTCGATAATTTGAGATAATTTCTAGTAACAATTTTCGTTATTCGGTAAAACTTCAGAATCGTAACCTCAACATAGCGGAGGTCTAGATTTTTAAGATCAATCAGACGCCCGCCATGTTGGGGTCATGATTCAGTAGTCTTACCAGTAAATATAAGAATGAACAATATTTAGTAATCTATACCAAAAAATAATTAAAATATAAGACTTAAATACAAATAATGTTAATTAATCCTAAGTAAAGACAAATTGATAATTATATAAATGATGATTGTACTGAGATGTATATAAAATAAATTACATGCTTTTAGATGAATGTTTTGAGAATGCACATAGTCGGAATATTTATAAGATAAATAATTTTTTTAGAAGTTTGAAAGTTTTATTATTGAAAACTCCTAGAAGCCATATATGAAATATGGCTAAAACTCTTCAAAATAAAAATATTTTTATAACATTTTTTTTTAAGTATAATTCTTTTTTATCTTTTTTTATAATAATTCATGGATAATAAAAGTAATGTTCTATAAATAATAATTATATTATTTCATAACCTTCTTCACAGTTTAACATTAAACTTATTTGATGCACTTTTCTTTGCTTTTTTATCCATTTCCTTTCGATATATTGATATTTTTTTAGCGATTATCGGTGGATATCGATATTTGATTTTGCGATATTTTACTCTCGATGTTCCAACCATAATACAGACATAAAGTTATATATATGCCGTTATGTATATCGGTGTAAAATATCGAATATCTATATTTTACTCTCGAAGTTCCAACCATAATACAGACATAAAGTTATATATATGCCGTTATGTATATCGGTGTAAAATATCGAATATCTATATTTTACTCTCGAAGTTCCAACCATAATACAGACATAAAGATATACATATGCCGTTATGTTTATCGGTGTAAAATATCTTTATCATCGATATATCGGGTGTTAGGATATCGATATGATAATTCGGTTTTTCAAATTCGATATATCGATATATCTCCTTTCGATGTTCCAACCCTACTTCATACCGTACTTCATGAGCTGATATTCATATCGGTTTCCTAGTAAGAGCAATACCATTGAAGTGGGGGTAAATTCTAATAAAAATTTCGGCATATTTAAAAGTTTTTTTCGCGGTTTATGTTAAATATAGTGAAAACCTTCAATATAAAAATGTGTTATAACAATTACAGCTTTTTTTCCTCCCCCCCTCCCCCCCCCCCCCCAAATATAATTCCTTTATCTATTTTTTATAGCGATTCGTGGCTAGTAAAAACATTCTTTTATGAATCACAATTATATTATTTCATAACCTTCATCACCGTTTTACACTATACTCATTTAATGATCTTTTGCTTTTTCATCTTTTTGCTTAAGCCCGATATATCGATTATCGATTGTTTGTTAGCGAATATCGGTGCTTATCGATATTTTACATTCGACGTCCAAATCCTAAACTAGAGCAATCTAGCGAGAGATACTTAGTCTGCATGCACTGAAGTAATAATTCTTTGTTGAGTATCTTTTTCAGTTTAGTTATAATAATTTGCTATGTAGCTTTATTATACTTTATTATTTCAAGAATTTAAAAGTATTAAATTCTGCATAGAACTTTCTGGCAGAGCTGGTAAAAATTGTCTTAATTCGACCATAATCCTAGTTCAAATTTATAATGGGACTATCATTAGACACATTTATCATTTTACGCAGAATTGAATACTTTCCAATTCATGAAACAATAAAGTTTACGCAAGGAGGCATATTTTTGTTGCTCTAGATCTAAAGCTCTATTTTATAATCAAAGGTGTTATGACAAAAAATCATAAGACAATTTTTATATGTTGACAGGCTTAATTAGTTTGAACTCTGTCGGAGTAAATTAAGTGTGGAAAATAATAATTATTTATATTTGTCTACCTATTTTATTTATATATTGCTACGATTTATAGTTCAAAAATGTCATATAAATATTGGTTATATTGCTTTTTCTGTTTAACCCTGACGAAGGCCTTCAACTTTGACACGAAAAGTTGGCACCCAATAAAAAATAAGTTCCACAACAACGCATCCCCGACCAACTTCTTCTTAACAACACAAAAACATCAAGATATTAATTGAAATGTAGTATTTTACAGTTCAACAGTTTAACCATGTTCTACGTTATTTAGTCTATTTGCTGATCTTAATATTCTTTTCTGGTGCAAATAAAATTGTTTGGCTACAAAAAAAATCTCATTCTCAAGAGAGTTCAATACCCAACATAAGCGCAATACACGGAACAAGAATAATATGTATATTTACAGAAGTAAAACATTTTTAATAAATAATACATAGAGAATTATTCACAATAATGCAATTAAATTTATTAATTCAATAATATTTCTAAAGAAAATGAATATTAAAAAGTCATTAAAAAAATAACTTGGGAAGTTAAGCCAAGAACAAAGAAATTGCCTTTTCTTATTTTATTTAATTATTATTAAGTATTATTTTTAATCTTTTATCACTTATTTAATTTTAAATTTACTGTGATTTATAAACATTTCAAATTGAGCCTGTAAGAACTATTCAAAGTTTGCTAAAACCTTTCTTTAGATGAAATGACCTAAATTAACTTACGTTGTCTTTCTTATTCATATAACTGGTTGTAATACATAAACCAGTTGTAAATATATAAAAGTGTAGTCCACTTATAGCATTTGGTTCTCACCTATAATTTTCGTCTAATGATGAATTAAATCTGCCTGTAGTCCACTTATAGCATTTGGTTCTCACCTATAATTTTCGTCTAATGATGAATTAAATCTGCCTCATAACGCAGTTTTTAGCCTTTCGTGTTAAGTCAGAAATTGTGGTAGCTTTTGGATAATATATGTTTATTTATTAATTTTTTTAATAAAAATTTATTAAAATAATATTGGTCCGAATATTTTTTTCTATTTTTTATTTCTAACTTGTGATAGCCGAGTTAACCTTTGTTAACCTTTTGGTGGTCCTTTGAGGGCTATTTGTGGTCTTCCTACTGACGTACATTCATCGAACACTCGGTTTCAAGAACTGTTACGATTCGGCCAAGATCCATATATTATGGTTATTGAGGGTTGGAAGGCTATCTAAGATCTATATGACCTTCCCCAACATCGTTTTTCAATCATAAATCATCATTATTTTTTTTTTTTAATTTAACTTTGTAAGGTCAACTATTGTATTTAACTCAAACTTGCTGGCAAATAAAAAAAAAATTTAAATATAAATTGTACTGAAAACATTTTAGTTGTATATGTTATTCCCACCAGTGTATTCTTCCAAATGAATTTCCTGGGAATTCGAACTTATTCATTATCTCTAAGGCTGCTTTTCTTATTTCATAAGCTTTTAATTTAATTTTTTTTTTTTTTTAGTCTATTCTTTCTAGTACACATCGTGACTAGGGAGGCACTTCCGAAATGTCATAAAAGCAGTAGTTATCTGACCTTCATAAATTTTTTGAAGAATTCTGCTATGATTACCCAATTTTGAACTTATTTTGGTATACCATAAAACATATTTATAGTGTTGAGAGACGATGAAAGCACCATGAATGCATTCATGAAATGCCATTCAAATTGTAAACTAATCTCAAGCATTAGTTACATATCTCCATTATTTCATTTTTTTCCTGTATTTTATTTATTATTTATTTGTCATATTCTTTTGTATTTTATATTTTGAATTATTATTAATTAAAAAAAATATATTTTTTTAAGAATTTTTTTGTTTGTAAATTGTTATAAAACGACGGACATTTATGATCAAGCGGTTGAACGCCCTGAAACCCCATGAAATAAACATAATTTGCATTTCCGTTTTAAAATTTAAAGAAAATAATGTTTCTTTAAAAATAATCTATAAAATATTTCTTCTCAAATAAAAATTTATTGGAAAATTAATATGGGTGTGTTTAGGAAGGAGATGACAGCGATAATAGAACTGTTTCGGGATAGATATTGAAGACGGGATATTTGAGATATGAGATCTTTCCCAGAAAAGGTTTGATGGAACATGACTCCAAGGTTGTTGACAAGAGTTGTGTGTGTGTTATATTCCCGAGAAAAAGCAGGAAAAAGAGTTATGTCAGAAAGAATATTTTATTTGCGCATGACTCAAAAAGTATGTATTTTATGGTGGATCGTATGTATGATAATTTGAAAGGTAATTAAATTCCCTAGTAGTACTAAGGGCGTTCATCACTTGTTGAGTCATAGCATAGATCCTCTGTTATCTCTATTCTGTACTGGTACCCTCCAGTTACTGACACCAACCAGAGTTCTTCCACCAGCAGTCTTTCCAGCGGAACCTCGGACGTCAAACCAGTCTGGTACCACACACTCGTCCTGATTTTGGATGGTATTTCGTTCGAGACCATTCTTGCAACATGACCAGCCCAGCGAAGTCTTGACGCTCTTATCTTATATCTGTACCGTCCTAATGAGACATGACTGTTATATTCATCTACTCATCTTCACGGGTAGGTAGTGTACACACGCATTTCGGTTTTTCTGTTTTGATAATTAGGCCCAGATTTGCCGAAGACTTCTCCGATGACTAAAAAGCTTATTTCACAGCGTTCAGAGCCTTTCCTGCGAGATCCAAAAAATAAGCGAATCCTAAAACATGTACGGTCCTGTTAAGAGGCGTTGCTGTAACTTGGATATCTGCATTTCTAATGGTTTTTTTGAGAGAGAAGTTGAGCAGGAGGTAGGCCAGGCCATCACCCTGCCTCACACATGTTTCCGTTGTGAATCCTCTTGATAGCTTTCCGTTCACTCTAACGAAGCATATATTATCCTCCTTTGTCATTTATCAGTCGAACCAATTTGTGAGGGACGTTCATTTCCACTATTTATCTTATATCCTTCTCTGTTCACAAAATCATAGGCGTGTTGAAAATCAATGGACAGGTGGTGATATTCCCTTGTCTTCTAGTACAGAATTCACACAGTAAACATATGATCTGTCGTTGATCTTCCTTTTCGGGATCCAGCTTGATATTTCCCCAGCTCTCGTTCAGCAAACGGAAACAACAAATTAAAAAGAATAATTGGCAGGATTTTGTACTTATAATTTAACTAACCTTTATAAATATTACATATAGATATATTCCCTTTCTTGCGTATGGTGCAAATCGCTGTCTTCTTCCATTCAGCTACTAGTTTTATTCTCTCCATGTATCTATTAATAATTCTTGGAGAAATTTTATCATCTCTCCTCCATTCTGCTTAAATAGCTCTGCTGGAATGTTGTCGATTCCCGAGACCTTGTTGTTTAGTTTCTGAATAGCATTATGTATTTCCTTCATCGGGAGGCACAAAAACAACTAAACAAGCACAAACGAATAAAAAACACATCAAAATCGGACCATTATTAACAAAGATACAACATATTAAACTTGGTAGCCATGTTTTTACTTTTAATAATGATACTATTTAAGGAAAGTATTGTAATCGGGGCAAATTTTTCGGTGTGCAGTTTTCAACGGATCTATGCGTTTCAATGATCTCTTTAACGGATGAACTGATTCCATTTTGAACTTTTTTAAATTTAAATTTAAGTTCAAACCAAAGAGAATAATCTTTTCTGCTCATTTTACTTGTATAAACTACAAAACAAATAATAGTATTTTTTGGTCGAATTTCGGCCATTGGCCGACTCTGTTGTTTTTTATTATTCATTTTTATCCATTATCAATTCACTATTATTATCTAATTTTATTAATTGATCATCGACTTCTAGTAACTCTTTCAATTAACTAGTTCTTGAATTTAATCCTCTTTATAAAGCACGGTGTCTGAAAGGGAATAATTCGTGAACGACATTTTGTATCGCATTTTATCCAGCATCGACTTTTTGGAGAATAGTGTTGAAAGTTAATTAAATCAGTAACTGAAGAACTTTGAGATTTGAAGCTTTTGAGATTTTGATTGTTAAATGCATGATTATTATTCGAAAAAAATGGATCTACTTTCATCTCACAATTAACTTTCTGCTCTGATTACTAATTCATAACTAATTTTAATAATTATAAAATTAGTATTGTAATAATTTATATTTTATTAATGTCCCCCCAAAACTGAAATTTAATGCGATAACACAAGTAATGTGCAGTTCTTTTCTACCCCTCTTCTCAAAGATATCTGGAAGCCAGTTATTAGTGCATAAAGACATTCCAACTAAACACATTCTATTGTAGCTTCGTTTACTCCTTAAAAACTGGCTTCTTTTGTTTTGAGGCTCCAACGGTCCGACAACTTTCCACTTATATTTGTACCTACACTACTTTATAACAAATGTGATTATTTTTCAATATTTGTAGTACCTTAAAGTATACTGTTTATACTTTGGATTTATACAGAATATTGTACTTTATCACACTGATAAACCTTAGTGTATTGTTCTTTATCTATTAGGGTATTGAACTTCTATTAGTATAATGAATAGTATATGACATCAACTCTGCCTGAGAACCAGGTTAGTCCTTTTAGAATTAACAATAAATTAGAATTGACAATAATAATTTTCATTGAAGACATTTTTCCTTGAAGGTTTGTGCCTGTTCGACAAAAGTCGTAAGTTTTTTTATTTTATTTTTTTAACCTTCAAATAGTACGTCAGACAGCCCTTATCGTAAAAAGTAAAAAGATTTAAGTGTTCAGTATCAGCAAAGGTTTCTTGTGAAACTCTTTTGACGCAAGGTACTAAAATCTAAAATGACCGGCCATTTTCATGGCATATTTCCTGAAAAAAAAATGGTTAGAGCCATTGGAAGGACGCCATTCTCAAAGTCACATTGGCGTTTTTCCTATTTCTAGAACAGTGATAATTATTACTCCAAGTTGTATGTCAGCGGACAGTGGGAGAGGGGAAGGGGGGTATTGTTTTTATAATACGAGTAAAAAAAAAGGTCCTTTTTAGATGAATAGCTATTTAGATAGATGTTACCCTTAAATATTCATGGCGAAATATAGATATAATTCCATAGTACAAAAGTGCAAAGTAATCACAGAATCTTAGAGATCGTTTCTGTAGATATTACTACTACCTTTACAATATCATCCACTGAAGGAAAAAATTTTCAAAACTTTACGATTCAGCGGTAAGCCCATAACATTTTGATGGAACCATGACTGAAGCATATATATAGTTCTTTCTTCCACAGCCTCGTCGCAATAGAGTAAAGAAAATAAACTCTTATTTATTGAGTCTGTGGCAGACATAGACACAGACTTAAAGAGATGAGGCGGGGAATCATCATCAGTATCATTTCGTCCTCTTCCCAAAATTTGGCTTACAAACATTTAAAAAAGTATAATAAAAATCAATAACAAATAATCTACATGAACCGATTATATATGTAAACTAAAATTAAGAAAATAGGAAAATTCGGATAGTGGAAACAATGGATCTCCATAAAGTAAACTATTTTCGTCAATTTTCCAGTCCAAGTAACAAGCTATTGTGTTGCGAAAATTGTTGCTACTTGGATACAATTGACAGGAACAAAACCACCATTTCCTGATATATATTTTCAATTCAGAGACGAAGTTTTCTTATTTTTTGATAATCACAAAATTATACTAATTTTAATACCATTTAATATAAAATGGCTCTAAATTTTCAGAAAAATGTTTGTTACACAACAGCAATTTTATATATAAAGAACATGTTAAACAATATAAATGGAAATCCATAAAAAAAAAAAAAATAATAAATTAAAAGCTTATGAAATAAGAAAAGCAGCCTTAGAGAAAATGAATAAGTTGGGATTCCCAGGAATTTCATTTGGAAGAATACACTGATGGGAATAACATATACAACTAAAATGTTTTCAGCACAATTTTGTATTTACATTTTTTTTTTATTTGCCAGCAAGTTTGAGTTAAATACAATAGTTGGCCTTACAAAGTTAAATTAAAAAAGTTGACCTAATTCAACATTATTGGCATTATTCTTAGTCCGTGTACTAAGAATACAACTAAAATGTTTTCAGCACAATTTTGTATTTACATTTTTTTTCTTTATTTGCCAGCAAGTTTGAGTTAAATACAATAGTTGACCTTACAAAGTTAAATTAAAAAAGTTGACCTAATTCAACATTATTGGCATTATTCTTAGTCCGTGTATTGCGGTTATGTTAGGTATTGAACTCTCTTGAGAATAAGGAGATTTTTTTGTTGCCAAACAATTTTATTTGCACCTGAAAAGAATATTAAAATCAGCAAATAGACTAAATAACATAGAACATGGTTGAACTAAAATAGTACATTTCAATTAATATCTTGATGTTATTGTGTTGTTAAGAAGAAGTTGGTCGGAAGTGCGTTGTTGTGAAACTTATTTCATCTAAAGAAAGGTTTTAGCAAATCTTGAATAGTTCTTACAGGCTGAGTTTGAAATGTTTATAAATCACAGTAAATTTAAAATTAAATAAGTGATAAAAAATTAAAAATAATACTTAATAATAATTAAATAAAATAAGAATAGGCGATTTCTTTGTTCTTGGCTTAACTTCTCAAGTTATTTTTTTTAAAGGATTTTTAATATTCATTTTCTTTAGAAATTGATAAATAGCAAATTAGTATAACTAGAAAAGATACTCAACAAAGAATTATTACTTCAGTGCAAGCAGACTAAGTCTCTCTCGCTAGATTGCTCTAGTTTAAGATTCGGAAATCGAAAGTAAAATATCGATATTCCATAGATTTCGACACTGCGAAACCTAATATCGATAACCACCGATATTCGTTAACAAACGATCGATAATTCAAGGGCCGTTTCCATCGATATAGGATAGCTTTCTTTTCAGTCAAGAGCATACCATCTTCTCCTTTACACGATTTTATTCTCGGTTTAAAGGTTGCTCTTCCCCAAAAAGCTAGTTTCAAGTTATAGTGACGGTTCCTAGGTCGTTTCCAAATGGACAGTTTGGCTTCATTACTTTTAAAGATTTATTGATGAACTGGATTTAGAGAGTGGGTTATCAGCCCACTGATCCCGAGTCAGGTGGAGTGTCTGCCTCCTCTAAGACTCCTGACCTGCTCCCCCATCCGGGGCGGCTTCCTAGGATAGATGACCCTAGGGTATGTAGTGTATTTGACCTTTGTCTGTAGTGTGGGGGTGTATGTAGTGTGCTGTATTTAGTGTACTGTGTGGATGTCAGTGTACTGTTCCACAACCTGGGGGGCCAGTAGCTGTCTGCAGTCTGACGACTGGGCTGTGGGACCCCCATCTTCCTATGCCGATATAATTAAAAACTAAATTGAGATAATTTTTATATTCATATATGCTTAATTGAGCGGGTTTTTTTAATACTTACAAATTCGTTTGAATCTAAAAATATAATTTCACTCATGTTTTACCGCTTTTACCCCAAAACTTATCGCCCTAGACAAGTTCCTAACCTGCCTTTGCGTAGATTCGCTACTGATTTTAGTATGTCTCGTGATGAGCCCGCTCCGCATATCCTTCAGCAAGCCAAAGCAATCCCTATTAGTGGCAGCCCTTTGTCTAATTTCTGTCGATATGTTGTTCACAGAGTTTTCTTGATCTCCGAGATAGTTGAATTCTGTTCCAAAATGTTCTAATGCTGATTGTTTTTTTTGGTTCAATGAAACTATACAAGATAATTTACTTTTTGTTCCAAGTTTCGTTACTATTTATTTTAGTTTGTTAGACTCGATATAACTTAGGGCTCAAGGAGTAGTGAGATTATTTTAATCTTATTTTTTAAATCAAATTAACTTTAAATTCAATGCATAATTATCAATTGATTAGTAAAGATATGTAATTATAAAAGTAATTTCCATCACAATATTTTTGTCTTTCAGGGAGGGTAACGATCCGGATGATTACAGCCGCCTCACATACCGGAAATTGTTGGAAGAAGTATGCAGATTCTCCAACGTACTCAAATCGTTGGGAGTCGCCAAAGGAGACAGGGTTGCTATTTATATGCCCATGATTCTTGAAACAGTGATCGCTATGCTCGCCTGCTCCAGGATAGGCGCAGTTCATTCGATTGTTGTATGTATTAAAATCATTTTCTAAAAGTTGTAACATGCCCATCGTGCACATTTATTTTATTTATTATTTATTGGGTTTAATGTCCTGGCATACTCCAACTAGGACAGAAAGGCTGGGGTACCCTCTGGTATTCAGTCAGCTCTTCAAGCTCTTGACTCTTGAGGTGACCTCTATCCTTTAAAAAAAGTATAAGTAGTCAAAAAGTAAAAGCAGTTGCTTGGTTGCTCTTAAAATTCTAACACTAGAATTGGTACATGGTCATTAGGTATTTGTAATGAGAAAGCTGATCAGCTTGCTGGAGGAGATGCTGAATTTCCCCTCCTAGGGTCAGAACCTTTTACTAGGTATCTTCAAAAAACATCAACAAAAAGAGATGATTAAATTTGAATAGCATGTAATGAATGGAGGAAATGTGCTTGCCTAAGACAGGTTAAGCAATTTATTAAACAAATATTGCCCTCTAGATCTAACAAACTTACTAGACTAGTGCCCCTCCCCTCCAATAATTGTATCAGTACCCATAGTTTGCTCTTGTATTATTTTGTAATTTATATTTAATAAAATTTATTTTGTCTTATGTTTAAACATGTCAAAACAGACTTGTATAATTAATCATTTAGAATAAAAGTACAAAAAAAAAAAAAAGTACTTATGATTTGGTTGAAACAAAAGACTACATGATGGCGATATTGTTTTAAACCTTTTGCTGGCCAAAGTAAATTAAATTTTGTGTTCAGCCATCCTTTTGCTGGAGCCATCTATTTCACTTCTTTTTATGTGGAATCTTGTTAAAACCAAAATTAAATAAGTAATAATGGCCGCATAATTTATCTCTTTCTTATATTATATTGGAACAGAATTTAAAAATGTACCTAATTCCTCTGAATCATAAATAATGGTATGATTTTCTATACTGTGGTAGTATGAAAACAAGTAAACAAAGTATTTACTTCTCAGTTGCCAGTGTGATTAAAAGGAATCATAACTAGTTTGTAACTTAGTGGTCAATGTGAAAAAAATAAACATAAAAATTGTGTTTTTTCATTTCTTATACATATTTTAAAGTTATTTTTCAACTAAAGAAAGGTAGCAAAGTTAAAAATTATCGAAAACTTCATTTCAATACTTAATTTATAATTTGGATTTTTATATTTTACAAGAATTAATACATCGTATTACTATTACCAAGTCCTTATTATCTATATTTTAGTGAAATATTTTTTTCAGTTTGCTGGTTTTTCATCTGACTCTCTTGGCGAAAGAATGCATGACTGCAGAGCTCAAGTTCTTTTAACTGCAGACTTTGTGTACCGAGGAGAAAAGCTCCTTAGGTTGAAAGAAATTTGTGATGACGGTAAATTATTTATTTTTTTTAAATTGAAATTTTTGCTTAACAAACACACTATATATATATATATATATATATATATATATATATATATATATTTTTAAATTTATATTACTATATTTCAAAATTATTTGTGAGAAATAGCAATATAGTTCATGTCGGATTTATTTCTCACGAAATAATGAAGAAATTCTAAGATTTTTTCACGTTATTTCTAGTTAAAACGGAATGTTCCTTTATTTTTAACATCATCATCATATATGGCTCTACATCCCGCATCGGGACAAGGCCTCCTGCAACCTCAACCGCCAATCATCCCAGTCATTTGCCGCTATTCTCCAGTTACGGATGTGTAAGATGGCCAGACCGCCCGTTTGCCTATCGGAGCCTCGGTCTGCTAACCCTCCTTGGTACATGAACTTGCTCATCCAGAAATCTTCTTGGTACTTCATTCGTCCCCTTACATGCGATCTGCCCAGCCCATCAGAGGCTTTTTACTTTTATTAGTCTTAAAATGTCGACATTTTTTTACTGTGCTGTGCTGATAATGAGGAATATCCAGCCAAGACAACACACACATTTAAAAAAGAAAACTGTATTGAATAAAACAAGTGTATAACATTTATTTTCGGACCAAATTTTCATAAAACCGTTTTAAAAATTAAAAACCAAGATTGTGGTTTATGCTTCCAAAAACGTATTTTTAAATTTGTGCAAAATTTCAAACTCCTGCACTGTACATAGAAAGCAGGAAAAATATGTAAAACTATTTTTAAAAAAATTCAAAATAGGTTTCCCTTTGACCAATCAAACAGCCAACTGTTTATTAGCAAAACAAATTGTCTATGATGACCTTCAAGTAAAATACCACTTCCATAGGCGTTGACAACCTAAGGGTTTTACGCCTATAAACAAAAACAAACAAGTACCACTTCCGGCTAGCTAATTTGAACCAAAAATCTAGTACATTATTTATATAGACACTGAAGTCTTTTTTACCAAAGTTGAGAAGTTTTGCATTATATTTTAATATAATTTTTGACCAAATAAATATATATAACTTTCTATGAATATATCAGTTTTGAATTATAATATTGATGCTTGTAAAAATGAAATGTTTAATTAATATTCAATCCATTGGTTTAGCATTGCATTTCTTTCAATGGTATATCTAATTTTAACAAGGACTTAGATTGGAATTAAATACTCCAACTAACTGAAACCTAGTTACTGGTATTTTATGATACTAACATATATGGAATATTATCATATGTGGTATTTCATAATTCTTACAGCACTCCAAAAATGTGAAAATCTTGGGCACAAAGTGGATAACTGCATCGTAGTAAGGCATCTACCTCGATTAAGTGCTTCTTCCAATTGCACAAATGGTTCAGACGCAAAACAGCCACAACAGCTGAATGTAAGGGAACTGTCATCCCACATGTAACCATGATCCATTTAATACTTTGCCATATAAACTAACTTAAATATTTATAGGTTCCTTGGAATGACGAAAGGGATGTTTGGTGGCATGACATGATGGAGGATGCTTCAACTTCATGCTATCCAGTGTGGGTCAGCACCGAAGATCCTCTTTTTATGCTATATACGAGGTAAGATTTATTACTTATGAGCATACAATATATACATTGTGCATATTAATGTAAACTTGATTGCATTTAGATTAAATATTTAAAAATCAGTTATCATTAAAACAAAATTATGATGACTAATGATCTCTACTATTCAGCCAGATAAATCATGATTATAGTGTTACTGAATATATCCTCATTCTTACCACTTTATCTACCATAAGCTTATGAATTGGCTTTTTAATGCCTATACATAAGTTAGGACTGTTTTAGGTTTGCAATAAAACTGTAACGGGTCGAGTTAAGCTGTATTAACAATATTCTAATTTATAGTTAATGATATATTCATGTATAAATTAGGGGACGTTTCTTAGTTCTGTATTTTTGAAATACTTTTAAAGTAGTACTATTATCCACAATTATACATTTTTAACTTTACAGTGGTTCTACTGGCAAACCAAAAGGTGTTCTACATACAACTGGAGGTTATCTTTTATATGCTGCCACAACATTTAAATATGTTTTTGATTACCATCCAAATGATGTTTATTGGTGCACAGCTGATATTGGTTGGATCACGGGTCATACATATGTTGTATATGGTCCACTTGCTAATGGTGCCACATCTGTAATCGTGAGTAAAATTTTTTTGTAGAATATTTTTCACTTATCATAAAAATAATTTCCTGCTTTAATTTTATAATCCTTTTTAATGGTTTAAAGAATGAGAGAAATGCTTTATTCATTACTGATGCTGTTCAAATTCATTAGATTGCTACAATACATAGTACAGCTATCAATCAGTAAAAAAAAAAAAATAACATTAGAAATAATAATATATTTTTATTTATTTGAATTTTTTTCAATTAGTCAGTTTCTCTTTTTCTGTGTATTTTTCTTCTTTTTTTCCCTTTTTTAATTTTGAATACAAAGAAAGAAAAATTATATTTTGTATTATGAAAAAAACACTAAATAATACCATTTATTTTATAATCACACAATATTTCTGGCATGTCTATCATCAACAGTAAAAGGCCATGATATTGTTATTTCTAGATTAGATAAATTTAAGAAATTAAGTCTATAGTATTTCAAAAGAAAAAATATCCTCTTTAAAAATTTGGAACTTTATTCTGGAAGCTTTTTTTAAATTCCACTCTTAAGGTCTAACTTGTGGAATCTAACTAAATTCAATACTAAAATTTTTCATGTTTCAATTGAAATGATTTTATCACTTGAATTGTTTCTCATAAGAATGAAAGTATGTTATTTTGTTTTTTAGTTTGAAGGAACTCCATTTCACCCTCAAAACGATAGGTTTTGGGCTGTTATTGAAAAGTATAAAGTCAACCAGTTTTACACTGCTCCGACCGCAATTAGAGCACTGATGAAATTCGGTGAAGAACCTGTCAAAAAGTAAGCACAAATATTTTGCTATTGAACAGTGGTTCATATTCATAGAATATATTTATAAATATTATAGAATTTATAATAATAAATAAATATTCATAGAATTTATTTGTAGTTGAATTTATATATGTACTGAGTATTAATTGACAAAATTAAAAGTTAATATATCACCACCACTGAAAAAATGAATATTTTATTTCTTCAAAAATTTAATGAGCATAAAATCTTAATCTATTGAATCACTTTAAGAGAATTGCCAATTATGTCCTTGAATCGTTTATTATTCATTAATAATTAGTTTATTTTTATAGTGAAAGGTTAAATTTATTTTATTTAAATTTTTGATAAAATTAAATTACACGAATTCTTGAAAAACACTTGACCCGCTGAAATGTGACAGGCAATGCAATTTGTAAAAATACCCATTGTGTAGTGTAATCCTGATAAAGCTTATTAGTACTGCACTTCTTTGCAATAAGTGAACCTCTGGATTTTGTGAAACAATTTTGGAATTTATCATTTGAATTTGTTCTTTGCTTTATGTAAAATGGTCTATTTTAAACTAGAAAGATTTTTTTTTTTTTTTTGTAAAGCTTATTTTTAAACTGCAGAAGAGTTATTAATGCGTTACTGAAATTCGAGATCTCTTTCTGTTTGTAAAAAACAAGGAAATAGGAAAACATGATTGTTAACATCAATTTGAGCATTTTTTTTTTTAATCCTGCATGATTAGATTAGTCAGATTTTGATGAATGAAATTTTAAAAATTAGTGAAAAAGAAAAGGCTAGATTTAATTTTTTTTTTCAGTTTAATGTTTTTTCTTTATACTTAAATTATTTGTATGTTATTAGCTTAATGAAAGTTAAAATAAGACTGGTTGTAGATAAATTTCTAATTATAGGCATGATCTTACTACTCTGAAAGTGTTAGGCTCAGTTGGAGAACCAATCAATCCAGAGGCATGGATGTGGTATTATCGTCTCGTAGGTGGTGAGAGATGCTCAATAGTTGATACATTCTGGCAAACAGAAACGGGAGGACATGTTCTCACACCTTTACCAGGATGTACTCCTATGAAACCTGGTTCAGCGGTAAGTTTATCTTTCCTTCATGGATAATATCACCATATAAGCAGTTACTACACTCTTAGGCAATAAAGTGGCCACCCTTTCATGATATATGAATGCAAATTCAATCAGATATTTAGAGTGGTCATCGAGTAGTACTAATCTAAGCCCCTATTGATGATGATTTCTTGGATGAGTTACCAGGACTTAAAGAATAGTAACATCATGATGGAAGAATATCAAAAGTATCTCTTAGAAATTTATTCAAAACCTTAAAACCTTATTCAGTCAATACCACTTAATTTTTAAGAGTAGGAAATAAACCCTATTCTAATTCAAATTTTTATATAAGCATAAGCTAAACTTTATTTATATTTATTATAAAATCTATTTAATAAGTTATTTTTTCAATTTATAGTTTTAATCTTGGAGGATTTTCAATATTTTCATAAGCTGTTTAATGTAAATGTCTATATTTTCTAAGAGCACTTCATAAATTTTTTATACCTTAAGCATGATCACTTTTTTTGCTTCTCAATATATATTGAAGACAGCCAAATGCCTAATGCGCAATACCTTCTATACAATTTTATTTAATTCATATATGCTATTAAACATTGTATCTATACTTTTTTCTACATGGTATGTACAAACTTAAAATATTACTTTTAATTATCATTAACTTAATCTTTATTTTAAATTCATAGACCTTACCATTTTTTGGGGTGAAACCCGAGCTTTTGGATGAAGAAGGAAAAAAGATAGAAGGACCAGGTGAAGGATACTTAGTCTTCAGCAAGCCATGGCCAGGAATGATGCGAACTCTTTTTGATAATCAAAAAAGATTTGAAGATACCTACTTTACAAAATTTCCTGGTTTCTATGCGACTGGTGATGGTAAGTAAATAATATGATAATTTCATGTTAAAATGAGTGCCATTGCTATTGCTAAATAGAATATGCTGACTTCAGTATCACTGTTATTTTAGAGATTATTATTTTTAGTAAGATTGGTCTTGCCTCGTTCATTGCAGGTTGGTTTACCACGACGATTAATCACCTTTGTGCAAATTGTACCATTCTATTGTATCTTATGTTTTTCCTAACCATAGTTTAAGTACCAGCATACAGTTCAAATTACATGGATAGGGCTGTGCAGGGCAAGTTCAGAGCAAGAGCTATTAACAATAGTTCCAACTGGAATTTAATGGACCTTCCTCATTTGAGATTTATTGCAAGTAATGGTTATTTTATTCTCCCATAATCATATTTGGCATACATTGAATTTTACCAAGGGAAAACTGATTCTATTGTGAATGGCTTCAAGATCCCATTTTAAATGTATCAATGCTGATTGTTTAAAATTCTACTTATTTCTCCAGGTATATAATTTAATTTAATCATATGTACATAGGTGCTAGAAGAGACAAGGATGGTTATCTTTGGGTCACTGGTCGTGTAGATGACATGCTGAATGTCTCAGGGCATTTGATGTCAACTGCAGAAGTTGAATCTGTATTAACTGAACACCGAGATGTGGCAGAAGCAGCTGTAGTCTCGAGACCTCATCCAGTAAAAGGCCAGTGCCTCTATTGTTTTATAACCCCTAACGCTGGTGCCATTTTTGATGACAAACTAGTACAGCAATTAAAAACCAAAGGTAAATATATCGTTTTTCTTTTGAATGAAAATCATGAGACACATTAATGTTATAATATACTCATTTGCAAATGGAGTAGATCATTTAAAATAAAACAAAAATAAATCCTAGTTTTTCTGTAATGATTTTAATTTTTTTAAAGCATATATTTAGGCAATTCCAGAACAAATAAATGCACAAATTTTATCTAAAAACTGTTTTTGTTTTTATAATTTGAAAAAAAAAAAGAAGATAAATTTTACATTCTGATAAACTTTTATTTATTTATTAAGTGACATTAATTTCTCCTTGAAGACAACAAGGCATACTTCTTTTTAGCATCTGGATGCTATCTTGTGAGATCCTCCAAGATTGTGCTGTTGGCAATTCATAAAGTCTGTGGCAGGGAAACCTGTCCTGAAATGTTTCAGCACGTGTGTCTGAGGAAATTCCACCCCACATTGCAATTTCGCATCTTTTGAATGTATAAAAGATTAGGACCTGGGAAAGGTTATTTTGCTTTCAGATCTGGAAATTTACTTAATTTTTATCACGGTTTAATTCAAATTTCAAGATAGGCCCAATACTTCAAAGAAATTCTAAATGCAGAAACGAGTAATGTGCACATCACCCCAGGTATATCAATCGGATGATGAGGATATACCACCAGATAGAGAGGAAATTGCAGAAATAGTTCTTTTCCTAAAAAACAATTAGTCTCCAAGACCTGATGAAATCCTGTCAGAACTAATAAAATACGTAGAAGAAACCACCTGGAATGAGATTTACAAGATAATATGGAATATATGGTCAAAGGAAAAAATGCCAGACGAATGGGGGGAAGGCTATCATAGTTCCTTTACACAAAAAGGGAAATAAATTCAAGTGTGAGAACTACACGGGAATAGCGCTCTTACCTACAGTCTATAAAATCCTGTCAGTGGCAATATGTTGAAGACTAATGGAGAGGTGTGAAAGATTACTGGGAGAGTACCAGAGTGGCTTTTGCCCAGGACGATCGACTACAAAACACCTTTTCGCTATCAGGCAAATGCTGGAGAAAACGTACAAATATGTTATTGATCTACATCATCTGTTCATTGACTGTAGATTGACAAGGATGACCATAGAAAGGACGAGCTGTAAGATCAAAACCAGAGTGGGTACATCAGATAGCTTCGAGGTTAACAGTGGCTTAAGACAGGGAGTCCCATTACCACTGGTACTATTTAATCTCGCCTTGGAAGTGGCAGTTCGGAAAATTAAGACTAATCCTGGTGGTACCATCTATAAGAGGCTCACACAACACATGGCATATGCGGATGATGTTATATCAGGGAGAACTAAAGCAGCACTGTAGAGCAAAAGTAAGGACTCATGATAAGTACAGAGAAGACAAGATATATGAAAACATCCCAACATACCTAGGAGAGAGAAGATACTGTTGAATTAGGAGAAGAAACGTTTCGCAACTGTGATAAATTTAAGTACCTGGGGAGAGTAGTGACGGAAAACAATAATTTGGAAGCTGAAATAAAAGACAGGATGGTAGCAGGAAATAGATGTTTCTATGCCCTGCAAAAGGAGCTCCAATATAAAAGTATGTCCAGGAAAGCAAAAATTGTAATATATAAAACGCTGATTATATCGGTTGTTCTGTATGGCAGTGAGATGTGGACTATGACCAAGAAATGCAGAAGAGCTCTTCTGGTCTGGGAGAGAAGAGTATTAAGGAAGCTCTTTGGAACTGTCAGAGAGCAGAATAGATGGAGAATCAGAGGCAACATAGAGCGAATGGAATTATATGGTGAGCCGGATATCATTGGTGTTATTAAGAGGGGCAGACTTAGATGGCTGGATCACGTTGAAAGAATGGATCTTAGTAGGCTACCAAAAATGATGCTAAATGGTACTCCAGGAGGAAAAAGACAAAGAGGTAGACCAAGGCGCAGATGATTGGATGATCTGGAGGAGGACTTGAGGAGGCTGGGGATCAGATATTGGAAGAATCTCGCTGTGGACCGCGAGGAGTGGAGAAAAGTGGTGGTAGAGGCCAAGGCCCTACAAGGACTGTAGCGCCCATTGAAGAAGAAGAATTCAAATTTAGATACTTAGAAAAGACAATTATCCCAGTCATCACCAGTTCACACGATTTTAAGTAAATTTTAAAGTTATTTTATTAAATTTGGACAGTTAAATATTATCCTTTAATATTTGACTAGCTAGTTGTAGACTTTTGATACCCTCCACCATATGAGTATTCAGGAGAAACGTTTTCTCTGGTAACGTCTCCAACCTAAACTTTTTTTTATTGGGGTTTAATGGCCTTTTCTATCCCATTAAGGCAAACACGATGGGTATGGATCCAAACTTACAATACTTTGTAATGGTTATACCTTAGGTCCCACATTTTTCTGGATATTACCTCCTTCAAAAGCAGTAACCGCTGTAAGATGTCCTGTAGATATTTTCTAACTCTCTTAAATAATTTTGAAGGTTTAATGAAAAAAAAAAGTTTACAAGAAAAGGAAGTCTCTTGTATTTAAATTACAAGAAAAGGAAGTCTCTTGTATTTAAATCTCTTGGCAAAATACATAGGCCAAAAATTTTTATTTTTAGATTAGCTGGAAAATTTGAATATAGAGGTTTTTCAAAGTGCTAAAACCAAATCTGACACAAGTTTTGAATAAAAAAATTCTGTTAATATACTTCACTCTGTAAAAAATACCGTTATCATTACATTCAAGTCAATGCACCATTCAGTTCGCTCTAAAATTCAATTTTTTGTTTTCAAACATTGGATGACTAAAAGTTTCTATTTCTGGATCTCAATTATTACACATTTATAACATTGCTATAAATATGATCGTAGACAAAAAAATAAGAAATAAGTAATATTAAGTACTCAAGATATGTCCGAGCAAGCCTGGATTCATAACCATGTACATATTATTATTATATTTGGCATTACTGCCCCTGTAGGGTATGAGCCTCATCACAGATTGCATGCCAGGCTGTTCTATCAGCCGCAACCGCTTTCCATCCCCTCACTCCAAGTTGTCGCAGGTCCGCTTCAACATCGTCTAACCATCTCATTCTAGGACGTCCACGTCTTCGGGTACCGCCTGGCTTTCCAAAAAGCAGCTTCCTTGGAAGATGATTTTCTTCCCTTCGCTCCACATGCCCGAGCCACCTTAGCCTGCCCTTTTTTACAACACTTACTATGTCCGACTGTTCATATAATGCTCTCAAATCTTCATTCTTTCTAATTTTCCACTGTCCCTCAGAGTGGATTGGGCCATATATTTTTCTGAGCATTTTTCTTTCCCATGCACGTAGTCTTTTCTCTATCTCCTTTGTCAGAGCCCAAGTCTCACTGCCATTGTTTTGTAGATGATAACCTTGGCTCTCCTAGGAAGATCTTTGTAATTTACAACTTTGTGAATTGCAAAGTTCTGTCGATAGTCAAGAACCTCCTCAGGAGTTTTATTATTCTTTCTATGTTTGATCATCTGGTACTGGCCTCCGTACCATCACGGCATTCAAAGATTTTCTTGTTGATGCTATCCTTATATGCCTGCCTAACTTCTTCATTCTTGAGTTTAATGACATTGTACGGGTTAATCTTTTCTCCGGTTTCTCTACTGGGGTTCGCTATTTTTTGTTTGTATTTGATGATGCTGAGGAAGTGGTCTGAGTTGCAATCGGCTCGGACATCTCTAATATGTGTTGCATGTCTAGAATCCACTAATACGTGATCAATTTGGTTTCTTGTCTGTCCGTCCGGGGAGATCCATGTTTCCTTATGTATGTTCTTGTGAGGGAAATGTGTGATGCTAATTGACAGCCCTCTTCTAATTGCGAAATCAACTAGTCCTCGACCGTTCTCGTTGGATTCTTGGTGTCTGCTGTGCCTACCTACTGTTGGTTTGAAGTCTTCCTGAAAGCCAATTTTCGCATTCAAATCCCCTAAGACTATCTTAGTATCATATCTAGGCAGACCCTCATAAATTCTTTCCAACGCACCATAGAAATTATCTTTGTCTTCTTCCTCACTCTCTTCTGTTGGAGCATGCACAGAAATCAGGGATGTGTTGCAAAACTGTCCTTTAATTCTCAGATAGCACATTCTATTACTAACATTTTCGTATTTCAGGATACTTCCTTTCCACTTCTTTTTAATCATGAATCCAGTCCCCAGTCTATTGGCTCTATCCCCACTGTTAATTAGGATATAATCCTTGAGCACCATGAAGTCTGATTCTCTCCATCGTATTTCCTGCAGAACCAAAATGTCAACTCTGTACCTGTTTAGCACCATCTCAAGATTTCGGCTTGCTCCCGCTGTGAACAAGCTTCTTACGTTCCACAATTCAATCCTAAGTCCTCGCCATTGTTTGTTGTCAATTTTATCAGTCCAGTCCAATTTCATCAGTGCCTTTCATCTGTGATGTATTCGTGATAAGAGAAGTTTAAGGAGAGCGGGTTACCAGCCCACTGCCCCAGAGTCAAGTGAAGGGGCTGCCTTCTCATTGCCTCTTGACTTGCACCCCCATCCAGAGCGGCTACCTAGAGAAGTTGATCCTAGGGTGTGTACTGTGAATGACGTTGGTCTGTAATATTGTGATGCTTGCAGTATGCTGTAATAGTATACTGTATGTGAGTGTCAGTGTACTGTTCCCCAAACCTGGAGAGCCAGTGGCTATCTGTGGCACAATGGCCGGGCGATGGGGCCGCCACCTCCCTAAACCATGTAAATATCATAATATAAAAACATTTGTGTTTAAGAAATAGTAAAATAACCCTTTTAAACCACCGCTATAAACATTATCGTAGTAAAAAAATATATATTTATGAATAAAAATACTGCTCTACATTACAAATAACTCAATAGATCTGCCAGAATGCTCCAAAATTTAACAATTCTATTTTAAAAAATTTGGTCTCTCTGATATTTAATATTACTTTTTCTTGTTTTTTTTTCTATGATAATATTTATACCAGTGTTAGTACAGTACTATTTCTTGATCACAAATATTGTTATTATATTATGAATTGTACATGGATAAGAATCTTTTAGGCCATATTTATGTGTAATATAAAAACATTATTCATGATCCAGAAATAGTAACTTTTAGTGATCTAATTTTTCAAAACGAAATAATTGAATTTTAGAGCGACCTAATGGATGTATTGAATTGAATGTAATGATAACGGTATTCTTTACTGAGTGAAGTATATTAACAGAATTTTGTTATTCAAAACTGGTGTCACATTTGGTTTTAGCACTTTGAAAAACCCTTATATTCAAATTATCCAGCTAATCTAAAAATAAAAATTCTTGGCCTACAAATTTTGCCAAGTCTAAATTTTTTTAAAGATTTAAATAATCGCTCATAAATCAGAGACCCTTTGAATAATTCATATAATAATTTGGGGCATCGTTAAAGGTTCTTAAACTACGCAATTCGCTTTAACAGTGATATTCCTTCCTGTTTTAGAACCAACGTTATCCGTAAAAAATTTCAATTCTGTTTTTATATGGTAATCAACTTTTTTTACCCAGACCATCTGAGATAATGCAGTAGGTTTTTATATGTATGGAAAGAAGAATCTCCTCTCTTCTTAACAAGTCCAAGAACAATTTTGTGGCTTTAAAAATTTTGAGGTCGGTACTGAAAAAAAAAAGTTTTTTGTTTTCGATAATTTTTTCAACATTAAGGTTTGTTGATGTGCTGAATCCAAATCTGCAATCATTTTTGGTGTGAAAAAATCTATGAGGCTAGTTTACTTAATAATTTAAACACATTTTTAATTTTATTTGACCAAAAATCAATTATTTTTTATTGTTTATATTTTTCTTTTAATATACTCTAAAAAACAAATGTTTAGCTAAAAAAATCATGCCTTTTTTTTTAATTTATTCTTTATTTCCAGATCTTACATGAGTTTTTTAACAGTTAACAATATTTTTAACAATTGGTAAAGGAGGGATATAGTCTCATACAAGAGACATCCCTAATGACGCATATTGTTTATAATTATGGAATAATCTTAGATTTATAAAACTCATAAATAACTATACTACTAAATTAACTAGAACAGAAAATGCAATTATAATGATAAAATAAAAAGGTATAAAATTAAAAAGATAATATTGTAAGGCTAAGAAAAAAAATTAATAAATAAAATTTAAAAAAATAAATAAGTAAAAATAAAATAAATATGCAATTAAAAGAAAATAAACTAATTTGAAAAACAAAAACAAAGGATATTTAAAAAAATAATAATAGTATTACTAATATAAAGAAATAATATAAATGATGTACTTATATACTGATAAAATAATAATAAACTTTACAACAGAATATCTTGTATTAGTCTGTGCTTTAGTCTACGGGATAATATTGGAATTCCTATGTTGTAAGTTATCGCACCTTTAACTATCGGTAACTGGGAATGGTATTTGATGAAGCATTTTTTAATGAATTCTTCTATTGTTTCAACTTGTAGCTCTCGATGTAGTTGACTATTTCTTATGAACCAGGGAGCATCTACTGCAATTCTTAGAATCTCATTTTGAAGAATTTGTAATTTTTTTTGTTTTTTACATGATGCTGCACCCCACACTTCACAACCATACATTAGTAATGGTCTTGGTATGGTTTTAAGTATTAGGATAGTTGTTTCTGGTTTTAGACTGGTTTTTCTGTTGATAACAGGGTACAGCATTGCCAGCCTTGCATATATCTGCGTTAATTTAATATTGATGTGATGATTCCATGTAAGGCGGCGATCTAGATGAACCCCAAGATATCGTATTGCTTCGTTAGAGGGATTCCGCTGCAATTTGTTATCGTTAAGGACTAGTTCAAGAGGGTCTGCTGGGCGTCTAAGAGTAAAAACTTTAGCGTTGCATTTTTGAACATTTAGGCTGATCATCCATTTGGAAATATATTCTTCTAAATTATTGAGGTGAGCTTGCAATATATTTCTGGCTGTTAGTATATCCTCGTGCTGAGAAAAAACTGCAAACATAGCTATGGAGGTAAATGGAGACTGAAAAATGTCATGAAGATAGAAGTTAAAGAGGATGGGAGAAAGAACTGAAACTTGAGGAGTACCAGCATGGATTGGTCTGATGGTTGAATAAATAAAATCATGTCGATATCATTCTCCAAACACAAGATATAAAATAAAGAATTTTCAGTGTGTTTTATTTTTTTTCTCAGCTTCTAAGGCCCATTGTATGTACACACCGTGCACTCCCCTTGTCAACGGTAAATAAGAACAGATATTGCTTAAGTTTTTAAATGGTAGATGCCAGTAGAATTAGCTAGTTATCATTATAAACAATCAAGAGATTTTACAATGGAAAAATATTTGATTCACAATTGTTTACAATCAGTTATTCCAATGATCAACTTCAGCAAACAGCAAATGAGCATGTTTAAAAAACATCGTTATACATTTTATTTATTTTGTACTTGTTATTCTTTCTTAAAAAGTTGCTTTTTAAGGGTAATAAACTCTAGGGTAATAAAAAGCTTTCAATTTTAATATATATTGAAAATTTTTAGTCAGGGGGAAGATTGGTCCGTTTGCTATGCCTGATGTCATCCACCATGCACCAGCACTTCCCAAAACTCGTTCTGGAAAGATAATGAGACGGATTTTAAGAAAAATCGCTGTCAATGATAGAGAAGTAGGGGATACGTCCACCCTTGCTGATGAGAATGTTGTACAGCAACTTTTCAAGACAAGGCCTGAGAATCTAAATCTTTAATCAGCTACCCAGGGACTTTCAGCAATTGTGCTGAACAGCACATTTAGGTTCATATGTTAGGGTATACATTGCAGATTTCATTTGCCTTTATTAGATTTAAATGTAACACACATTTTCTTAATTTATTTATAAGGTACCTAAGTTCAATATGTATTTTTCTCACTTTAGTTATTTAATAGGTAGCCTACTGAAAACCTTTTGGCCAAAATTACTGTTTAAAGTCTGTGTGATTGCAAGCTGTAAAAAAATAAAATTAATCTATGTTAAGATAAGTGTAGTGAGAGGTATGTTTGTTAGGGACACCATTTAATTTGGGATATCAGTTCATGACATTTTTATTTCTTGTGAATAATATTTTAGCTAAGTAGATTCTATACCTAACCACATGACTCAGGTTAGTTTTTTTTTCTGAGTTTTAATTGCCACTTCTCTAATTATGTTTCGATACTTTTTAAAAAAAGTTCGTTTATAGTTTAGTTATTTGGCTGTGTTCATGTATTTTATGTCTATTGGATAAAATGATGATAATGAACTGTCAGTTGTTGTACCTATAAAAATCAGAGTAGCTGTACAGTATGATTTAGGCTATATATATTTATTGCATTTAAACAATGAATGATAGGATTAAACTTCTAGCTTTGGTTTAGAATTATCTTTCATTGAAAAAGAAATGAGACCAGCAACTCCTTATTGTTTATTCTAGATAAATAAGTTTAATTTATTCAAATTAATAAATTAAGTACCATAGTAAATTTCAAAGTACCTATTGCTTTAACGCATCAGATTATAACCGCACAAAGTATAAAACTCATTATATAGATGTTTTGTAGAATGTATAAAGCCACATATAAAAAAATCCTTTTGAAAAAGTGAAGGAGAATATTGTTCCTCTAATTTTCAATTCCCTCCTTATATTGTTATATTCAATTATTTTATTATAAAAGCTATATCATACCATCTATTGTTAAATTATATCCATTCCATAAAAATAAACGAATATAATAATTATATTTCTATAGATAGATACATGTTATTTGTGTATACATAACTTTGTGTCTTTTAAAATTTGTTTAAGAATATATATGGAGTATGTTAAGATAATTATTTATCTGTTGGAGCTATTTGTTTTATTTTATTTTTTTAAATTTTGATAATGTTTGGATTATTACTTTTGTGATATGTTTGTTATTGAATGAAAAGAAAAATTATTGTAAATAGTGATATTTTTCTGTGAAAAATAGTATTTCAAAATTTATTTATGTTAGCTACTTGAAATTGTTATTTTTAAGCTCATTTAATAAAAACAATATAACTTTGGAGCGTTAAATATTTATTGTAATTACCAGCAAGATAATTGAAAGGTTATGTTATTATAGCCTTTGAGAAAATTGAAATATTCAAAGTTAGGCATTATAGCTTAAACTACTTTGTCAAATGAGCATGTGTGATCTGATGGAACTAATACATATCATGTTAGGAATTGTTTAATAAAGAATATAGTTGTGTCTGTCTAGATTAAATGTTTTCAAAATTCTTCCAAAACCAATTTTGAACATCTTGTTTATAAATATATTTCTGAAACAGAGTGAAAATATGTTAACAGATTTCATGTTTAGTGTATGTTTCACAAGAGATGATTCTTTTTTAAAGTCTGATGGTGCTTTGCCAAAACTCATCCATCAATGACATTAATATTTTCATTGGAAATACCTACTGAAAACTGATTTACAGTAATCAATTTTTGATATTCTCAAATATCTTTCATGTAGAATAGATGTATTTTTTTTCTAAAATTAATATTTTTAATGATTATTTCTAATGATTGATGTTTGATCCTTTATTTAAAGAAGAGATATCATTAGCTTATAAAAATTTTTATTCTCATGTAAAAATATTCTATAAAAGGTCATGGTGAGTGAGTGAGCTATAAGCTTGTAAAAAGTTTTTCAAAGACATGAAAAGCTTTGGAGAGTGAGGCCATTCCCAGGAAAGATAAGTATAATAAATAAGTAATTATTTATTATTTATGTATCATAATATTAATACAATAAAATTATTACTATTACATTAGTCATGATATTAATATGAATTACTACAGTACTGATTAATTGACTATAGATGTCAGTTTAAAAAAAGATTAATTGTTATATTAAAAAAGATGTAAAAAGTAAAAATAAAATCGAATTGCTTTCCTGGGAAACAACATATTTGGATTACTTTTTAAAATAGATATCATACCAATGGCTCCACCCATCTCCTGATCTCTTGGAAACTCCGCCAAATGAATGATGAAGCCAACACAGAAGAGGGTGTGCAGAGGTGATTGATTTAGTCCTGAAGATTTTATAGTCAGTTAGAACTAAATGTACTAAGTGTAATCATAAGCAATCCTTCTTCAAAAGTAGTGTTTAACCCCTCCTACCAAAACTAATAGAAAGGCGGAACTAACTTAAGAAGTACAAGAAAAATAGGGTCCTTACCAGGAAGACAAAAGGTTGAGGCAATACACCAGAAAAGAACAAGATGCCAGAAAACAAAGTTCTATTGGCATCTGTGCATATGTTGTTCTGACCGAATCCCATTTTTCCGTAAGGCAAGAAAAAAAAACTTGAAATCTTATAAATATTACTTATGTTAATTTTGCACCTTCAGAGCTGGTCAGGCTCCATTAACAACAACAGTTGTTGCTCATCCTTACAAGATTCATTTGAAAACCACACAACCTTTCTCTGTCAATAACTGAGCATGAAGCTCCTAAGTCTACCCTAAATTGCAACGAATCAGGATGTTATTGTTGAAGGAATCTCCAGCTACAACCACAAAGCTAAATTGAAGTTTGTGAAAAAGCTTTCTACAAACCCCTGCTGCTGTTCTAAGTGTTTTGAAAAAATCACAGGCTACTTACCAGAGCACTGCTAAAGCAGGGGAACGTTTCTTAGTTTTATTATATGGATATAGTGGGAGTACTGCACCCTCTTCGAATCACCTTGAATTTATACTTTACAAGAGGTCTGTGTTCAGGGCCTCGTTCAAGGTAGCAGCACAACCACACTCACCAGCTTTAGCCATCCAATACCTTTTGAGAGTTTATCACCATACTCAGCAATGGATGAAGGTGAGAGAGAGGTGGGAAGAGAACCAGAAATGGTTTTGAACCAATCACCATTCTTCTAGTCCCTGTCCCCCTGCATTGCTGAAGCTGGTGACATGCAGGTGCACCGATAGCTCACCATTTCTGCAAATGGTGGCAAAAGAAAATGAAAAATCTTCGTTTACTCCTCCACCATCATGAAAAGAAAACAGTCTCTCCAAAAGTGATCTGTAATCTCAGGAATTAGAGTATGAATTAATATTGCCTCAGTTCACTGTCACCTATGGACATTCGAATAAACAGAGTAGATTACTTAGAACAGATAACATTCTGATAGCCATAGAAAAAATCGCAGACAATTGCACATCTTTATTTTCAGACTTTCAGAATGTTATCTATTTTAAGTAATCTACTCTGTTTATTCAAATGTCCGTAGGTGACAATGAACTGAGGCAATATTAATTTTTATTGCTTACACTATGGATTTGATTTACTTACCTTTTTGGAGAGCTGAAATAATAGGAAATAGTTAAATAAAAATTGAAGCACGGACACCTTTTTCTTGACGAGAGAAAACAACTAATTTATCTGGAATTAAAACTGCTCGTCAGCCGAGGAAATGTAAAAATTTCAGTTAATCCTTTCAGAGTCAAGGAACACAACAATCCCTCAATAAATATCAACAAATCTTATCTTGAAATGAGAACTTCAAATAACCCTATTTTGTCGGACTAATTATGCTATTCTGACCACTATGCGGCTGCTCTCCCCACTTCGACTCTTTGCTTGTCTCACTCCAGTTCAAAATGTTTTCCGAGTTGGAGTAATTGAGACTGCTTTGACGAACTATATCGTTTCCTTTAATTTCTTTTACAATGTTCTACATCTATAGCCTAAACTGTGTTCGCCTCAAGGGCCATTCAACATTATTTCGCCGAATGGATAAGCACTTCAACATTTATTAAGCTATTTTTATTCATCATTAAGCTGTTTTTGAAGGATTTTTTTTTTGTAACTTTGTATAAAGTTATCTTTAATTTCCTTCTTTAATTTTTTAAAAGGATGCATCATTTATTTTTTTTACTTATATGCACATAGATAAATCTTATATTATAAATTTTCCTAAATGTGTATCTTATTTTTTTTTGTTTGTTTATTCTTTTTTTCTTGCCGTTAGTTGTAAAGTATTCTTAAATTAAATTTTAATTTTAATAAATATTCTTTCAAGTTAATTCCTTTACATTTTATTTTCATTAATGATAAGAAAATCCCATTCACATATAATTTCAAGACACATATTTTACTCTGCCGAGAGGTAAGGTTCTATTGAACCTCTCAGATCATTAGCATTTAAGGTTCCCGGCTAAATATTTGTCAGCACACCTCAGATTTGCGGACAGATATCTTATTCACATTTTCTTCACAGAAATGACATAAATAACTACAAAATATAAAATCAAGATGCAAAATACACTCTCAAACAGACTTGATGTACAACAGAGTTTGAGATTGCGAGCCCTATATCGCTAGTCTTTTTTAATCTAGCGCTGGTGCGGCTTGTTACAGCAATAAAGGCCCATCCCTGGAGGGAAGATTTATAATCAGTAGAGCTCAGATTAGAAGGATTTTTCCTTTTTTGTGCGTGTCCGTGGAAAACTAGAGTTCTTAACAGATCCATGATGATCTTGAATAACAGGTTTACAATAAATAATCCTATAAGATCTCTTTCGATTTTTTTTGCAATATCGCACTGAAATAAATCTATTTTGGAGTTTTCTTTTAGAATTATATTCAATTGATTAAATTGACTAATTATTATGGAATGCGAAGCCAAAAACAAGATGGCTGGCTAGATGGAGTGGCAGCAGATGCTGGACTGCTTCTTACAATACAGAATTGGATAGCTGCAGCACAAGATAGAGCTTACTAGCGAAGGCTGTTGGATGAGGCCTAGATTCAGCAATGGATTGTTGCGCCAGAGAAGAAGAAGAAAAGAAGCAGATGATCACTGCCGATTTCTGCGCCTCACTTTAATGTCAGCAAAATACTGTCTTTGGCTGCGGTCATGCATGAAATAGTGGATAATACTGTTTCTTTCCAGGCTCGAGAAAGTAACGTTATGAATCCTTTTGTGGGGAAAGAAGGAATTGCCCAGGAGCATGACATTGTCTACACAGAAATCAATAAGGTGTTGTCCATTTCTATTCTTCAATCTCTAACCTCCATGAAGTCCGAGGGCGCCATAAGCAACAGTTGGGTCACAGCCTATTCTTGCATTAAAATCTCCGCTCATTATCGTCTTTTGTCCTTGATTTTGTTGAGTAATCCTTGCAAGTCCGAAGAGAAAGCTTCTTCCATCCATGATTACGTCTTATCAAAAATATAAGGCTTCAAAATATTCAAATATTATGCTGAGTAAAAATATTTAAAACATCAAAAACACCCTCAAAATAGTGATTTTTGGGAGAGAAAAAATTAGTTTTCTCAGTAATAAAGATCGCATGCTAGATGCATCTATTTGAAATATAGATATATATATAAAATATAAAAATATATATATTAAAAAAATCCTTAAGAACTTTTGATAAGTAAAGGTATCAATCAAGTCCAGGTAAGTCAATAGTTATTCTTTTCCTCCCTCTCTTAACCTATCAAAAGTTGTTAAAGATTTTTTTTTAAATTTATTTAGCATGCTATATTTCAAAATTATTTATTGGAAATAGTAGAATAGTTCATGTCATATTTATTGTTTACGAAATAATAAAGAAATTCGAAGATTTGTTCATGTTATTTCTATTTGAAACGAAATGTTCCTTTATTTATAACAGCCTGTGATAATGAGGAATATTAACACCGGCCAAGAGTGACTAGGATTTTATGACTGACTATTCACATTTTTAGCAATAACTTCTAAATAAACCGACCGATTTCATAGGTTAAACACACGTTTAAAAAAGTAAAGTGTAGTGAATAAAACAAGTGTATAACAATTATTTTCTGATCAAACTTTCATAGTGAAAAACTGTTTTAAAAATGAATAACCATGGTTGTGGTTTTTGCTTCCAAATACGTATTTTTACTGATCCTAGAAAATGTCCATTTTTTTTTAAATATCTTACGTTATGGTGTAAGTATGTGCAAAATTTCACTAATTCGAACTCCTAGTAACTCCTGCACTGTACCTGTGAAGCAGAAAAAAACATGTAAAACTATTTTCAAGCATAATATGTTGGATGGGGTGGGTATTTTGGTTGGCTATCTATCAGAAAAAAAAAATTTTTTTTTTGTTTTCATCAAATTTTTATGAAATAACAAATAAACTGTTTTTTTTTTTTTTTTTGAGTGGGAAATCCAAATCTGATCTTTGTTTCTGAGAAAACTGATGTTCCTCCCCCAAAAATCACTGTTTTGAGGGCGTTTTTAATATTTTTACTAAGCCATAATACTTGAATATTTTGATGTCTTATTTTTTTGTTTATTATTTCGTTTGGCAATGCGGATATTTTGGTACTCTAAACTCATTTTTCTAGCTACATTAGGACCAGATATATAAAATAAAATGTGTTTTGCGTATGCAAACTTCCCGATTTTTTTTTTCGGGGCCTCTGGTGATCGCTGGGGCCTCTGAAGCTTCATCATAATCTAGGAGACAAATGCGGAATTCTCCCCTTGCCAGTTGCTGAACATGAAATAATTGCATGTTAGCTGCTGATATTAATTATTTCAGTTACTTATGACATTCTTGAATTTCGTTTTTTGTTAAACTAAGCATCTTGCAAACAATAAAATTAATTATAGTTTGTAACAACGGTTCTTTTGTAAATTTCTTGGGCATAAGTCTAGGAATGTGCACTTGAGTATAACTAGGAGTTTTCCTTATCTATTTATGCATTGTAGTTTAATACTTTAAAACAGGTCTTGAATTTAAGGGATGACAAAATGTTTCAAAAATAGACTACCCTGTTTTATTGAGCTTTTAAATAAATCATATGTCAGTAACAATTGTTTTTGGTTTACTTAATTAAATTATTTTTATATTTGAAGTATATATATATATGTATATCTTTTTTTTTTTTATAAAATCATCGCAATAACAATTTACAATTAATATTTTAATTATACTTTTAAATTGATTTTTATTTAGATATAAACACTTTATAAAACAATTCTAGGCATCCATACATAGCATAAGGGTTATTCCAATTAGACTATGTTACATATGTTTCAGTACCTTTTTTTTACCTTGCTTTGTAGAAACATTTTTTTCAATAGAGATATTTACTCCAATTAAAGATGATGGGCTAGTCTGACAGTTTAAATATTTCAGATATGGAGCTGCTTATAAGAAATGGTAGGCATAGTGTGGATTTTACTGTTAATTGATTTACTTTATTAGTAGTATGGACTAGGTTGTTTATTTGTGCCTAGTAATCATTTGAACATTTTTGCATCTTGCAGGATTTACTGAGTAAATTATTCAACAGACTTTATTATAACCAAATAATTCATCAACTTGAAATGCAAAACTATTTATTACATGTTATATTTATTTTCTGGTGGTTTATTGTATAATATTATAAACAATAAAAAATAAATTAATGTATGGTTGTATCACATGGAATGCCAGTTTTGGGGGTAATATTATTAAAATATGAATAAAGACACAAATGAAGTTTAAGTATGATCTAATTCTCCCATACTGTTATCAGTTTTGAAGTTAAAATACCTCCTGAGCTTACAAATTGAAGTTCTTCAGTGAACCAAGGAGAAATTGGTTGGGCGGAGCATTCAAAGAAGATAACAATCAGATGAATGTAGAACTTATTTTTAATGTGTGCCGACATTTGATCATTTTTACAAAAATGGTATTTTTTGAAAGAGTTAGCCATGTTTTAATAACATCTGAATTTACTGTTTCCCTATCCTTAGTTTTTTTATTTTTGATGTATTATTCAGATTAGTTTAAATAAATGAAGCTATGGCTCAATAGCCTTTTTTGTATATCAAATAATTTACCCATTATTGCCCACCATACCTTGTATATACCATGAAACATAAGGTTTTTATTTCATTCCATTCTCAAAGGAAGCGAAAATGCCTATGCCTAAATTTTTTCTACCATTCTAAGGAACCTCCCCCTTTAATACTTTCCTTTTCCAATCCAGTTGTTTGAAAGCATTGTATCTTAACAGGTGGTTCTGTTTCGTAAAATTTTCAGTTTTGATTTTCAGAATGAATATTGACAAAGAATTAGTTTTAATTTTTTTTTATCTGAAAAAAGCTGTCTCATGTTTATATTAATTGATCTAGGAATAATATTTTAGGATTCAGTCAGATTCATTCAATAAAACAGATTACAGAAAAAAGTTATATTTTTATTTTAAGCAAGACTAATCTGTTCAGACATAATTCGGTTTTTCCAATTGAAAAATGCAGGCACCAGCAAACCCGTGATCACAGCCCCAAAGAGTTAGGCTATGAAAGTAGGTAGGACCTGCTAAGTTGCAGGACAGTTGTCATGAGAAGGTAACGACCATAACATTACTCCCCCCCCCCCAATAACACCGTCCAAGAATCTGACGTGCGGATGGATAGCGCGTCCAGAGCATGAACGGTACACCGGTTGCATGGGTGCGACTGGTTGTTCAGGCGCTGGTCTCTGGAGTGAGCAAGGATCAATTTCTGGCAATCGCTGACCAGGTGTTACGGAGCTGTCAGAGTCCTGGAGCTGGAATGCAGGCTTGAGACGATCAACAGACAAGTTGATAGTGGACAGGTCTGGAAGTTGCAGCTTGTATACCTTGGTGTCTCTGTTTACCACCAAGTTAGGCCCTGAATAAGGAGGTTGGAGACGTTTCCTCATGGTGTCATCTCTGAGAAAGACATGCGTGCAGGATACAAGTGCTGGATGGACAAACAGCTTCTGTGTGGATTTCTAAAAGGGTGCAGGTCGTAGCGTGTCCATAATATGTCTCAACCAAAATAAGTTTTCCTGAGGATCTTGTGGGCCAGAAGGTGAGACAAGGAACTCCTCAGGTAGGCAAAGTGGCTGGCCGTACACTGCTTCAGCAACACTGGCGTTGATGTCCGTCCGAATCGTAGACCTTAAACCCAAGAGAACAATGGGAAGCTTGTCCATCCAATGGTGTGCGTCCATTTGGGCTGTTAGTGCACTCTTGAGTGAGCGATATCACCGCTCTACGCAGCAGTTGGTTTGCGGATGGTAAGCGGTGGTGCGAGCTCGATCAGTACCCAGGAGTTTTCTGATGCTGGTAAATAATCCTGGCTCGAACTGACGGCCCTGATCAGTGGTGAGCCTTCTTGGAGATCTGAAACGTACAATCCACATTTCGAAGAATGCTCTGGAGATGGTGTCTGCGGTCATGTCAGGAAGAGGAGCAGCTTCGGGCCAGCATGTAAATATATCTATTATGGTGATGCAGTATCTCATGCCCTTCGACGGGGGCAAAGGTCCAAATGGACATGCTCGAATCGACTACAACCTGTAAATACTCTAGGAGGTGTAATAGTGTGCCGGATGAACGCTGGCAGGCTATACACTCTTTGGCCCAGTTTCCAACATCAGCATTCATTGACGGCCAAAAATATTTACCTGCAACTGGACATCGACTGGCTCGCACTTCTGGATGGCTACTGTCATGACAGGGGTTTAAACAATAGCGCTGGAATATTTGAGGAATATAAGATCTAACTTGGTCCTTAGAAGTTTTGCACCATACTGGATGATTAGCGCCAGGAAGGGAGAATTTTTTGAAAGTGAGATTCTCCTGTGTAAGCAGCCTAAATAACTCCTGGTCGTTCTCCTGTGCAGTGGCTAATTGATCCCAATCTAGTGACAGTTCTTCCAGGCACGAAAGTGCATCAGCCACAGGGTTTGAGCTTCAATGTGCTGAAAGTCTGTGGAGAATTGAGAAGTTCAGCCACCGGATACGCATGGGAGAAGCAGAACTTGATTTCTGAAAGAATGCAAAGGTCAGTGGTTTGTGATCTGTGAAGATGGTGAACTGCCTGGTAGGACCCGCTAAGTTGCAGGACAGTTGTCATGAGAAGCAATCGACCATGACAATATTTTATTGTTTTTGAAAACAACAGTAAAAATAAGTTTGGTTTGATTTTTTTACTAGAGAACATTGAGGTGTACTGCTGGGCAGTATTGCAACATTTTATATAAAATTTAAAAATATTTTCAGATTTTTTTTAATTTCTGTTATTATTCCTATAATTAGCTTTTTTTCATCTATGAATCTTTTATTGTTTTGTTTTTACTCGTGGCAGATTTTTATACCAGAACTGAAAATATTTGTTCACTAACCTAAAAAACCGAACATATCTTAGGGTATTGGCTAAGCTTCTTGGACCAGATTCAGGTACAGTTCAAAAAGCAATTGATATCCTATTGGGTGATGTTGAAAATAATTTAAAGGAGGAAATATTTATAATCCCTCCTGAGGCTTCTATTTTGACAAATAGGGTGCCCATACCAAAACCATATTTATCTTTATGTATACCAAAAACAAATAAAACCATATTTGCATACACATTTATCTTCCTTTTATAATGAGTACTTGTGTTTATAATATGTAATTGTGTCCTGTTTATAATGTGTAATTTTAATAATGTTTAACCCTCAAGTTTTGGTGTAAATAAAGTTTTTTTTTTTGTTAAAGGAGACAATTTTTCATTAACCCCGTTTTGACCCAGTAATTACTTAGTTGGCCATATGGCATCTATTCTGCTCTTGTGATAAAATATAATTTTTTTAATCGTTTTGTAATTAATTCTTGGAGGCTAAAAAATAAAAATAACGTAAAAATCAAAATTTGGAAGAAAAAATTATTCGAGGAGTAATGGATTAAAATAATTGGACTGTGCATTTCATTTGATTTTTAATTATAATAGCTATGCAAGTTTTTGCTTAATAAAAACATATAACACCGTTTACAACAATTAAATTAATTTTTATTTTTTACAGAAGAAATTTGGTGTTGAAATCTGAGTATTTTGGCTCCTATATTTGATGAAGGTATTTATTTGAATGCTTAAGGAAGCAAGTTTTACTGAATTAATTTATTATATAACTCTTAATTTAAATTTCTGTACTTCATTTTTAATGAAGAAATTTTACAGGTAATATTGGATTTGGCTTCTTTTTTTTCAGAAAAGAAGTTGCTTAACAAGAACTGATTTGGGAAGCTCAACTGCTCTAAAGAGAACTGAAAGTGATTTTTGTTGGAAAAGAAAAAACAAACCATCTGAAATCCATCCTTTCAAAGGTGATCAGGAACCACATGATAACTGTTTAAATGTCTATCAGCAGTTAACGAGATCTTATTCATGGCTTAAACAGAATGTTTTCCACAGTCCTGATGCTGAAAGTATAGTGATTTCTAACAAAAAAATAAAACATGTTCTAAAGGAATTTAACAACAAAAATTTTGTAAGTAGCACCCTTCTACTTTTATTCTTACCTTAATCAAGTTCTTTTTCTTACAGAAAAGATCATTTCAATTATTTGGTGTTGTAACAAACTGTAAATTCAGTGGAACCTCCAGCATTTGGTTCTAACAATCTTATTTTTTTTTTTTTATTCTCCCTACCTGGCCATTTCAGCAGCAGGAGGGTGTTACACATGAGATGTACGAATGCCACTACCGCCAATAAAACTCAGCTTTATTTATTTATTATTGTCATACATAATTTAAGGGTATCTTTAATTATGGAAACAATAGTTGGGTATTCTATGGCATACCGTTTACTGACTGACTGTGTTTTTCCTTCCTGATTCATGTAGTCAGGGCTGGCTTTGACTTGCCACCCTGAGCCATCTCTCTGTACTGCACAGAGCTGCCACTAGACTTCAGCTTCTTCCTGCAGTTCCTCCTCAGGTTGTCTCAGCGGTGGCAGCATCCTCTTTTTCGGGTGGACGGCCCCTACCGAGAGTGAAATGTGGAGGACCCACGATCTCTCTGTACCTTCCTATATATTCCATGAAGAAGGGGTAATTCTCCTCCTATACCAACCTCGGGAAATCGGCCTACAAAGGCGTACAGTTCGGTTTTCCTGGATAGCCAGGCAGCACAGGATATTACTGCTTGCACAGGCACACCGCATGTGGGGCACCTGGTATCGATATTCTTGCCATTCTTCCGTAGCTTCTCTCGGAAACCCCCATGGCCTGTCAGAATCTGTGAGGACCAGTAATCGGGATGGACCCAATTCACCGCCTGTCTGGAGTAGACGGTAGGAAAGAACTTCTTAAGAGTTGCACCCTTTTCACAAGTAACCCACTGTCTGTTTCACTCATCCAGTGAGTCGTCCCTCAACACCTTCTTCCACCTCCTCACTTATGCTCCTCACCTATCCTCTGCTGCAGTCCCTCCGGAATTGAATCAAGCCCTTACCTCTTAAAATCGAATTTGATGGTGTCCCCTCACAGGATGAGATCCAAGGGCATCTCTCCGGCTAGTATCTGCACAGCCTCATGCGACATGATTCTATATGCCTTGGTGACCCTCAGCAGTACCAGTCTTGGATGGTCCCCAGCTTCTTCTTCTGCACTTGTGTGAGATAACGACTCCAGGCAGGGGATGCATATCTCAGGATGCCCAGCACGACTCCCTTATAGTCCTGGGGCTCGTCCAGTCCTCTGTTTGTCTAACACCATGCGATGATCCCAAATGTCCCATGGCAGACAAAAGTCCGTTCCCGGCAGATATTCAGTGGTATGCTCAGTGGTACCATTCTATCCTCCTCTGTGTCTTGGGATGTGTCGTCTCTGGGGTATGTGTAATCCACAAGCATTATCGCTTTCTCCTCCAGAGTGTTTGCCTGACCACCTCCCATTCTCATATCTGCCAACATCTGTTGCTAATATCTGCTTCACTTTGTCCAGTGCCACTCTGTACGGTATCCTCCAAGAATTCTTCATTGACTACTCCACTATAAACTCGTCCCATGACTTTTTCTTCTGGTGTCGCAACCCATTCCGATATGCTCGGCACATGTGCCTACTCTATTCTTGGAGTTCAGCCTTCACTTCCTTCTCTCTGCACCACTAGTATCTTCGCCTCACTCTATGGTACTCTCTCTTGAGCGCTGTTAGGGACCGGGTATACCCTTGTTCTTCTGCGAGGGAGAGTTCTCTGCCCCCTCAGTGATGGCACTCATCAGCATCTCCAATCTGCCGCCAATGGTAAGCTCATCACTGTCGGCCGCCGTTTCCTACCACTCTCTGTCCACCAGGATTCCCTCGAGAGTCCTGGAGAATTACATCCAGTCTGCTGATTTGGTGGCGAATTCTCTGTCAGTTTCTTGGCGGTTCTCTTCTTCCTCTTCTTCTTCCACACTGAAGGTTATGGTTGTGTGGTCAGAGCTTGTATTCGATCGCAGAGTCCAGTCGATGAAGCGCCTCGACATGGTTGCCAAAGTCAGCGTTAGATCTATCCAACTTTGTCCTCTCGCTCCTATGAAGGTAGGTCCAGAGGGTTCATTCATCACTATAAGTTGACACCTCCACAATCCTGCCTCTCACGTGCCGAACCCCAGGCCGTGCTCCATGAGTTGGTGTCAGAGCAAACCACCACATTTCGATATCGGAGCCCAGCTCTGAAACCCAGCGATTTTGGTCCTCAGCTCGTCAGCCACCACTCGTCTCCAGGCCATGTTGACCTGCAGCACCCTCAGTCTATCCATAACAGGTCCTCTTCGCCAGTTTCCTCATCTCATCAAGGTGTACTGGGCAGTCCCGATTGCCAGCACTGTGCCTGCTTTCCTCTTCTTTTTTTTCCACCGCTGCACAGTTCTTGCATTTAGGGGCGAACTCTTCATCGGGCAGTCCTTGGCGATATGCCCTTCTTTGCCACACTACCTGCACACCAGTGCATTTTTACATTGGACTTTGGTGAGGCCATATCCTTGCCACTTGAGACATAGAGGGAGGGTCCAAGATAGTCTCTGATATCCAGGTCACCATCCCCCGAGGTCATTAAGCATCAGGATGCTGTTTCATACAACCAGATGGACCTCCACCAACCACATCCTCTTCAGAGCGTTCATCTCCGGGTTGGAGAAACAGGCCCTTATCCATGCCCGCTTTTCATTATCTTCTGCAGGTTTTCTGAGCATCCCTTCAATGTTTTCCTAAGGAATTCTTCGCTACCGTCCAGTCTGAAGGGACACTTCATATCTCGAGCCGGGGTCTTCTCGTCCTGGCCGGCCTCGCTGTTAATCCTTTTTCCTTAAGGGCCTGCCACTCCATGATCTTTTTAGCTTGCTCCGGCCCTTGTGTCATTACCAGGACGCTATGATTATTCTTACGTTACCTCTCTTTCTTTTTCAGTAGGGAGCACCTTCCACACATCAGCTGGGTTCCACCTTTCACTTTCACTCCTGTTGGTGACGTACCTAGTCCCTTCTGTTATTCTGGGGACAGTTCGGTCCACTAGTTTTCCCAGGATATCAGCATGTGTGACCTTTCCACTTAGCCTTTCCTTCTTTCCTTTTGATTGAAACTTACCGACTCCTCCGGCTGCTGTTAGATGGCGGGGTCTTTCTTCTCCTTCCTCTTCTTTTTACTCATACCTGTATGAAAACCTTCTTCTTCTTCTGACCCCTCCGTTTCGTCAGGAAAAATGCTCCTCCCTTTGCACGTAGCTGTACCTCTTCCTATTTTAGGCATGGGGGCTGGCCTAAGGTTCCAGTTTTCCCTGTTTAGTTCTGAGGGTCCAGCTTGTTGATCACCAGCCCTTTTCATTCTCTCTTCTAAGGGAGTCACCCTGCATCCTCTCAAACCTGACGCTTTTCCCCTCCGTAAGGACCCCGGCCGGCTTCCTTTTTTTCCCCTTCTCCTTTTAATTTCTACTTCCGGGAGTAGAGATAGGCTTCTCGTCTGGGGTTGCAGGGAATCGACTTGGCAAACTTAGCATCCGGTTCATGGCTCTAATGATCTGCCACAACAAAATAATCCCTTTTTTTTTTTTTGTTCTTCTTTTCTATTGTGGCGGATGCTGAGTGGTGGGATCAGTCAGCCGAGCCGGACAGTGGTGGGGAGCGTCGCCTCCCACTCCTGCCGGCCGGTTATAACTAAGCACGCTGGCCTCACAGAGCAGCACTCTCAGAGCCCTTCTGGGCCACTCCTGACCCAGGAGCGGCGCAGTGCCTTGACTGCTCTATCATCCGCGCCGCCCATCCTTCTCCTCTGGCTTACGGCCTTTTTTGTCGGAAGCAAATAATAAAAACCTGTTATCTTACCTAGCCTACCTTCTCTTTTTTCACCTCATCCTTTTATTGAAGGCAGTGCGGTCTTAATCGGCCAAGTCTTCAACCCGCCAGTGAGGCTATAATAGGCTAAGGCGGGGGTTCTTATCTCGTAAACGGTGCGGTCCTAATTGGCCTAGTTTCCAACTTACCGGTGAGGCTTTAATCAGCTGAGGTAAGGTGCTCCTCTCCTAAACCGAGACAGTGAGGCTCTGATCAGCCGAGTCTCAAACACGGTCGTGAGGTGCTCATCCACCGAGCCATGGGAGCTACCTTCGGGTTGCTCATCTCCTCCCTGAGCGGATTGTATGAGCACGCATAGTACCTGGGCCCTTCTGGTTCTTGAGGAAATCAATAAACGCAGACCCAGAGTACACTATTTTACATTTAAATCCAAATAAAATTTTCATATTATGAATTTGTGTTATAAACAATTTATTGTTAATCCTCATTAAAAAGAATACTACGATTTTGTTCAGGTTTCCACTGTAACACAACTGATAGTTTAATTTTACTAGTTTTTACGTCATCTCAAAATTTTAAATTAATCAGTAGTTAAAACTGAAATAAATTAATCTCCTTTTTATTAAATTTTACCTTTACAGTGAATATGAATTGAGAAATATTCTCTTTATCTGTTTTTCCTATCTAAAAATAATCCTTTTTATCTGTTGGCTAAATTAGTATCATAAGGCGCACTTAGTGATGTAAAATTCGAAAATGGCTTTAACGATTTTGATAAAACTTGCTGTAAGTCTTTTCATGAGGAAATACCGAGAAAAACAATTATGATTAAAATAATATTTTATTTGCTCCAAACAAAAAAAGTATGCATTTTATGGTAAATTAAATGTAAGTAATTAAATTATCTAAAAATAAAAAAAAGAATCATCAAAATCGGATCAGTTTTTGCAAAAATAAAGCGCATCGGACTAACTGGAAATGTTTTAGCAAAGATACAACACATCAGACTAACTGGAAGTGATTTAGCAAAGATACAGCGCATCGGACTAACTGGAAGTGGCAATTATATCATCAATTTTACACTTGTTTACAATTTTCTCGTAAACGACTCTAACAATTTTGATGAAACTTTCCTTATATCTTCTTCTTAAAACCCTTTCACTTTTCTTGTATGTAATATATCAATGAGAAAATGTAGTGGAAAAGTTATGATAAAAAGAAAATTTTATTTGCACATAACTCAAAAAGTACGCATTTTATGGTAAATTATGTATGAAATCATATGAATGCTAATTAAATTCTCTAAAAAATAAAAATATCTAAATCGGGCCTGTATTAGCAAAGATACAGCGTATCTCATAAGGACTACAAGACCCTAATGGAAAGCCGAGGGCATCCGGAAGGAAACGAATGTGACCGAACCTCCTCCCACCAAACTGACAACCTGTTGATCAACAATGTGTTGTAATAATATAAAAGTAGAAATTAACTTAATAATTTCTACTTGTATATTATTTAATGGAAACAAAATGATTCCATGGAAACTAAGCCAAAAATATATTTTCAGCTTGACAAACTAAAAATATTTAGTGTACAGAATTGTCATAATAAAATTGTTTAAAAAACTAATTTATTATACTTTTGTGAGAGAAGACTTGAAGAAGTGTATTCTGCTGAAGTTATTTTGGGAAGTGTTTATGTGAACTCTTTAAAACTATGTTAAAAAGATTATTATTGTAGGATAATTTGTGATGCTGATCTGTGATGAAGGATAAGTTGTGTGATGCACGCACCGCACTAGATTTTTTCTTAATAACGATTAATTTCATTGGTACTTCTGGCAAGAAGTTTCTGCTTGCTGCTAGTGTTTTTCTCTTAATATCCTCTTCAATTTAAATAATTTTTAATGTTCTCCATATTTTGTTGGCCCATCTAAACTGCTCTCTCTTCATTACCACCACACCAGTTTTTTCATTAAATTAAGATATACTCATTAAAATTAAGGTATACTCAATAGTGCATATAACTATATAAATAGAGATATAACTTCAAAACGGTGAAAGTTATCCCAGAACTATCATCTGCTTCTGGTTTTCGAATCTTATCCAGAAATACTGAAGTGGCAAGGAAGGCTTTTCTGAATGACTGAGAGCTCAGAGGAAGTCTAAATATAGAAAGGACAGAGCGTGATAATGCGCTCTCAGTCACTGAGAGATCCATTTGGTAAGGAGAGTGCACTATCGCGCACTCAGTCAATGAGAAGGAACTTGATGAGCCCAATTTTGTGCTATATTTCAAAATAAAGGTCTGATCTAAAACAAGTAAATGCCTATAATACTATTTTTTAAAAAGCAAATTGTATCGGTATGCTTGAAAATTAAAAAATTAAAATTCCCTCTTAATGATGGAACATACAATGCACTGCTTGAAGGATATAAAGCCGTACCGGTAGGACTCACCTTTAGAATGTTATAGAGACTTTTCTGTCCTTCTGGCAGGACGGCTGGTACTACCACTAGAAATTACAGAAAATTCTGTGCTGACCCAAAAATAAATAAATACAAAATTTCAACTTTTACTATTTTTATAAGAATTTGAGAATTCAGATGTCCTTCTGCAGGATGTTATTCTGTACATTCTATCATTCAGATGTTTTATATCCATCATTCACATTAATAAAACTAATATGCATACAATAACAGTCCATTAAATAAATGTAAAAATATCATTATGAAACTATGATTCTGAAGTATATTTTATTTAAAATATTACAAAATTACAATGGTGGAAGCCGAAAAGAAGAGGTATAAATAAAAAAAAAATTACAATTTTCTGTCTCTCACTTCAGATTGCTTAAGAGTAGATCCACGTTCTTTATAAAATCAGTTTAAGAATAATAAATTTCACTGTCTCAGAAATATTAACAGGCATTTATTTTTTCTGCAGATTGTACAAAACCTAACAATGGCTGATAACACTGCAGTAAGTAATTTGATATTTTTAAAAACGTTTATAACATCTTAAAAATTAAGTTTTTGTTTATGTAGTTTAAGAACTGTTTTCCTATAAAATGTACACTTTGAATAACTATTAAACTAACCATGTTAATTATACCATAACATGTATTTACATGTTATAAATACATATATTTATATGTATTTGTCCTGTGGCAACTTGTAAATTTTAATTTATAAAAATATTCTTAAAAAAACAAAAAGAAAACTCTATAACCATTATCAGCTATTTTGTTTCCATTATTTTTGTTATAATGTTATTAGTTTCCATTATAATTTGTTTCAATTATTTCCAAAATAATCTGACCATTGTTGATGATAGGGAATAGTTGGAAGTGTTCCAATAGGAATGCGAACTATAAGTTCGAGATAGTATTAGGGAAAATTGTTTTATTATTTCTTTGTAAATATGGCATTATAGTTGAAATGATTTGTATAATTATAAAATAAAGCAACACTATTGGTTACAACCCTGGTTAGAATGGCTTAGTTTCAGGCTGTTAGTTAGCGCCCGTTGTTAGTTAGCATTGTGTGAACATCACCTCTCACTAATATTTTGTTAAAACCTCTGATCCATAACAGGTAATGTCAATAATAATTAATAATGCTAAGTTTATCAGTTGGCATTAAGCACTTTCTTTACATTTTTTTTTTTTAAATATCTGAAACTTATTTATTGTTGATAATCTTGTACAAATAACATTATCTTTGAGATGCCTTCTCGAAAAGGAATACATGATCCAAGAAGCAAAACAAAAAAAGTCCTGGTTTTTTGATAATTAGTTCAGCCTTGTATTAAAAATCCAAAGTTGGCGACATTAGCAGACCACTGGAAGTTCTTTTTATTCTAGAAAACTACTAAAATTGTTGTGTATTTTTTATTCCATACTTAATATCTTGGACACTACCTACTGCACAAAAAACATTATCTATTTCTTTTTTAAAGGAGAGTAAATTTGCTAAACATTTGAGCATTAATAGAGCTCTGTAATTTTAATAATTCTTGAGATATGATTTTTCAAAAACCAGTATTTTCTTCTGAAAAACTAGAAATCACCATTTTGTGACTATTATTTTGGGCAATATCATGGAAACTTATATTCTTACAAAGAAGGCACTTATTAATTACTTTAAAGTGAATTTAAATATCTTAATTTTGAGTGCTAACAGACATCTGCAGGTCTATTAGTTCCTGAGATATCAAACTTTTCTTAAGACAACGCATTTTCGATGTATGTAGCATAATTTAAAAATTGTGAAAATATTTTTTATGCTGCATCAAAGTTGCAGAAATATCTGATATAAATCATATTTTACTAACTTAATTGATAACACATTAATAATCAACTATTAATAATTAAATCACAATTATTAATTTATTTATTTACCTTTTTAATAAAATAGGTGATTTATAAGAACAAAAGATTATATTTACTAAATGTTTCCATGAAATACACCAGATTACATTAGTATCACATTTACATAACACAAAAATAGTCAGTTGGATGGTAAACAATTTCATAACTTTTGTCACTGTTACTATGGATGCAATTATTTCAAATGTTATTGATTATTATTACAAATATGAAATATTAGTAATGCTATTGCTAAGTGCAGGTTAGTCGACTCATCCTTTTTTGAACCAAATATTCTATATAATACTTAATTTAAAAAAAACTTAAGCTTTGTTCTTCCCTTAACATAAGGGGCCACATTTTGTAACCGTAAAGAACAGTAGGATATATAAAAGTTTTGCTAATTCTTACTATCAAATTTTGGGACGGTATTTGTGAAATGATTTATTCCAGCTTTAAAATTTACGTTCATTTCTTTTGGATATTGTAGAATCACTGATTGTTAAAACTTTTTATGTATTCCTTCTGGTATCTGGGTCCCCAAAATCATCTATGTTTTTGCTACAATGATATATGTATATATATATATTTTTTTTTATACCTAATACTGCACCAGAAAGATCCATGACTACTTATGTTTTGAGCTGGAGATATGTGCATTAAGTTGGCGTACTAGCCAAGGCCATGCCCTGTAGGATGTCGGCCTCTTTCATTGTTTATCAGTGAGTCTATTGGAGCTTGCCTGGAGGAAAATGAAATATTCTAAGTATCCCCATATCTGCCATCTGTGGGAAGCTCCTCTATTTACTAGAAAAAATACCTGCATTAGTAAAAGTTATTTTTTCTCATATTAAAATTTTAAATTTTAGCCTGGTCAAAGTACTGAAGAAGGAAAAGAATCAAAGGATACTGTTCAACAAGAGGACCCTGCTCCTACTAAGCCAGCGGATGCTGGCAAACTTGCAGAAGATGGCAAACCAGCAGAAGCTAGCAAGCCAGCAGAGGCTGGCAAGCCAGCAGAGGCTGGCAAGCCAGCAGAACCTGGCAAGCCAGCAGAACCTGGCAAACCACCAGAAGATGGCAAACAAGCAGAAGCTGGAAAACCAGCAGAAGATGGCAAACTAGCAGAAGATGGCAAACCAGCAGAAGCTGGAAAACCAGCAGAAGATGGCAAACTAGCAGAAGATGGCAAACCAGCAGAAGCTGGAAAGCCAGCAGAAGATGGCAAACTAGCAGAAGATGGCAAACCAGCAGAAGCTGGAAAACCAGTAGAAGCTGGCAAACCAGCGGATAAAACAAAACCAGCTGAAGTTAGTAAGCCAGCGGATGCTAGTAAACCAGTAGATGCTGGTAAATCAGAGGATACTAATAAATCCAAGGTATGTCAAATTTTTTTTTTATCTTTAAACAAAAAAATATTAAATTAATATGCAAAGCTTGTAACATTAAAAAATAAGCCAGTGGTCTATTCTCCAATTGAGCTCTTATTGATAGATTTCCAGAAAGCATAAAACTCAAACGATAGATAAGAAGCAATAACGTAAATTAATAATTGACAGACCATTTGTCATTTTGTCTGTTTCTCCTTTCTCCATCTGTCTGTAAAGTGATTATGACCAAATACGTTGTTCAATTTTCTTCTAATTTGTCACAAGTGTTTCTTGAAGTCAGACAATGTGAATTGAGGCAAAAAAGTTTATGAAAAGTTACATTCGTATTAAGTAGATTTGCATTATGATTAGAATAAGTGGATGCAAAATTTTTAAAAATTCCTAAATTGGTACGATATTACCTTTATTGATAATTATATACTCAAAAATATATATTGGGTTTGAATTTGAATAAAAATTGCAGTAATTAGGTTTTTCTAGGAAGTCATTTTTATAGATGCTACTGCTATCATGCTCCAGCCATTGGCATGGGAGCTCAACCCATGGTGGGCAGCGGGTAATGAACCTTTTAGGACCAATACCTACTGCCATCTACCTACCGAAGTTCAAAGTACTGTTGTGTATATCTATATAATATTTGTAAATTCATACTTTTCATTTGTAAACTCGATTTAAACAATGTCACGCTAACTAAATATTCTTCATCTAAATCATACATTACCATTAGTTGTAGTGTTTATATAAAAACTATGTATGTAAATATAAAGATAAGCCCGAGAAAAGTTTGTATGAATCAGCTAACTCCCGGTCATATCATATCATAGCATTACCATCCTAGTCTACTTCAAAATTCAACTGGGATCCTTCACCTAGCTATCCAGTTGTCGGGCCCAGACATCACTGTAGTGGTATCCCTATCTTTGATGAATTTGTTTGACTGTATAGGGTTTCCTGCCTAACCAATTCAGTGTTTACAGTTCATTGGTAAAATGAATACATTTTAAATTAATTAATTAATTAATTAATTAAAATGAATACACTCTCGAATACATTTGTAAAATCTTAGGGTTTAAGTGGTTATCAACTCATATGTTCGAAATAGGGTGTTTCAAGAGAGGTCCAGGACTAAGCTGTTAGTGATTAATTCATCTCTTGTCTGAAAGTCTGTTCTCAGCTCGTGCTTTTCTGAATTAGTCCTGCTGAACTTTGTAAATGCTAGATGTTTCTCTGTCGGCCTGTTACACTACCTTGAGCATTAAAATGCCAGATTCCAAGACTGTTGGTGCCTCAGTGAACAAAATTGTGTCTCTTATACATTTTTTGAAGATCCTAGCTTTCTGTAAGCCGAAACTGAGTGTAGAAGTTGAGCTTAGCCCAAGCGGTTAGTGGGTTTTATAATATAATAGTAATTTCTTCAGCCAGTACTACAGAGTCTACACAGCGCACTCATCTCTTCGGAAAACTCCTCTCTTGATACCGAGCCAGCTCACACAGAGAATCTCTTACCACCTAGCCGTCAACTCTCACAGACCATCTTGTGACGCCTCACAATCCAGCTGCAGCTCTCATAGAACATGTCATGTCATTGTTCATTCATCATAAGACATGGCTGTCATCGCAAACCGTCGCTCTCCCCAACCAACGCATACCATCATACGATGCTGCCAGACCCTCTCTTGGCATCTAGAGTCTACACTAAGAAAAGAGAATAATAGTTCATAACAAAGTAATGAGTTTTTATTTACACAGTTCATCAACAGTCCTGTAAATAGTGCTTGAGACTACCAGTCTATTACTGTATACCCATAATGATTATTTTCCCTTTATTGTATATTTCTATCAGATCCTTAATTTTTTTTTGTAAAAGATTGCCAACATGTACTGTAGTTCACTCTACAAGTCATTCAGATTTCTGCCTGTCTTTCTGTGTTCTGTTAAAAATAACATGATACTCTTTTCATAATAAAAAAAATCATCTTCATTGGATTTATGAGGAGCTGATGTCTCACTGCTGTCTAGTATGGAATTTGCTTCTCGAGTCTTGACTCTACGATGTCTAGCGGGCTAATACCGTTCCCCCACTCTTCCTCATGTCATGTCACCTCGGTACTAAGTCACGCATCAAGTGCTATATTTGAATTAATAAATCAAAACTATATTTATGCACACACACTTGATTCCAAAAAACCTGGTGCTCATTGAATTTCATCAAAAAAATGCGGCACATATCTAAGCTGGACTAATAGGGTTTCGTAACAATTGTCCTTTGCAATAATCCTTCTAGAATTAGTGATAAATGTCCAAAGATTGCAGATAAACTTAATTCAGTTCTCTATAGTTATGCAATGCTTTCCCTTGTGAGGCTTTTTTTTCTTATTTATTCATTTACTTATTCAAAATGGTGTTGGATGCCATGGTAGTCGTTTGAATTATTGCATTAATAAAGGACGACAGAAGCCAGAGATACACGACAAGGGCCCTCGGGTTCGGAAGTTGTTACTCCAGGAATCGGGGTCAGGGTGGCCAAGAGCGACAGACCAAACCAACTGCCAATATATTGAGATGCAGACTTCAGCTTCCAGACCTCAGAAGAGATCTATCACTGGTTGTATGTTACTTGAAATGTTGATGTCAGTGTGCAATTGCTGAAATGTACCTGCACTCCAGGGTGTCTATCACAGGTCCTCTCCTCACCACATCACACCCAGTGGTTCGCCTCCATTTTTTCCAAAATCATGCCCTCTGAAATGCGGCTGATTGTGCTTCTGCTCTGTTTTTAGACGAGTCCAGATTTAACCTCTTGCTTCAGATGTTCGAGTATGAGTGTTGCAAAAAAGATGAGAACGCTACACTCAGTGGATATATATATATATATATATATATATATATATATATATATATATATATATATATATATATATATATATTGTCATATTTTTATTAAAATAAAAATTTATTGAATTTTGTAAATTATTTTGGGTACAACTATAGAGGAGCGGCGCACTATCAGAAGAGTCTAGAGACTGAATCGAGTGTCGTCCCACTAGCGATCTCTGGATTCATTCTTGTTAACTACGTGCCTCCTTTTCCACACTTTCTTATAAATTTGGTTTTATGCTAACCGCTTAAAGCTTTTTTTTTACAAGCAATTTTTCGATTGCTATGAAAATTCGTATTTATTAGTTTTGGGGGGTGCAAAAAACGAATATCAACTCTCCCTAAAAAAATATTTTACCCCACTTTGTTAAATCGCGACAAATTTTATTCCGAGTTGCTACACCCATTGTGTTTTAATTTTGTTAGATTCTAGTTTGCACCTATTTATGATAGCTAATGGGTAATTTCATGTTTTTTTAAATATGAATATAATCATAATTGATAATAATAACAGTATTTATTTTTTAGAAAATTAAATTAATTATTTAAAAAATTCAATTGCGATAGTAAAGTGGTAATTTTATGATTTTTAATTATAAACATATTTATTTACCTTATTTTTAGATAATTAAATTAGAAATATATATAATCAATTAATGAAATTAATTATTACAAATGTTTAATATATATTATATATATATATTATCAACATTTTAATTATTAATTAATATTTCATTAATTTTTATTAACATTTTTTTTATTAAAACCATGTGCAGCACAATGAAATTCAAACTTGGTGTGTACTTTCTCTTAACTCTATCTTTATTCATTATTTTAAACACAAATAAGAACCAATTTGCAAACTGTGAAAAAGCTTTAAGCGGTGAGCATAAAATCATATTTATAAGGAAGTGCTGAAAAAGGAGGCACGTAGTTAACAAGAATGGTACCAGAGATCGCTAGTGGGACGACACTCGATTCAGTTTCTAGACTCTGCTGATAGTGCGCCGCTCCTCTATAGTTGTACCATTTTTTCTCAATTGTTAAAAAAAAAAATAAACAAAATTAATTTCATAATATCTTCTTGTTGATGTTAACTAAAAGATGTCTTGACTGATAGAAGGCTCTGCTTACAATGACTAGGCAACATCTCAGGAACCTGTAATATATTGACTGGACGACAGCTTTTGCTAACAGTGCCAGTTGACTTGACGACAGCTTTTGCTAACAGTGCCAGTTGACTTGACGACGTTCCGCTAACCAGAGCCATATTCATGGAAGGCGTTTCGGCTTCAGTACCAGTGAGGTGTGTTCCCACTCCTCCCCTCTATTCTCAATTAGATGCGCACGCATCCATTCGGCACTAAATTTGATTGAAGCTTTAAAATCATAATAAAACATTTTTCACTCTCAACTTTCTACATTTGAGAAAAAAAAATAGTGTAAATCATTTCATTGCAAAGGAATTTAATTTCCTTTTACATTATGTATGAAAGATTAATAAAATATGCTTCGTGATAAATAGCTCATATCTTTTTCATTCTTATTATTTAAATTTAAAATTCATACCATGATATGCTTGTTTTATTTTTATGGTTGTTTAGAAGGCAGAAGATGAAGAAAAGAAAGTCAAGTTATCTGAAGCTGATGAACGCGCTAAAAATATGGCACAGTTTATAGAAGAAATGAAGGCAGCTTTAGCAGAATATGCTAAGGTTTATCTATAAATTTAATCAGTTTTCATCTTAATATGAATTTATGAATATATGAATATCCACAACACCCTGTTTTGTGGATACTTTTAACATCTCTTAACTTCTAACTTGAAATTTTTTTATTTGATCCGATGTTCAATTGACCTTATTTTTTTTTATTTTTGGCCATTCTTTCTATTTCTTTATAACTTCTTTCCTGAATCTTCTCTCTCCCTTCCATACAGATCCATCTTTAACATGTAGTGGTCACTTCCTATTTCAAAACCTCTTTTTACTCGCACGTCAATCAGATCTTAGAGAGTAAGTTTCTTAACCAGGAAATAGTCTATTATAGACTTTTCATTTCTACTCGGTTCTTCTCTCGTAAATTTGTGAGCGTTTTTATGAGGGAATTCGCTGTTAGCAATCACCATTCCATTGCTTGCACATAGTTGGAGTATTCTTTCTCCATTATCGTTCTTATCGTCTTCTTCATCGACACCTAAAAAATCCGGCCAGAAGTGAGAATTTCTTCCAAATCTGCCATTTAAGTCTCCGAAGACAATTGGTTCTCCTTGTGCATCATCTATTTCTCTCTAAATACTGTCTTGAATATTTCCTTCTCTTTGGCGACGGCGTTATCATTCGGTCCATAGACCACGATGATAGTCTTCAGGAGATCTTCTTCTTTCATGTCAACCACTGTCAGCCGATCGCTTACAAATTTCCATTCCTTGATTACCGTATTCATTAGTGCTTCCTTAAACATAAAACCTACCCCTTTGCTGGCTATTCTGTCTTCAGTGGTTCCCGAATAGAGCAGAATATTATCGCCAATTCTTTCTTCTCCTTTCCCTCTTCTCTTAATTTCAGTGATTGCTAGAAAATCGACCTTTGCCTTCTTTATCTCCTCCACCAACTCATACTCCTTCCCCCTCAATCCTCGCACGTTCCAAGTTGCCATTCGTAAAATCCTTTTTACTCGCCATGTCGAATTCCAAAAAAGCTGTCCGGCTGTTTTTCTTCCATCACTCGTGATATTTAAAATTTGGATAGGCAGGGTAGCGGCTTGTCCACTCCTAGTTCCGTCAGGAAGCTGCCCGTAGCAATTACCATTGTTAAATATTATAAATAATAAATATAAATGTTTTTAATTTTTTTTTTAATAGAAAGAAAACATGACTGAAGAAGATGCTAAGGAAATGCTTAAGAAGCAGGAGGAATTGATGGCCAAACTGTCAGAATTTGAAGAGCTCACTAAAAATATTCAAAATATGGCAGGAATAGAGAATGTTAGTTCCTCTTTGCTTGGTATTCCTACCCAGTGTCGAGAAGTGAATCCTTGTGGTCCAAGTCATTTTGATAATTTTCCAAAAGTAATCTGTTTCGATAGAATTTCTCAGCATGAGCTAGGTGTTCCAAATATGATCGTTTGTGAACCAGTATGCAAAGAAAATCGGAACCCATGTGGAGATATGAAACAACAGGGGAGGACTTATCCAACTCCAGATCAAATGAAGAGGGGCTTCGTTCCTGACTGTGATGCTGAAAGGTATATCCAAAAAGAACTCTCACGAGAATTGCATTCTACAGAAGTTATAGGTATGCTAGACAGACAAGGGATGCTTGGACATCCACTTCAAAATACAATGAGACCAAATGCTCCCATGATGCCACCTCAAACTCAGGCTTATCCGGCAATGTTTAGACCTCCGATGGCAGCTGTTCAACCTGCTATGATGATGCAGCAAGGAAGACCTGGTGGATTTAATCACCCATGGGTTATACCGGGACAACAAACTTGGTCTGTGGTCCAACAACCTAGAGGAATGATGGTTCCTCAACAAGGAATGATGGGTCCTCAACCAAGAATGATGGGTCCTCAACCAGGAATGATGGGTCCTCAACCAGGAATGATGGGTCCTCAGCCAGGAATGATGGGGTCTCAACCAGGAATGATGGGACCTCAACCAGGGATGATGGGGCCTCAACCAGGCATGGATGCACCCATGGGAATGTTAGGTGCTCAAGGACAAATGACAATGATGGGTTCAAAACCTTTATCAGCTACAATGAATCCACAAGGTCAATTGAATGCAATGAATAAACAAGCACTACCTGGAATACAACAAACTACAGATCCACAAACTTTACCTGGAATGATGCAAAAAAATGATATGCAACCACCTACAACAATGAATAAAACAGATACGCAAACTCAACCAGGAAAAGCTAAACCAAAAGAAAACATTGAAACGACATTATCTTCAGAGCCGACTGGAAAACCTGAATTAACGATAAAACAGCAAGAATTAATCTCAACCCAAACTACTACGAGAATTTCAGATCGTAATCACATCATAACTGAACACAGTGAAACTGATAAGACTCAAGAAAGAAGTCTAGAAATCACGAGTATTGATAAACCAATAGCTGATACAGAAAGGTATATTACATTATATGTACTTTATATAATATGTAAAGGATTCACAATCCTAACTAAATTCTTTTTGTTAAAATATCACTGCCACCACATTTAAGTAACGAATGTGAATATAGTTAATTTTCAGAAGACTAAAATATTTTACTTTTAACTTCCTCATTGTGAATAATTTTTTCATCTCTTGGCCTTTTTACTTCTCACAACCATAGATTTGTGTTTATAAGGTTTTATTTTGCAAATATGTAAATTAATAAAACTAAGTGATTTATGAAAGCTACTTATTTATTTAAAAGTGCTACGAGAATTAAGAAAGGATTGTAAACCTCTGAAAAATTATACATAAGCCTTATCTTTATCAATATTTTTTATGTTTTTTTTAAATTCATACAGTATAATTAAAGTTTTTTAAATATCTGGTGTGTCCACTCAAACGGTTTTTCTTAATCCTTTTTTTATATATCAGTTTAAAAAAAAAACTTAGTTTGCTAATATTGGTTTGATTAAAATTTTTTTTTTTTTAAGTTTAACTTTCATTTGTTATTATTTCATTTGATTAATTTTCAAATGAGGAACATCTGGAATGTTCCGGGAGATGCATTTGTGTTTAGTTATTTGAAAAACTAAATATCTGTACAAAGTCCATTTAGACCTCTGGGAACCGTGAGGAAAGTAAACATTTCATCAGTGATAGAGTGGCCTTGAAACTTTTTGAGTTTCATAACACCAAGTAATACTAAAATTCACTATAGCTAAAATAAGTACTCCAGAACTTAGCAATAATGTTCTCTGATTTCTCCAAAAGTGACCTTTAGAGAGTTAGACATTTGTCCTGTTCCACACATTTCATCAGACCAAGATTTAACCTTATAAAATTTTTAGTTTTTTCTGAGAATACCAAACATGAGCTAGTATCAAGCCTGGAACACATTGTGATGCAGAGGAAGGTAGCGCAGTTTTTGTGACTCGTGTTATAGAAGGAAATAATGCGAAATGACAGGCAGCATTATGTCGCACAGAGTCTGGCACTATGTAATTTGGCACCAGAGCCTTAGAAACTGTGCTACCTGGCTCCAAGTCTGAACCTGCACTTGGCCATAAATGTACAATCATAAGTATCAAAGAACACAATTTCACTATTTAGCCCAACTGGACAATATTGTGAATTCTTGGTTATTATATTCATGAGAATATAATTATAATGAAGTAAAATAATATCACCAGTGCTAAGCACTAAATTTGTTTATAACCTTACAATATGCTATTTTAAGGCCACATAAAAGAGTGTTGCTATCTCTATAGGTATGATTGGGACATAACATTGGTTTCTTAAAATTCTTCAAAATGTTTTTGCCTTTTCATACTGATTCTATGACTGTTCTAGGTTGATGATAGTTTTATTAAATTGGAGGGCAGCTTATTAAGTAACAACCTAATGTTTTTAGTAACTTAGGTAATACTTAATTTTAAATTAAAATTATTTTTTTTAGAGATTTTATAATTTTTATTTTCAGTTTGTTGACATCCTGCTATGTAATTTAAACTATAATTCATGTCTACATAATGCTTTTATTATAGAACTCCTATAAAGGAATCAAAAACAGAAGATATGTTAGGTGGCCTTAAAAAACAAATTGAGATTCTTCAGGCTGAAATGAAAGGTGTTATGGCAGAAAACAGGGATCTTCAGAAAAGGGTTTTAATGTGTTCTCCTGATGCTACTAAACAAATGGTAATTAATTTAATCATAATAGATACATATAGAATATTTCATCACTGTAAAACTTTGATTTACCAGGACAAAAAAAGGAAGTAGTAGACACAGGTAATATTAGATAAACTATGTTATTATAATATGCATTGATGATATTATTAAAAGTAGTGATTTAATTATTTTGGAACATTGTAAATTTTGGGGTTTCAAACATGAAATCTGTAATATAGGGCGAATATGACTTAGGTGGTTTGAAAAGCCCATACATTTTAAATAGATAAAAAATATCTGATGTGGACAACACATTATTTCCTTGCACGCCTATTAATCTATAAATCGGTGGCTCAGAAAGTGATCCTCAATTTGGTTACAAGTTTCCAAAGATTGCATTAAAAACGACACTCGGCGTCGCGACATCCATCTATTGACACACACACACAGGACATATTCTTATTTCTGGAGCTCTCATTCCGTTATTATATGTCGTTTTCCTTCAGTAGTTAACTAGTTTCCAAGAGATTTCTTCGTGACAACATTAAAATTGTCAATATCAGATCGATTTCCAATGCTTTATAATCCACAGTTTCGACATTTTAAGCGGAAAAACCCACTTAACTAATATCTTATTCTCCTGCTGCAGACTTGTTGATCTCACAAATGGGGAGGAAAACCAGTATTTTACATTCAATTTTAACACATAAGACAAGTAATAAAAATGTTTAATTGGATTGGAAACAAAATTGCGTTTGTAACCTTTATTACCGAAACATATGATTTATGTATTTAATTTAAATATAATTTTTGATGTAAGCTTATTATGACCTTCAAGTAAAGTACCCTTTTCGGCTCACCAATTTTAACCAAAATCTATTAAATACATTCATATCGATTTAAAAGTCCTATTTACCAAATTTGAGATGTTTTACATTATATTTTAATATAATTGTTGATGAAAGTCTAATATGACCTTCAAGTAAAGTACCGCTTCCGGTTTTCCAATTTAGACCAAAATCTAGTATGTTATTTAAATCAATATATAAGTTCTGAATACTAAATTTGAGAAGTTTTGCATAGTATTTTAATACAATTTTTAATGGAAATGAATTATGACCTTCAAGTAAAGTACCACTTCCGGTGATCAAGCAGTGACCGAAAAGGGAGGTTTACAACTAGATTTTACAACAATTCTAAATACAAAATTTCAACTTTCTACGGCAAACCATTTTTGAGTTATGCGAAATACGAAGGAACGGACGTACAGACGCCATGACGAGACTAGTCAAAATGGATTCAGGGATGGTCAAAATGGATATTTCCGTCGAAATCTGAAAACCGAAAATTTTCGCGATTATAATACTTCCTTTACTACGTACAAGGAAGTAAAAAGAAAAAAAAAGTAATGATTATAAACAGTTGAACCCCACATGCTAAAAATTTATGAATGGGTCATTCCATGTGACATTGACCTAGGTCTGAAACTTATTCTATTCTTATATAGCATTTCCAAGTCAATTGTAACCTTTTCCAAATCAATTGTCACCTTTTCCAAATCAATTGTCACCTTTTCCATTTTAATTGTAACTTTTTCGATTTCAAATATATCCTTTTCCATTTCAATTGTAACCCTTTCCAAATCAAATGTCACCTTTTCCAATTCAATTGTAAGCTTTTCCACTTTCATTGTAACTTTTTCCATTTCAATTGTAACCCAACTGGACATGAATTAATTCCATATTATTTATTTTATTATTGAAAAATGATTATTTTAATTAGAACAATGACTTTTCAAATAATTTCGGCATATTCTTCCAATTTTTTTCCTTTATTAGATAATTGATATTAAGTGCTAATTTCAGGCAGTTTAAATTTTTGAAATAAAATTGTTGTTTATTTATTTTTAAATAGTTATTTTTTTTTATTTATTTGATGGAAGAGGAGGGAAGGGGGAAGGGGGAAGGGGGGAGGGGAGTAGATTCCATCGTTCATTAGGTTTTCGAAGTTGCTAATGTCAAATTTACTACCGAAATTTTGTTCGGCCACAAGCATTTCTACTTAATTATTAGTTTTCAAAATTCTTCAGTATAGAAATCGTTTACTGTGTTTTCAAGAGAGCTATTTCCGAATTTACTATGATTTCCTATCGCGCATGCGCATTACGGTTTTTCGTTGATATTGAAGTTTTCTGTAGGATACCTTTATATCGTTTATTATGTTTTCGAGAGTTCTGATTCCATTTTTTTAATTAAATTTTTGATCGAGCATGCACATTTCGAATTACTATCACAGTTGACATTTCTTTGGTACAGAAATAGTTTATTAAGTTTTCAATAACTATATTTTCGAATTTACTATCTGATTATAGATCGCGCAAGCGCATTTCGATTAACTGTTCTTATTGAACTTTTTTTCGATTAACGATTAGTGTAACAAAGAAAAATTCAACAGTATCAGTAAATCGAAAAGCGCAGGTGCAATCAAAAGTTCAATTAAAAATATCGAATCAGAACCCTCCAAAACTTAATAAACGATACTAGTACCAAAAAAATGTCAGCTGTAATAGTTATTCGAAATACTCATGCTCGATAAAAAATGCAATTCAAAAAACGGAATAAGAACCTTCGAAAACCTAATAAACAATCCCTAAATCATAGAAAACTTCAACAGTAACGGAAAATGTGAAATGCGCGTTCGTGATCAAAAATCCAATTAAAAATCTGATGTGGATACCACATAACTTCCTTGTACGCCTATTAAACTATAAATCGATGGTTCAAAAAGTGATCCTCAATTTGGTTACTAGTTTCCGAAGATTGCAGTATCTCAAAAACGACACCCGGCGTCGCGACATCCATCTATTGGCACACACACATGCTCTTGTTTCTGGAGGTCTCATTCCGTTATTATATGTCGTTTTCTTTCAGTAGGTATCTAGTTTCCAAGAGATTTCTTCGTGTTCCATGACAACATTAAAACTGTCAATATCACTGGATAAAGCATTGGAAATCGACAGTTTCAACATTTTAAGCGGAAAAACCCATTCAACTTATATCTTATTTTCCTACTGCAAACTAGTTCATTCAAATGGGAAGGAAAACCAGTATTTTACACTCAATTTTAACACTTAAAACAAGTAATAAAAATGCTTAATTGTACCATATTTGAGATGTTTTACATTATATTTTCGTAGCGGGACCCTTTACAATCCCCCAGGTAACGTTCCTTTTTATGAAGCAGTTGCTCCACGCTATATAGCATTCTCGTCGGAGATTTCAACAGTCCTTCACCAAGATGGGGCTATCCGAGAATTACCGAACCGGGAAAAACACTAGAAGAAATGGTTGACGACAATCAATTAGTAGTTTTAGATACACCCCTAAGTTCAGTTTCGGGTCAATCATCGAGGCCAGATCTGGTTATCACCTACCCTCATATCTCTGGCAAAACAAAAGTCAAACTGCTGGACGACGCCGGCGGATGCGGACATAGTGCTATCCTCGTCACATCACTTACAAAAAAGACACCTTACAATAATTGTCCGGCTCCGCGCTGGAATTTCAAGAAGGCTGATTGGGTAAAGTTCCGAACACCGATGCATCTCTCTCTGAGACACTGTTATCGGAATCTCCTGAAAAAACTAATGATGCAATTAATAAAGCCTTACTGAACTGTGCACAACAGTGTATACCTCGAGGGCAGGTGAAAAACTTCAAACCGTTCTGGAACTCAACTTTGTCAAACCTGAAGGAAAGGCGAGACAGAAGCCGTCGCACAGCCGAAAGAACCAAAGCATCCGAAGACCTCATTTCACTTCGGAAACACCAAGCTGAACTCCATACTGAGATAAAAAATGCCAAACGTTCTGCTTACAGAGATTTTATAACTGCATTGGGTTTTAGGAAGAATGGTACCCAAGCCCACAAATATCTCTCTCGGCTTAACAATGGCAACCCTCCAATGCTACAACAACCCTTGAAGTCTGCCAACCAATCTTTTCACGATCCTAAGGATATAGCCGATGCATTATGCGAATTTCAGCCGTGTCCATAGAGATAAAGCCATGGCCAAGACATTGACGAAGAAACCGCTAATATCTTGCCTTGATATTAAATGATTAATATTATGAAATTATTATTTAATATTATGAAATCTCAGGGAATGTCTGATAATCCCTTTACTATTGTTGAGCTGGAGAGTGCTCTTGTGCAGACTAAAGAAAGAAAAACGGCAGGGATTGATGGTATCTTTCCTGAGATGATAACCCGCATTGGTGATGACGCTAAGAAAACAATTTTGGCTGCCATTAATTTGACTTGGATGAAACACGTGCCACAGCAATAGAGAAGAGCCGAAATCGTACCAATACTGAAAAAGGACAAAGAAGCCGATAAAGCAGAAAGTTATCGACCAATTTCGCTGACGAGTGCTTTCTGTAAAGTGACAGAAAAGATGATTGTAAACCGCCTAAACCAGATAGTCGAAGAACGAAAACTCATTGACGAAGCTCAAGCCGGATTTCGCAGACACCGCAGCACATTCGACAACGTACCCAATTTTACACAACATTTTAAAGACGGATTCTACAGAAAAATGTCAACATTGGCAGTACTGGTGGACCTCAAGGCCGCTTATGCCCCATGCTCATACATAAACTTGCCGAGTGGGGAATATCTGGAAACCTATTTAGGTGGATAAAGTCGTTCCTGTCCCAAAAATATATCCTGTCACATCACTTACAAAAAAGACACCTTACAATAATTGTCCGGCTCCGCGCTGGAATTTCAAGAAAGCTGATTGGGTAAATTTCCGAACACCGATGCATCTCTCTCTGAGACACTATTATCGGAATCTCCTGAAAAATCTAATGATGCAATTAATAAAGCCTTACTGAACTGTGCACAACAGTGTATACCTCGAGGACAGGTGAAAAACTTCAAACCGTTCTGGAACTCAACTTTGTCAAACCTGAAGGAAAGGCGAGACAGAAGCCGTCGCACAGCCGAAAGAACCAAAGCATCCGAAGATCTCATTTCACTTCGGAAACACCAAGCTGAACTCCATACTGAGATAAAAAATGCCAAACGTTCTGCTTACAGAGATTTTATAACTGCATTGGGTTTTAGGAAGAATGGTACCCAAGCCCACAAATATCTCTCTCGGCTTAACAATGGCAACCCTCCAATGCTACAACAACCCTTGAAGTCTGCCAACCAATCTTTTCACGATCCTAAGGATATAGCCGATGCATTATGCGAATTTCAGCCGTGTCCATAGAGATAAAGCCATAGCCAAGACATTGACGAAGAAACCGCTAATATCTTGCCTTGATATTAAATGATTAATATTATGAAATTATTATTTAATATTATGAAATCTCAGGGAATGTCTGATACTCCCTTTACTATTGCTGAGCTGGAGAGTGCTCTTGTGCAGACTAAAGAAAGAAAAACGGCAGGGATTGATGGTATCTTTCCTGAGATGATAACCCGCATTGGTGATGACGCTAAGAAAACAATTTTGGCTGCCATTAATTTGACTTGGATGAAACACGTGCCACAGCAATAGAGAAGAGCCGAAATCGTACCAATACTGAAAAAGGACAAAGAAGCCGATAAAGCAGAAAGTTATCGACCAATTTCGCTGACGAGTGCTTTCTGTAAAGTGACAGAAAAGATGATTGTAAACCGCCTAAACCAGATAGTCGAAGAACGAAAACTCATTGACGAAGCTCAAGCCGGATTTCGCAGACACCGCAGCACATTCGACAACGTAACCAATTTTACGCAACATTTTAAAGACGGATTCCACAGAAAAATGTCAACATTGGCAGTACTGGTGGACCTCAAGGCCGCTTATGCCCCATGCTCATACATAAACTTGCCGAGTGGGGAATATCTGGAAACCTATTCAGGTGGATAAAGTCGTTCCTGTCCCAAAGATATATCCGAGTACGGTTCTCCAACTGCACATCAAAATTTCGCATTCAACAGCAGGGACTAGCACAAGGAGCCGTTTTGAGCTGTTCACTATTTAATATCATGATAAATGATATACTGGATGCAATAAGAAGCGTGCCTGGCGCCCAAGCACTCCTCTATGCTGACTACCTACTGATTTGGGGAACCAGTGGATCCATTCCCTCACTTGAACTATGTTTAAATGAAGCTCTGGCAAAACTAGAAATATGGGCTAGGCAAAATGCAATGGCGGTAAATACTTCAAAAACCACTTTTCAGATCTTCTCCTTGTCTTCAAAAATTCCACAGATCCAACTACAGTACAAGGGATTAGCGTTGAAGGAAAGCAATATTTTCAACTATGTAGGGATTCAACTAGATAGACGTTTAATGTGGAAGCCTCACATAGACCACTGTGCGGAAAAAGCATGGAAAAGGACCCGCTTATTAAGAAGACTAACAGCCAGAAAGTGGGATGCAAATCAGGATGTTCTGAAAACAGTCTACAAGTCTTATATAAGACCTGTGCTAGACTACGGGAGCGAAGTAACCGTTACTGCTAGCGTTAGCACAATAAGCAAGCTGGACCTCGTTCAAAATAGAGCCTTAAGGATCATTACAGACGCTGCTATGTCCACTCCTATTGCAGCCATGGAGGCACAGACTCAGATTGAACCTCTTCAAGCCTACCGAGAAAAGGCAGCTTTGAGATTTTGGGAGCGTTTTAGGCGAGTAAATAAGCATCAATGGGCAAATTATCAACAGGCTGCATCGAGGCTGAAAACACATACGGCTCCTCTCAATGCATATGAAAAACTTCGGCAAAAAAATGATATCCCACCCATGGATGATACGGCACCACTGTATGTGTGCCAGGACTTCTTTAACAACCTACCTTTAGCTCGCAACAACCTTAAGAACCACTCGATGTCAAAACACGCCTCCATCCAACATGCATTGAAGCAGCTAGCTCTACAAACCATTCATGAAGAATACCCAGAAGACGAGTGGATTCACGTTTACACTGACGGATCTTCAATCCCAAATGGCGGAAATACTGGAGCTGGGTACTACTGCCGTCTATTTCAAGTACATTTAGCTGTAGGCTCTCCCCTTAGTAACTATGATGGAGAAGTTGAAGCAGTGCATGCCGACGCAACTGAACTTAAAAGGATTGCTTTTCCTTCAAAAGCAGTGTTTTTGGTCGACTCGCAAGCCGCTATATTCAACCTGTCGCGCAACACCTAAACAGACTGCCAGAGGACGGTTGAGTATAGAAGAATATTGGAAAATCTTGGAAATCGTGGATGGACACTAATGTTCCAATAGATACCCAGTCATGTCAATATATTTGGGAATGAGGAAGCCGACAAACTAGCCAAGTTAGGAACTGTTGTATTATGGGATCTCCTTGTAATCCTGTATTTGATGCCATTTGTTATTATGTTGGAAATACAGTAGAGTGTAGAATGCTGACCTGGACGGTTGTGTGTTTTGTTGCTCCCTCTTTCCCACAGTTAATCTCAGGAGACCAGCTTCCAGGACTGTGTGAGTGAAGTTATTAAAGTTATAACAATAGGTTATGGGCCCAGGACATCAGTGTGGGAAGAGTGGAAACTGAAGTAATGTACAGTCAGTTCGTAAATTATCAGTTCGTAGTGTTGAGGTTAGGTGAAAGCATGGCAGCAGGAGTGAGTTATGTTCGGCCATTTGATGGAATTGGCAGTTTTTCTAATTGGTTTGTGAGGATTGAGACGTGTTTAGATCGCCATGGAGTTGTATCGGTTTTGGAGGGCCAAAAGTCGCAAGATCCGAAGGAAGTTGATGTTTTTAAAAGGCTAGACGCGCATGCTAGGGACATCATTGTTCAATCCGTGTCCGACAGCGTCTTAGAAATTATTAAGGAGAAGTCTACAGCTCAAGAAATGATTGAAGCATTAAAAAATACATATGAGAAGAAAGGTTTAGCGTCCAGGATTGATCTACAGAGGAAACTAAGAAACTTGGTTATGACGGAAGGAGCCAACCTTCAAAACTTTTTCTTAGAATTTGAGAAGACATTGGCGGAACTGAAGATGTCAGGCGGAAAAATGGACGACGACGAGGTAATTATCCAACTTTTGTCAGCTATGCCAAGTAATTTTAAACCAGTTGTTACATCTATAGACATTTTATTCTCCAAAGAGCCAGATACTGTTACCCTCGATTTTGTAAAAAGTAAATTGCTTTCGGAAGAAAGAAGACTCACTAGTTCATCAAATAATCAGGAAAAAGTTGGTGAATCTTTTAGTGCTGTTAATAAACGTGAATATAATGGCAGAAGTCAATATAATAAATATGGCGGGAACAAGTCGAATTTTCCCGTTAAGTGTTTTGAGTGCCAGGGAACGGGACACAAGCGCTTCCAGTGCCCGAACAGGAAACCACATACAAATCAGCAGCAACCTAACAATCGATATCGACAACAATTTAACAATCGATATCGACATTTTGGTGGCAGAGCTGATATGAGTGATAAGGAAGATAAACAAGTAACCTTCTTTGCTGATGTTAGTGAAGAGTCAGAGGCTCATCTTGGAAATTCACTTTTGGAAATTGAATTCGTGATTGACAGTGGAGCTAGCTGTCATTTGGCAAAATCCTGTTGGAAAGAACATCTCTTGGATGGAGTTGAGACTACCAGAAATTGGTCTATAATCCCGTCTTTCACAATAGGACGAAACATGTTGAAATAAAATTCCATTTTATTAGATAATTGGTAAAAAGGAGGGGGATATTGTAATTAATTATTTGCCCACTGGGGAAATGTACGCTGATATGTTTACGAAACCTCTTCCTATTGCTAAACATTCATTTTGTCGAAATGGTATAGGACTTATTTGAGTTAATTTATTGTTGTATCACTGGATTAAGGGAGGGTGTTGTATTATGGGATCTGCTTGTAATCCAATTCTACCTGTATTTGATGCCATTTGTTATTATGTTGGAAATACAGTAGAGTGTAGAATGCTGACCTGGACGGTTGTGTGTTTTGTTGCTCCCTCTTTCCCACAGTTAATCTCAGGAGACCAGCTTCCAGGACTGTGCGAGTGAAGTTATTAAAGTTATAACAATAGGAACTACTCTACCTCAACCTAGTTGCCCCATGTCTCTGCAAACATCCAAGACACTAATTAGCGCAGCAGTCGGCAGATGGAACGAACAGCGCCTCTTCGAAGCGGCTATGGTAAAAAATGGGAGAAATTGATCACTGAGGGTCCCATCAACACAAGCCTCCCACGAGCAATCAGCGTAGCCGCCTTCCGTCTGAAAACAGTGCATGACTACCTCGCTAGCCTCAAACTACCTCCACCGTGGCAGGCCAGCGCCTAGCGGCAGAGGTCATCAAGAAGCTGAGGAAGGAGGAGAAGGAGAGGCGCGACTAAATAGTGACAGCCTAAAACAATGAGGCGGCACACAGCCAATCACCCTCCATGAAGTAATGCCTAACGGTGGTCCCGTGGAGGGTGAGAAAGAGGTGTAGAGAGGTGGTTTTAGTGGGTAGAAATCCCACACGTGAATAGGTACGGGCCTATCCGTGTCTTTTGACGATTTCCACCCAATCTCGTAAAAAAAAAAAAAAAAAAAAAAAAAAAAAAAACCTCCACCGTATCAAAGTTCTGACATCCTCCGAGTGTCCACTACGTGGTTGCGATACAATGGATACTGAACATCTGAAAGACTGCTTAGCTTTGGACCACATCACACGGAATAAGAGCCCGGAGTTTGAAGAAGCACGTCTCTATTGGTCAGCGCGTCGCCAAATGGTTCAACTGCCAAGGGCGGGCGTTGGCTAGCAGCAGCAGCACATATTTTATATTATATCATATTTTAATATCATTTTTGATGAAAGTTTATTATGACCTTCAAGCGAAGTACCGCTTCCGGTTTCCCAATTTAGACCAAAATATAGTATGTTATTTAAATCAATATATAAGTTATAAATACTAAATTTGAGAAGTTTTGCTTAGTATTTTAATATAATTTTTGATGGAAATCAGTTATGACCTTCAAGTAAAGTACTACTTCCGGTGATCAAGCAGTGACCAAAAAGGGAGTTTCACAACTAGATTATACAGTAATCCTAGATACAAAATTTTATCTTTCTACGGCTAACCGTTTTTGAGTTATGCGAGATACGTACGAACGTACGTACAGACGCCACGACGAAACTAGTCAAAATGGATATTTCTGTTTTCAAAACTGAAAACCGAAAATTTTCGCGATCACAATACTTCCTTTACTACTACAAGGAAGTAAAAAGGGAATCAGAATTAGCACTTAATTTCAATTATCTAATTAACGAAAACAGTGTCGGAAGAATATGCTGAAATTATTTAAAAAGTCATTATTATAATTAAAATAATTATTTTTAAACAATAAAATAACTAATACAGAATTAATTCACGTCCAGTTGGATTACAATTGAAATGAAAAAGATTACAACTGAATTGGAAAAGGTGGCATTTGATTTGGAAAGGATTACAATTTAAATGGAAAAAGTTACAATTGAAATTGAAAAGATGACAATTGATTTGGAAAAGTTTACAATTGATTCGGTAATGCTATAATTATGAAACTTTTTCATTTTTATTTTTTGAGTTATAAGTTAAAAAAAAATCATAAATGGACTTGTCTTTTGAATCCTTGAAAACCTTATAACTCTAAAACTATTTGCCTTAGAAATTTCAAAATAATGTAATTCTTTTCAAAATTACATGAGCTTTAATTGGATATGTATCTTGACTTAACCAAATCAGTCTTACAAATTTCCAAAAAAATAATTTCAAAAACTCAAAATTTAAAAAAAAAATATATTTTATTAGAATGTGTGGGCAAAATTTCAAGATGGGATTTTATAAAAAATGAAACCTTGGATTTTTATGATGAGATTTGTTTTTTCTCAAACTGGAATAGAGACAAACTGTCATATTTAAAAAAAAAAATTGACTTTGCTAAAAGTCATTATGCAAACTGGGTTTTTAAGTTATTTGCTATAGGCGACATTATTCGTGAACCATTAATTGGTGAATACGCTTCTACGAAACTTTTTTTTATATGATCCCATTATGATACTATCATCATATTTGATATGTGCATTCTTGCATTAACATTAAATATCACTAGCCAGCTCCAGCGCATCAATTTTCTGTCATCTCCCGAGTGCCCACTATTTGATTGTGGTGCAATGGATGCTGAACATCTAAAGGATTGCTTAGTCCTAGACCATATCCCACGGAATTAGAGCCTGGAGCCTGGACTAGCTATAGGAGCCTGCATTAGCTAGCAGAAGCATTTCAGTATGAAAAAAAACTTGGTATAAAAATACAAGCTTTTATGTTTTTATAACAGAACTCTTAAAAACCCCATCTTGAAATTTTGTCCATACATTTTTATAACATGTATATGTAACATATATTTTTTTCAAAAAATAAATTTCGATTTTGAGTTGTTGAAAAAATAAATTTTTGGAAATTTATAAACATTTTAAGACTGGTTCGATTAAGTCGAGACACACATAAAATTAAAGCCCATGATATTCTGAAAATAATGAAACAATTTTGAGCTTTATAGAACAAATAGTTTTGGCGTTTTACAATAAGTTTTTCAATGTTACAAAATTTGTTAAAGAACAGTCGATTTTTGAAAATAAAAATGAAATACATCTGAAATTTTGAATTTTCGACTAAGTTTATGCATAGAATATAAATATCAAGTTTCACTCATTTTAAAAACCTCGAGTCTAATATTATTTTTTTATTGGTTGATTTGGTGTGGAATGACCCGTATCTTAGATGTTTCAGGAACCTTGAATTTGATTATAAAAATGTTTATGTATCTTGAAAATAAAATGTCTGCATATTGAACAAAAATGTTCACATTTTTGTAATTAAATATTTATAAACATATGTACATCTGTAATTACATTCATAAGAATAAACAATGTTATGCTTTTTCCTATGACAATATGAACTCAGATGCTTCTTTATTAAAGTTTCGTTGTTGATGGGAGCAATTTTTAAGGAGTAGTAACTGACTTCCATAAAAAAAAGGAGTCCCTTTTTTAGGGCACTACTTCAGTTTCATAATCCCAAAATAGTGGATATCTGCAGTTTTAAGGCCTGACTGTACATTGAATGCCAAACAAACCCGAGTTTGTCTGAAGTTAGGTTAGTCTTTGATATCGAAACAAAAAATTCATTTACAACACTTGAATTACATATTAGGTAGGTGCTTGACTGGGTTATAGTTATCTATACTAAAAATTTATGATAATATTTTTAATGTTTCTTATAATTATTTTACTGAATTTATAGGTTGCATCCTGTCCTGTTTGCTTTAATAGCTTAGAAAAGGGGGGGAAAAATTGATGTATACCCAGTTGTAAAATTGATATAATTTATGATAAGGAATTTATTTTGAGAGGAATACATAATTTCAGACTCTTTATCTAACTTAATAAATTATCAAACTTTAATAATAAGAGGAATAAAATGAAAGATAATTGAAATTTATTCTCACAGAATTTAAAAAAAGATAACCCACTATAAATATAACCATGTTGAATTATAGAAAACAAATCCTATAACAGGAAACAACCGACTGTGAATGTGAAAATCAACCCGTCGACCAATAAATTTGCAAATATTTTGAAAATTTTTTGTTTCCATTTCATAAATGTTACCAGAAAGAGTTGGATAGATGTTTACAAACAACCGACATTCCTGATCCTGATGGAGATGTTGATAGCTGCTGGACAACCTGCTCTAAAGTAGTGGAAGGTGTTGCAGACAAAGTAATGGGACCCCCAGAAAGAGAACCTAGATTCCCCTGGTTTGACAATGAATGCCAGATAGCCACAGAAGCCAAAAATAAGGCCTACAGAAGCATGATCCAGAGAAAAACCAGAAATGCACTTGAAGAATACCGTGTAAGATGAAGAGAGGAGAAACACCTTCACCAGGGAAAGAAAAGAGAACGTGAAAGAAAAGAACTGGAGAAAATGAAAATGTTGAGAGGAGAAAAGCGATTCCGGGAATTCTATCAGAAAGTGAACTCGAGTAGAAAACCGTTCACCCCAAGACAACTGGCCTGCCTGAACAAGGAAGGCAAATTCCTGACCAATAAAATTGAAGTGTTAGCTATATGGAAAGATCACTTCTCGAGCCTTCTTAACTACAAAGAGGCAGAGACAGTAGATACAACACTTGGAATAAATCAAATTACTCCAGATGTAGACCTCAAACCACCAGATGAAGAAGAAATAGAGGAAGCCATCAGCAGATTAAAAAATCATAAAGCGGCAGGCATAGATGGACTTCCAGCAGAGTTACTGAAATATGGGGGCAGTGAGCTCACCAAAGTTCTTCAAGATATAATATCCGCAATATGGAAAAAAGAAGAGCTGCCATTGACTTGGAATAAAACTGTAGTTATCCCAATCCAAAAAAAGGGAGACCAGATGATATATAGCAACTACCAAGGTGCCTCCTTACTACCGGCCTCATATAAGGTGTTCTCAAATATTCTCTTTCAGCGTATGTTGCCCTATGCAGAGAAAATACTGAGTCCATACCAGTGTGGCTTCAGGAAGGGGAAATCAACTATTGATCAAATCTTCAGCCTTCGCACTATTCAGGAAAGAGGAAATGAATATAATTTAAAACTCATCACCTCTTCATTGATTTCAGGGCTGCTTATGATAGCATCAATAGAGAAGAGCTGTACAAAGACTTAGATAGCTTTGGAATGCCCGCCAAACTTGTTAGGCTCACCAAGGTCACTATGAAAAACGTGCAATGCTCGGTACGGATTAATAGCGACATAACTGAAGAATTTAGCACAGAGAAAGGCATAAGACAAGGAGATGCCCTGGCCTGTTTACTTTTTAATTTAGCCTCAGAAAAAGCCATACGGGCAGGCTGACCTTCAGACAACAGGAACGATATACAATCACCTCTTCCAGCTCATGGTCTATGCTGACGACATAGATATTGTCGGCAGATCATTAACAGCAGTAATGGAAGCATTTCAAGCCTTGGTTGGACCAGCAAAGCGACTAGGATTAGAGGTGAATAGCTCAAAAACCAAGTACATGGTGTCTAGAGAAGCGCCCATGGAAGGGAAAACAGTGATCATCGGTTCTTATAAGTTTGGCAAAGTAGCCGAGTTTGCATATCTGGGCTCAATTGTAACACAGGACAGCGCAGTTGAAAGGGAAATCAAGAACAGGATAATGTTGGCAAACCGGTGTCACTTTGGACTGCATAGACACCTCGTGAGTAACCATATCTCCAGACAAACAAAGACACAGATATATAAGACCATCATATGCCCAATACTCCTGTATAGGTCTGAGACCTGGACCCTTTCGAAGAACAGTGAAAAGGAACTACAGATCTTTGAAAGAAAAGTCCTCCGTAGGATACTAGGAGGAAAGAGAATAGGAAATGAATGGATAAGAAGAAGCAACCAGGAACTCCTAGATATCTACCGAGAGCCCGACTACGCACAGGAAGGCTACGTTGGGCTGGACATGTGGCCCGAATGGGAGGCGAGGAGATGCCAAGGAAGCTGCTGACAGAGCAGCTCTTCAGGCGAAGAAGGAGAGGAAGGCCGAAGCTTCGATGGTCTGATGAAGTGACAAATGACGCTCGAACTATGCTCAGCATCAGGGACTGGATGGTGGCTGCCAGAGACAGAGACACTTAGAGGAAGTTGGTTGAGGAGGCCAAGACTCGTCACCGAGTTGTAGCGCCGAATTGATTGATTGATTTATTTCATAAATAACTACATTTAAATTACACCAAGACCCCGATCTCAACTGAAAAGGATCCTTGGGGGGTTTGTTCATCTCTTGAGTGAGCGGATGTTGATAGCTGTGATCTAATTAAAACAGTAATAATTTAAATTATGGTAAGGCCCCCACCTCAACTAATAAGGATCTGTTGGAGGTTTGAGTATTTGTTGAGGGCAGGCGCAGCTCAATGTATAGTCAGATCTTAAAACTCTAGATCTCCACCATTTTAGGGTAGTGATACTGGAGTTTTACCATTTTTAGTTCACTTAAATAAAAATTAACTTTTATAAAGATTGTTTTCTTCCAGCAAACTGCAACTAACAATTTTTAGTCTATGAATTACCCAGGGTGTAATTAAAAATGTAAAGTTCATTAGGGAAAATAGATCCTCAATTATTTTTGCATTTAAAAAAGTCAAACCTTTAAGAAAACATGTGAACCTTTGATTTTATATAATCCTTTTTGCCAAAATGTGGGAGAATGAAGTCTTACCCACTGGGATAAGAAACTTTTTTGATAAAAATAGTTTCCTACAACAATTTTCTTAAGAAAATCTAGAAAAAAACAGATGATGAACAAGCAAATAATGATAATATAAAAGAAGGCGATGTGATTCCACTTATCATTAAATATTGGATGACTACCTTGATCAATTTGAATCTTAAGATGATTATAATAGCAATGAATAATAATCAATTGATAAACCAAGTAATGGAACATTCTAAACTGTGCATACTGTTCAACTTGATATTTATTTCTAACAAGTTTTTATCTGTCCAAATAAAATTAAACTTAATATTGAAACAACTTTGGTAGTATATGCCCCAAAATACAATAGAAACTGCTTTGCCAATAACAAAAAAAATCTTTATGTATTCACATTTATGTTCATTGATAAAATAAATGAATATTATGAGAATATACCATTATTAAATATGTATGCGCATTTGCTTGTAAAAATAATGGACATTCGGAAGATGACAAGATGGATGCCATGGAGGTAGCTAGCGAGGTAGTCATGCCCAGTTTTTAAACGGAAGGCGGCTATATCGACCACACGTGGAAGGCTGGGGTTGATGGGACCACCAGTGACCAATGTCTCCCATTTCTTACCAGCAGCAACTTCGGACATGAACATGAACATGCTGTTCATTCCATCTGTTGTTTAGTCAATTTGCTTTTTGTTGCCAAATTAGATACATATGGAAGTAGATCCATATAAATCAGCCCATTTATTAAAAACTAGAATTCTCCCCCCTAGGTCTCCTCCCTCGCATATACAGAGTTCTTTGTCTCGAGATTCTCTCTAACTGGCCAATGAGTTATATGGGTGGTAAAGTAAATTTCATTAATCATTAGATTTGTTTGAACATTTAAGTTTGATGTTACACTTTATTGTGATAACATTGAGAATTATTTTCTATTTTATGCCAACAAATGTAAATTTATGAAGACTATTTTAAAATGTGTTGTTTTGATTATTTCAAACTAAACATTATATCACAACTTAAAAATTGAAACACCATAGTGTATTAAATATAATAAAATTATATTGTTTTGAATTATAAAATTTTGAGAGTAAACTATTTAGTTGCTTTTAGCATACTAAAGCATTCTATGATTAATGAAACATATGTTTTTCTACATATGTTTAACTTAAGTTTTAAAATCCCTGTGATGGATAGCTTTCAAAATTTTTAGTCGAGGAGAAAAAAAGGTTTATTTTTGCTTCTTTTAATATTTTTAAAATAATGAAAATGGTGACATTTACTTTTCTCTATTGTCCAAATGAGGAATGTTCTTGAATTATTAAATTTCCAGTGAACATGGTTTTGGTCAGTCATTGGCTTAAAAATGTTTGTCATTGTCTCTTAGAATTGAATAGTTCATTTAAAGGAACCAACTTTTTTTTTTTTTAATTTAAGAAGTTACGATCTATGATTACAGGAAGAAAATTAATTCAAGTTATGGCTATGAAACTGTGTTGGTGTTCAACTCTTAGAACCTATAAGGGAAAAAAAGAACTAAATCATTTTAGTATTTTTTTTTTAACATCTCAAATATGTAAGCTAAAGTATTGTTTTCTTAGTTCAGCGAATTTCTAAAGATATGGAATTATAGATGTGTGTATTCAAAACATCTGATCTTTGTAGGGTGCCATGAGTAGAATATGAGCTTTCTTAAAAGCATTTCACTCTATTCTGAAGAGATAATTTACTGTTTTTTAATGATTTAATTCTTAAGATTAGTTATACCAAATAAGAAAGAAATATTTCAATGACAAAAGTGTGAAACCAGGCTAGTTGCTAGTTTCAAATACCAACTTTTCAAAGGAAGACAAAAAAACTAAAAAAATTAAATTTTCTTCATATTGAGACATTTTTTTTGTAATAGTATGTACTAGAGCAAAAGATATATGATTGAGTAGAAAAAAATAATTGTTTTACATAAAATGTATGCAAAAATAAAATAACTTTAAATCAAACCATTTTCGGCTTATTTGGTTTCACACTTTTACGGACGATTTATTTTTAACTAATCTACTATCTATTCATTGCAGCCACAAAAGGTTTAGTGGTATTCTTATTTTAATTTGCTGGCACCAAGAACATATTCATTTGTTCAGTATCCCCAAGTAATCAAAATCATTATAATTAGGAAATATAAATTTATAAACTCATGTAACTTTAAAAAAAATAATATTCTTAAATTAGCTGCCTAAGATGGAACTTTAAATATAACTACCTCATCTGGGGTACACTTTACCATTCCTAGTGTCTTAAGTTTTTCCTACCATCCTTCCTCTCCCAAGTTATGCAATCCCACTATCCATCATACATCTACCATCTCTTTCAATTCAAATGTTGCTTAAAAATTATTATTTTATGATTTGTTATAATTTTATTTGTTTTTTTATTATTTGTTAATCTTTTGTTCTCATTTATTTTGCTCTAAGGCTCTCATGCTCGCCTGTAAAATATTGTCTGTAATGTAATGTAAGGGATGTGTCTCGGAATAAATAATTATTATTAATAATTGATCTATTTCCTTCATGCTCATGTTTAAATTACTGGTTCTATCACATGAAATGTCAGTTTTGGGGCTGACATTAATAAAACACAATTAAATATGATAACAATTAGTTAATTGGTAGAATAGTTCTTCAGTTCCTGCCAGACTTATCAATGACCGACTATCTCTTTTCAAGACCTTGGACTACAACCTTTAAAGTTGAGTTCTTGAAACTTATGATCCGATACAAAATGCCTTTCAAGAGTTTATTTCCTTTCAGATTTCAAGCTTCTATCAAGAAGTCATTAAAAAACTTCTTTGTCGGAAGAATTGAACAGAAGCCAAGCAGCATTTGTTGATGAATTAATAAAATCAGATTACATCCATTCATTTTTAAATTTTACATACACTATTTTACATTTTTATGTGGTAGACCAGATGCCTTCTTTTAGTAAATGTTGAAAGTCAAAAAAGCATTAAAGCCTTAACTTTTTGAACCATAAAATGGCATTATTAAAACCATAAAGTGGCCCATTATTACTCACTATAGTAAGATCGGTACTGGCTTGTTATATGTCCCACCAAAAGCAAATGCTATATCTCTGTTAATACTGGTCCGATTTCGATGATTTTTTTTTTTGTAGGAAATATTATTACTTTACGATTGACTATAACAAAATTTTCTTTGCATTTGTGGGAATTATGGTTACAGCATTAAAAGATTAAATTGGGACTATTAAAATTATTACTGTTTTAATTAGATCACAGCAGTCGATTTCCACTCGCTGCGCTCGTTCAAGAGATATACAAGCTCCCTATGGATCCTTTTCAGTTGAGGTCAGGGCATTACCATAATTTAAATTTATGTAATGGAAATATTATTATGTCCAATCTCATGGACTTTCTTTGATGGAATAATCCCAAAATTTTAGAAATAAAAATCTCAAAAGGAACTAATTAAGGAAAGACCCTAGTCTCAATTGAAAAAGAATCCTTGGGGGTTTGCATATCACTTGAGCAAGCGGAAATCAACAACTGTTATCTAATTAAAGCAGTAATAATTTTAATAATCCCAATGATTACGAATTTTTAATTCTGGTACTTAAATTAAAAAATTTGGGATTATTCCATTTTTTTCAATTACATTTTTTTGTTGGGGTGTTTAACAAACTAATATCGTTTTTGTTGTAGTCAATCAAAGGTAATAAAATATCCTACAAAACAAAAAAAATATTGAAATCAGACCCATATTAGCAGAGATATAGCGTATTTTTTTTTTTTTTTTTTTTTGTGGGGCTTATCCATTACCACAAGATCTTAAAGGAAATGGCTTGATTTATTGATTGAAATTTACTTTATTCAGATATCAAAATGATTTTTTATCTATTTTTAAATATTTATTGAATAATTTTATCACTTTTCTTCAATAGATAAAGTTATTTATTCGGTCCAGGAAACAATTATGTTTACCAAAATACAGTTTCAAATGAAGAATTTATAATTTAATATAATATTTATTTTCAGCTTAGGTGCCGTACTGATATCCCAGTCATTTGCAGAAAAACTTTGGCAACAACACCTATATGCAAGTTAGATTTATATCGGCAGTTGAATTTGCCTTTACCAAGCCCTTTAGGAATAAAACCGTTCAACAGGGTAATAAATAATTAGCCAGCTATGTTCATTTTAAAATTATTATTGCTCAAATTAAGTATGTCTATTAACTTTGTGAATTAACCTGGTGGTGAATTTCCAGGATTGATTTCAATATAATTTAGTTATGATCTAATTTTAGACTATATTGTACTTTCATCATTAACTGTTGTTTAAAAGTATAAAAGTAGCTCTTGTAAGGCAAATAATAAGTTGAGTTAATGGTTTTGCATTAGAGAGCAGTTTTTTTTTTTCCTTGGGTGCAGTTGTATAAAATCAATTGCAATGTCTATACAACAATATAGTAATTTTTAATCAGCTGTGTTTTGGGAATTGTATAAGAATTAGAGTAATAACTTAGAGGCGATCTTTCTTGCCTTTATTCTATGCCGTTCTGTCTTCTTTTTTCTGTTCAGCCGCAGACAGTTAAGCTGTTATTACCAATATGACCTTGATCTATTGCCAGTAGCGGCCTTGGTTCTTTTTTTCTATACCTCTTTTTTATTGCTCTTTCCACTTACATGTTAAAGAGAAGAGTTGACAATAAGCAGCCTTGATTTAGAACTTTCGTTATGGAGAAACTATTAATAAATGAGTTCCTGATCGTGTTTACTGGCATCATTGTATTGGCTTTTATGGTTGAAATGAGATAAAGACATATTAAAATGATCTAGCTCTTCCTATATCCTTTGTAATGGCACAGTATTATTCACTATTTTTAATTCCATTAAAGCTAGATGAACTTTAATGTTTTATTTTGAATATTTTTATATTGAACATTTTGTATTAAAATGTTCTATTTTCGATATTTAAGAAATTTATCTGACAACCTGGAACCTAAATACACACAGCTTTAGCTAGTGTTGTTGCCTTTTAGAAAACAAGCAAACTAGATAGAAAATAAATGCTATTATGTTATGTTAATAATTTTAAATTATATACTGAGCTGGGATATAAATTAAAGAATGGTAGAATATCGTTATTTATATCCAAACCATGAAAATAAAATTCCTAACAAAATGCAACTATACAACTGACTGAAGTATTGAATGGTGCAGTTAAAAAAGTATTTATTAAAACTATAACAGATATACAACAGTTTTAACACCTGGAAGTTTGAGAGGTTGGAAAATCATTTATCTGCACAGCGTAAATAAATTAACGGGTTCAGCAACTTGTGGGTAACTAATGATCCAATTGGTGTCCATTGTTTGCTGCAGTCTAGTTGAAACTACCTTAGGAAGTTTAAAATCTGGTTCCTGAATATGAGTAGAGATTGTTTTGTTATTTTCTTACTTTGGGCCACTGTAGCCCACGTTTACGGTACCTATTGCAAATGACAATTAGAAGGTAAATTTTTTATAATTACATATTATGTCTAGTCAAAAATTAATATACTCAACAACTCTATTTAACATTTTTTAAAAATAAAAAAATTGACAGGGAGGAGCTTTTCCACAACCTCAGCTGCAACTTCCACATCAACAAGTCCCTTGTCCAGGAAAGTGTCAGAGGGAGTTTGCTAATAAAATTGTATGCAGACGTAATATTTTGAAACAGCTAGGTCCGTTTAGCGACGAAGGAGCAACCAGAGATATGGTAGGAAATTGAAAATTTTATTTTTTGTAGATAAATGAAACATGAAAATTCAAATTACTTAAGATATCCACCTTGTTTTTGCTTGATAAATGATCGTAATTATATTTTATTTGTAAATAATATAAATAAAAACAGATAGAAAAAATAAGAATCAAGATTCCTTTCACAAAAATGTGGACAAATAAGTTATCTATCATAAATAAAGGTTCCTTAACGTTGATGAGTCAAGGACCAATAATTAAAATCTTTGTTTTTGTGGCATATGTGCATAGAAGTAATTAAGAATAGAAGGGAGAAAATTAATAAAACATTAAATTATAATTTATTTTTATCCATTCTGCGCCTGCTTGTGGCTGCAGGGTCATTAAGTGTCTTGTGGCCCAGTAAAGGGAAGAGATCAGAATATTTTTGTTATTTTTTTTTCAACATTTTTTATTAAAGTATGAAATGTTATCTATATGAAAATCATTTATCAAATGCTCATGTGCAATTAACTAAAATTATGGCAGATTACTGGATATGAAAGAGTGGGTTATCCATCTGATTACTAACCTATTTTAGCCATCAAGTAACCCAAGATTTATTTCATGGGTTTGACCTGAAATATGGCTAACCTAATATGTTAGCATGGAAATGGTATACTATCCACTTCTGGCTTTAATGTACTGGAACACCCCCATTTTCAGTCATCCCAGCCTCATTTTTATTTATTTGTTGTCAAGTATAATGAATTTGTTTAATCTTGTTTCTATCCTTATTGTTTTATTTTTCTTACCAATATGTGATAATAACTAATGATTATATTGCTCTAACTTTAAGCTTACACAACTTTATATCTTACTCCTTTATTTTTTACATGCATTTTTCCATGCATCTTATTATATCCAACATAGAATTCATAATCCTTTCTTCTTCCTTTTTACATTATTTTTACTTAAATATTTTTCAGCATTAATACTTTAAATTATAGTTTTCATTATTTACATTTCCAATATTATTGATTAACATCATTTACATTACTTATCATAGTTATCTTGATATACTTTTCATACTCCTAAATCTTCATTATAGTGGTTATTATAATTATTAGTTTTCATGTACTTTATTATTTTATCTTTTCCATCATTCATTATCTTTCTTTCTGTATTTTCACAATATTTTAATTCCCTTTATTTACATTATCTATTAACACATTTTTATTTAATTCTTATTATTTACATTATAATTAACATATTTTTCTTTATACTTCATTTTTTTTGTTATCATACTGTCTAATATTACTGTTTGCTATCTTTTATTGGAACTGTCAATGTTGTTGTTTTTTTTAGCCCTGATGATGACCTAAAACTCAGGCCGAAATGCCAGCACACTATAAAATAAGTTTTTTCTTTTTTTAATGATTAATATAATGAATTTTGATGAGATTGGTTTCTATATCATTCATTCTGGACATTCTTCATTATACTTCATGATTTAATTTGATCAAAAAGAATCCTTCTGTTATTAGTGTTTATCGCAAATGTGATAGTTACTGCTAGAAATTACATATATGACACTTCCTAGACAGCCTTTACATAGGTGGTTTCACAGTTATTTATCTAATAACAGAGAATAAATTTATTTTTTAATCTATGTAAAAAATTTTACTCTTTAGCACTTAAAAACTTGTTCCATTTTATTTAACACTTTGCTAATTTTAACATTAACAGTTTTTATTTTAATAATAAACTTGTTTAAAGTCCATTTCTTTTTCATAAAACAATAACTATCTTTGAAATTGATGTAAACATGTTTCTAATAATATTTCACTTTTATATGCAAATATTTTGAAATATAATCTAACTTCTCTGTAATGAATGCCACCTTCTAAATGTTTTTAATATGAAATAACAAAATATCTCCAAACTAAGAAGATTTGACTAAAATTTCACCTTTCCACTATAATCATTACATTCGATAACACAACATACTAAAATTTAATACTAAATAAATTTTATCTTTACAGTATATATATTAGTGCAAACATATTAAGCCATTTCTTCTTCCAGGAAACTATGGTGACCTCTATGGAAGAAGAAGTGAAGGTGCTACAGGCTGAATTAAATTCTGTACAAGAGGAAAGGCACCAATTAGAAATGCAAAAGAAGCTTTTAACGTGTACAGCTCCAGCTATAGCCGGCAAAGGGGTAAATAACTGAACAGCAAACCAATTTTCGCTTGACACATCATTTAACTATAGCAAAATTACAGATTCAGTTACAACAGAACTTTGTGTATTTATTTGCTTTGAAAAGTAAAAATTTATTATATATTTTCAACACATGCCTCTTAATTCTATTTCTCTGTCATTATAAATATGGATTATTAAATCTTCTAAATTAAGAATTGTGCTACTATGTGAACGCTTCTGTTCATGAGCACCTTTTCTCATTTTTTAGGTTTTTAACGATCAAATTAAAATGTGGGGTGAAAATAGATTTTTGGCAATAATATTGTTTACAGTGGTGGCATAATATTTATTATTTCTGGATCACAAAAAATAATGTCATATATATACACACACACATATACCGTAAGATTTTTAATCGATGTGCACTTTTTTGTTCGTCGCTGCTCTAGCCTGTTTTATCTTGGACACACCACAAGGTTACCTTAATAGTGAGAGGGATCACTCTCGGTCTAGTAATTTGTCTACCTACTGCTCTCCTCTGTCCAAAACTACTTATTTAGAGGGGTGAAAAGATAGGGTGAGGGAAGGGGAGTAGGCTTGCCAGTGTGACGCTGCTCTTATCCAGTTGGGTGGCTGCCGGGGTTAGTTCCAAAGGATAGGCATGGACTTCGACAGCTGAAGGTGCTAACTAAGCAAGTAAGGAAACCCGAGAGCCAGGGTAGAAGCCCGACTACCCGAGGGAGGAAGGAAGGAGAGAAGGAAGGCCGAGAGCCCGACTACCCGAGGGATCCTGAGGACGGGGTACGAGCCCGACCACTCAGGAAGGAAAGAAAGCCGAGAGTCAGAGTACGAGCCCGACTACCCGAGGGATCCTGAGGACCGAGGTACAAGCCCGACCACTCAGGAAGAAAAGAAAGCCGAGAGCCAGAGTACGAGCCCGACTACCCGAGGGATCCTGAGACCGGGGTACGAGCCCGACCACTTAGGAAGGAAAGAAAGCCGAGAGCTGGGGCTCGAGCTTGACCACTCAGGAAGGAAGGAAGGAGAGAAGCTGAGAGCCGGGGTTCGAGCCCGACTACCCGAGGAAGCTTGAGGATCACGGTTCGAGCCCGACCACTCAGGAAGGAAGAGTAAGTTTGATAGTACAACGCTGCCTTTACCCAGTCAGGTGGCTGCCAGGGTTAGTTCCAAGAGAAAAGCATGGACCTCGGCAGCTGAAGGCGCTAACTAGTCAAGCATAGGAAGGGGCAAGGTAAGAGAGATAGCGCTTGCAACCAACTCCTGCGGTCCACAGCCTTTGTCATTTCTATACCAGCCTTTGATCAAGGATGTTTTTCCTAGCGCTGGCTCGGCTCGACTTCTAGCTGTTCCGCGTGTTTTAATACATTTTTGAATTACATTGATTTAGAGTCGGTCCTCGCGCGGATCTCATTACCGCGTAGGGGAGCGTCCCACGGGTGGCGGATGTGGGGATGGTCGGTGGAAATTCCTTGGAAGTTCCTCCCGGCTAAGTCCGATGGACTCGCTGACCAACAATGAGAGCGCCCCTCCAGGCTTGCTGGAGGGTGTGACGTAGGTTTGAACGCCCTACTCACATATTTTTAGTTCACAAAATACCACAAAAAGTCATGGATCTCTCTGAGGTAAAACGCTCATTATCCGGAAGTAAACTAGTCCCCCGTTCGGGTCTCCGGGTGGGGACTGCTTCAGGGGATTCATGGCGCAAGTTGAAAATTAGAGATTTAGGTATAGGGACGTGGAACGTAAGAAGTTTGAATACAGCGGGTGGGTTAAAATCGGTGGCAAACGAGGTTAAGAGATACAATGTAGATATCGTGGCACTGCAAGAGGTTCGGTGGCCAGGGGAGGGTTCGTTAACAGAAGGGAACTATTCTATTTGGTACGGTGGGAGCGGTAATTATTGTTTAGGTACTGGATTTCTAATAAGGAATAGATTGCTCTCCGCATTGAGGGACGTAAAATTTTTTAGTGATAGGATATCTGCGGCCATATTTCAGGGACGGTGGTTTAAAATCGCACTGATAAACATACATTCCCCTACCGAAGACAGTGATGATGAAGTTAAATGCGAATTTTATGATAAACTAGAGTGGGTATATGATAAACTACCTCGAAACTGCATGAAAATAATATTAGGGGACGCAAACGCAAAGGTGGGAAGGGAAGAAGTATACTATCCGACGATCGGTAAAGAAAGTTTGCACGAACATAGCAATGATAATGGGATCCGTCTAATAAACTTTGCTATCTCGAAAAACCTAACAATCAAAAGTACTACGTTTAAACATAGGGATATTCATAAGTATACGTGGACATCGCCGGATTCACAAACACGCAATCAAATTGATCATGTTTTGATACAACAAAGATGGCAAAATAGTATAATTAACGTGAGGTCTTATCGTGGGGCAGAATGTGGGTCAGATCATGAATTAGTAATCGCGAAACTTCGACAAAAACTTAATATAAAAAAAAGGAAAGAAAGCCGTATTTGTTCCGAAAATTTTGATCTAGATAAATTGAAAAACCCTTCAATTAGAAATCAATTCGCGGTAGAAATCAAAAATAGGTTTGAAGCCTTGGAATCTTTAGATGAGGATCGCGAAGATGTAGACAAGCTATGGATCGGAATTAGGGATAATATTAAAGAGGTAAGTAATCTGTGTCTTGGAAAAAGGGACAATAAAAAGAATAAACCGTGGTTCGATAATGATTGTCTAAACTTGTGCGAAAAAAGAAGATCCGCGAAACTAAAAGCTTTGAATAATCCAAGCGATAACAATGTTGCTAATTTCCGGGCCTTGATGAATGAAACGTCCAAATTCCTCAAAAATAAAAAACGAGAATATCTTAAAAACAAAATAATAGAGATAGAAACTAATAGAATTGAAAACAACGTAAGAGACATGTACAAGGGTATAAACAGATCGCGTAAAATTGAACCAGCAATGAATGGAATTAGAGATGAAAATAACAATATCTTGGCCGATCCGGGGGACATTGTGAATAAATTTAAAAAACACTTTGAAAGTATTTTGAATTCGGGAAATAATAATCAATCTCCTGCTTCTGAATATCAGAGTGCTGAACCGTTAATTGAAGAACCGAGTAAGGAGGAAGTCGAAATAGCCATCGGAAAATTAAAATCTCATAAAGCAGCGGGAATCGACAACATTTCCAGTGAAATAATAAAAGCGTGCGGTGAAGCTGGAGTTTCTAAAATACATTTTTTGGTTAAAAAGATCTGGGAAAATGAAAAAATGCCCGAAGAATGGAAAGAATCTATACTTATTCCGATTCACAAAAAAGGTCCGAAGACGGAGTGTAATAAATATCGCGGAATATCACTCCTCCCGATATGTTATAAAATATTCTCGTTGATCCTAACTAGTCGAATCACGGAATATGCCGAGGAAATTATCGGAGACTACCAATGTGGTTTTAGACGGAACCGATCAACTATCGATCAAATATTTTCCTTACGGCAAATATTAGAAAAAAAATTAGAATTCAACGGTGTAGTTCATCAGCTTTTTGTGGATTTCAAAAAGGCTTATGATTCCATTGATCGCCGGAGACTGTATAACATTTTGATTGAGCAGGGAATACCGAAGAAGTTAGTAAATCTAGTAGGGATGTGCATGATCGAAACATTCAATAAAGTTAGAATAGGTAATTATTTTTCGGAGAAATTTGAAGTTCGCTCGGGGTTAAAACAAGGCGATTCCCTTTCACCTGTCCTATTTAATTTAGCATTAGAGTATGTCATTAGAAAGGTAATGCTTACCGAAAGGGGTTTAGATCTGGGTGGTAGAATTTCCGTGATGGGGTTTGCGGATGATTTGGTATTATTAAGTGAGGACGCGGAAACTATAAAACTGAATACAGCAACGTTGATGACAGCTGGGAAAGAGGTTGGCCTCAAAATAAATACGGATAAGACGAAATATATGGTTAGCAATAGAAACAGAGGAGATTTTGAGGATATAGATATAGGAGAAAATAGGTTTGAACACGTTGAGAAATTTAAGTATTTGGGGTCTGTGATTACTAGAAAAAACGAAATTCAAGAGGAAATAAAGGCGCGGTTAAAAGCGGGAAATGCTTGTTATTTTTCGGTGTCAACATTACTTAGGTCGCGCATTTTGTCCAGAAACTTAAAACTTAGAATATACAAAACTATTATCTTGCCTACAGTTCTGTATGGGTGTGAAACGTGGCCGCTAACCTTGAAGGACGAACAACGCCTTAAGGTATTCGAGAATAAGGTACTGCGTAAAATATTTGGTCCGAAAAAGGATGAGTCAACTGGAGAGTTTAGGAGATTACACAACGCGGAATTGCGGAGCATGCACCCTGTTAATATAATCGAAGTGATATCATCGCGACGGTTGAAATGGGCTTGCAAAGTTGTTGGGCTCAGTAACGAACGAATTCCTAAAAAGTTAATAAACGCTGAGCTGACTGGGAAACGTCCGAGGGGTAGACCGAAACGTAGGTGGGAGGATAGTATTAAGAGTGATCTAAGGAATTTGGGTTTGGAAAGTAGTCGGTGGACCGAGATTTGTAGACAGCGATTAGTGGTATCGGCATCGAACCTCCGGGTTCGCTAAGCCTTTTATTAATATTTAATATTAATATTGATTTACAGTATCTAATTAAAATAACGTGTTCTTTTAAAAGATATCACGTATTAATTGTTAATGACATAAAAGGAAGGGCCTTTTTGAAGGTATTATACAATAAAAGAAAAGGGCCCCTTTTTAGGATCTTACAATACATAAGGTTAATATGGTTTATATAATATATGGTTAAGATATATAATATATATATATATTTAAGACAGGGTTCAAAGTGTTATAAATTACACTATAAGAACATTATTTGTGATCCAAAAATAATAAATTTTAGAGTGATCCAATCTTTTAAAATGAAATAATTAAATTTTAGAGCGATCTGAAAGTTCCATTGATAGTCCACTGTATAGGTAGTGGAAAAAGGAACACTACCTGGAAGAAGGTTTTTCTTTTTCATATTGTTTGGTATAAATAAGAGTAGTGTAAAGCTAAGTTTTCAACCCCAAAAGTCCTTCAGTGAGCAAAAAACCACATTTTCTCACCTTTTTCAGTTTGTCGGAAATATCTCCTAGCAAAGATTTGTCTAATATCTTTCAGAAAGAACATAAAATTTTCTGCAAAATTTACTGGTCAGATCGAACTTTAATTTACATGAAGTATTACAGGTACTTCAGAACTCTTAATTTCAAGAATAAAAAATCCAAAATTACGAAAACAAATGTTTTTACCATTCTATCTCTATATATGGCAGTTTATGTAGTCCATTGTGTGTTTTAATGACTAATGCCTATAATTATATGTATGTACATGTATTACAAGGTAGCACAATCTGAGGGAGGGAGAGGAAGGGGAGGAGGACATAGAAAGAGTGGGGGCAAAGATGAATCCAAATTTAAGACAAGATAATATAGAAAGTTAAAAATGCGGTTAAAACCTCAAGAGTCTACACTTAAACCAAAATTAGTAGGGTAATGGAATTTGCTATTGCCACAAACACCTTGAATCTTGATTCCGAACAGGTGACCATTGTTGGCGTTATAAGCATAATGAGATATCGAAGTCAGGTTTGACAGAAACAAGTTTATTCATGAACAATAACAAACAATACATCTGAGCATCATACAGGCTGCCATTACTACGACTGAACAACAAAGAACAGTGTAAAAGTAGTAAAGGGGATACAAGGCCATCTTGATTTTATGATCTTTACAAACAAGTTTAAATACAAAACAAAAAAAGCTATTTATTTTCCAACACCCTCCCAAAAATTTAATTTATCACAAGTAACACTTATTTTTAATTCACTAACCCAATTAACTTTTCTCATTAACGATGAGATCAAATTCCCTTGCCGCTGTTTCAAAAGCAATGAATGCCTCTTTTAATGCCTGCTCCGATCTTGCCATAATGTCAAAGTCATTGGCATATCTTAGCAGCTGTATAACCCTGAAAAGATGGTGCCTGTTGTCTGTAGATTTGATTTTTGTACAGCCATCTTCAGTGCCATGTTGAAAAGAAGACATGCAAGAGCGTCTCCTTGTCTTACTCCGCAGCTGATTTCAAATATTTCAGACAGGTCTGACCCCACACGGACTTCTTCTTCTTCTTCTCTCCTAGTGAATGGCACTGATTTCTCAAACAGGACATTTGGCAAAACTTTTTAGGCACATGAGAGCAGCATTATTCCCATGTAGTTAGCACAATCCTTTGGTTTTCCTTCTTGTGCAGAAGACATATTATGCCATGGTCCCAATCCTGTGGCATCCATTCTTCGGTCCATATATTGAGTATGAGCTTGTATAACAGTTTTTACAGCTCATCACCCCCATACTTCAGTAGCTCCACCTGAAGACCATTTATGCCAGGGGCCTTGTTATTTTTTAACTTGCGAAGAGCATCCTCAACCTCATCCTGGTCAGGTGGCTCAATGTCATCACTTCTGCGAGGTGTGTCTGAGGAAACAGCTTCTTCTTCAGTGAGCAGTTGGCTAAAATGTCTCACCCATCGTCATAGGACCTGATCCTTCTGAACAAGTAATGTTCCATTCTTATCCTTGCAGGAGGTGACTTTTAGTCTGGATTCATTTATATTTCTTAGGCTTTTAACATCCTTTAGTTTTTTCCCAAATCCTTTTCTTTTTTCTGTGGAGTCTCTTCTCTTCTCCTGTCACCATAGACCTTAGCTGACTGTCTTGTGCAACGCTGTATCATCTTCATGTAGGCTTCATTCTTTCTTGTCACTTGAAGACATTAGTCATCTCGAGGGGTTCTCTCCTTAAAGCCTAGGGTTCTCTCAGCCGCTGCATTGAGTGCTTTTGAGCATTTTTTCCATTTTTCTTCAATGGTGTCTCCAGCTGTCTTCATCTTGTCAGTAACCTCTTCTCTGAGGCGGACCTAATATGCAGTACAGACTTCAGCCTCCTTCAGTCTGCCAACATTATATATCTAATTGATTGTCTTTTAGAAGATCTGGTAACGAATATCCTTGCCCCAATTTTCGCTATACTTAGGTAATGATCCATGTCCATGTTCGCTGCTCTGTATAACCTGACATTCATTAAATTAGATCTAATGTCTTATGAGAGCTAATCAGGAGGTGATCTATTTGGTTGCTAGCCCTTTGGGAGATCTCCAGGTTGCTTTATGGATCTTCTTTTCAGGAAAAAGGGTATTGTATATGGTTAGTCTGTTGTTCGAGGCAAAGATTATAAGCCGATGACCATTATTGTTGCTCCCCTGGTGGATAATAAAGGATCCAATAGTAGGTTGGAATGCAGATTCTCTGCCAACCTTTACATTAAAGTCTCCCACTACTATTTTAACATTTAATGAGAAAAAAACCAAATACATGCGATTAGGTAGTGGCGGAGGCCTTGTTACATCACTAGACATTGGCCCCTACAAGTTTCAAAAAGTATAATCTTTCATGTATCTGGGATCCAAGGTGAACTCTTATAACGATGTACCACATGATATTGGCAGACGCAGTAATGCTGCCAATAGGTGTTTTCACGGTCTGGCAAAGCATTTTAAAGGCAGATTCATCTCCTGTCATACCAAAATCATCCTTTACAAGACCCTGGTTCGACCAGTACTTATGTATGGGTCAGGAGCATGGGCGACCACCAAGTCTGAAGAAAACCGACTCATGGTATTTGAGAGGCAGATCCTCAGAAAAATCTTCGGATCGATAAAAAAGAAAGAGAAAAGAAAAAACAGAGAGCTCTACGAGTTATTCAATGAAAATGACATAGTCCGGGTTTTAAAGCTGGGAAGAATCCATTGGGCTGGGCATGTCGTTCGTATGGATTACTCCGAGACCCCCAAAAAAGTATTAATGGAGGACGTATAACAAATGAGGAGAGTCGAGGCGACCCAAAGCAAGATGGCTGGACTGTATTAAAGCAGAAGTGAGAGCCTTGCTGGTCATCTGAAACTGGACTGCTGCAGCGCAAGACAGAGCCGTATGGCAGAGGCTAATCGAGGAGGCCCAGACTCACTAGTAGGTTGTAGCGTCAAATATATATGTATCTAACCCAATTAACTTTACAAATTTTTCATGTTGCAGTTTATTCAAGGAATTTGTAAGGAAGTCTGCTGTCATGTCTTCACTATGAACATAGCTGACAGCAATGTTATTATTTGAAGCATGCTCTTGGACAAAATGATGTTTGATGTCGATATGTTTTGAGCATTGATTCACAATATAATTTTTTGTTAGCTCTATGGACTCATATTGACACATTGAACTGTTATACCATTTTTAACTACATTGGGATCAATTTTAAGAATCAAATAGCCTCCTGTATAGCTAAAGACAAGCTCATATATTTTGCCTCACATAGTAATAATGTAATTGTCTTTTGTTTCTTACTACACCAAGAAACAGCAGACCCTTGAATTAAGAAGCAGCATTCCAGATCATTGCTTAGCTTTTCCTAAGTCTTTCATTTCAAAATTTCTATAGAGTTCTTGTGTTTCACTTTAGTTGTGTTCCTTATTATTTGAAAATATGAGTAGGTTATCAACAAAAAAACTATTGTTAGGGTATTAGAGCTGCTTTTTAAATAATATATGCAAGGATCAGCTTCTGACTGAGTAAGCCCGAAGTCCAGCATAACCTTTTTTATTCTTTTGTTCTAACAACGTCCACTTTGCCTCAGTCTGATAGATTGCCTTCTTTAGTTCCCAACTTTTAATCTATCTGTCATCAATTTTGGAGGTGGTGAGACATAGAGTTCTTCTTCCAGTTCGCCATAGAGATAAACTGTAGCTACATCCCTATGATATATGTGAAGATCCTTCTTTGCCGCTAATGAGAGTAGGTATCTGATAGATGCATATAATCTACAAGGGAGAAAATGTTTCTTTATAATCCCTCCCGTAAATCTGAGAGCAACCTTTTCTAACTAGGAAAGCCTTTTGTATTTGGTCGCCTACAGCTTATCTCTATGGCAACTGGAAGAAGAACTCTATGTCTCACCACCTCCAAAATTACTGACAGATAGATCAAAAGTTGGGAGCTAAAGAAAGGCAATCTATGGACCAAACTAAATTTACTAAACGTGCAACAATATTTTTGTACAAAGCTCATGTGTTGTCTTTAGAATTGTTTCAGAACTAAATGCTTACCATACTTTGATATGGACAATCGGTTAAACATTTAGCGGTTTAAAAGGAACATGATTCTTGAGCGTTGAATGGTTAATTGAGGAAGGATGTACTTAACATGTTAAAATGTTACAAACAAAGTATTTGTAGCATTTTAAAAAGGGAGGCTGTATAAGCTTACTGAAAGCAAACAAGTTATTTTTTAGCTATATATTTGTAAACTCAGTAATGTATCTGTGATAAATGAGGTGAGTAGCTTCATCATAAGCTACAGACTATAAATTTGATTATAATTTTAAAAATAAAGAAATGATAGTTTAAAAGTATTATGGTATGTAGATAATTTGCTTTAACCTTTTTTTATAGAATGTATTTACATAAACATAGAAAGAAAAGTCTTTCAATTATTAATTTGCCTTGCCATTTTGAAAACATGAGAGCAATGGAAAATCAATGCATAAAATAAAATAAAAAGTACCAAATATATCACCAAAAAATGTAACAAAATTCTTTAAAGAAAAATAAAGTATAATCATGATCTGAAGTTAGGTAGGCTCCTAATTCATCCTTTAAAGGAAATGAGAGAAAAGTATCAGTTTCCCTGGGAAAAAATAAGATCATGGATTCTGGCTTTAACATATTTAGTCGAAAATGGTGCATTTTTGTAATTCTGATTAAAAAAAAATGTGTATGACTTTTCTTCAAGAAATTGTTTAAAAAAAAATTGGATTGATATAAAAAAAAATGCACTCTCAATAAAGAATTATTCTCGGCTCATTGAAAAGCTGGAATTCAATATACTGATTTGTTTTCTTAAATTAATCAATGTTTGTCTTTATGCTAATAATTTAGTGATAGTTGAGTGCTCTTTAAATTATTCAAACAATACCTTCACATAATTTATCAGTTTTAATCTCTTTTAAATTAGATCAAGAAAAAAATGTATACTAAATGAGTGTCAAACAGGATTCAGTACAATTGATAATGTTTTCAATTTGTTAAATAGTATAAAATAAGATAAAAGGTATATTGTTTTATAGATTTTAAATCTTTTTATGGGCCAGTAAGGGATGCAATTTATGACAAACTCCGTGCATCAGTGCTTTGCTAACTCTGAATCATGAGCATGAACTGAATAAGGAGTTATCAGAACTTGAAATTACAACAGTCTTCAAATAAAGTTGTTTTTTGTCGCCGATCATAATTTCTTTGCTTTTAAATTATGTATGATTTTGTAAAAGGATGAGGGATCTGTCTTTTCAATAGAAATGATTTTGTTTTGATGGCAGGTAATCTGATTATATTACAAAAAATGCTGTATCAACTTTGTGATGGGTGGATCTTGAGAATTAATTTAATTAATCTAAAATTGTGGTTTGTATAGAAGGATGAATACAAAGGAAAAAATTATGTTACACACAAAGTTTGTAACATTTTTTTTTAGCTTTACACTTTTTTTTTAGCTCTACAAAAATAATAAAATTGAAATAGTAAATAGTTTTAACCCTAACCCTGTACTGAGTCCTGAGTACTGAGCCCAAGACCCTTCACGGGTTGTAGTGGTACAGGTTTTTTTTTTTAACCCTAACCCTAACCTTAGTATAACCCTAATAACACCTCAACAAACATTTCAAAATATTTCTCTGAATAGTAAACAAACTGAGAATTCATGTATACATTTTACATGGAAACATTTTATTATAAAAAATGATCTCAGAATTTCATCTAAATTGAACTTTTTTCATGCAGTAATCATATCAAAAAAATAAGTTTTAAATACAGTTCAATATGAATCAACGTGAATATAATTCATTAACACATCAAAAACAAAAAAAATAAATAGTTAAAACTAACATAAGGAATGGTACAGATATCGTTGACCGTAGATGTAACCAAGGAGAAGATGGTTGGGGATGGGCTCCAAAATCCAATGCTGGTCCAAAATCTTAAGGAGTGTTTAATTATGAAAAGGTGGAAAGAATAAATAAATTCCTCATATAAAGAATATTTTCTTTGCCAATTGATAGTCTAGATTATAATTTGTATCGTGAATCTAATGAAAAACAGTGGAGGTGTACATATGAACAAAACATTAATATGTGTTTTTATGTTATTTTATTTATTTTGAAATAATTATTTGTCATTTCCTGCTGACAGACTTTGTCTGCATTATATAAATATTATTATATATAGACGGTGTTAAGGTAAAATTAGGTAACTCTCAATAAAAAAAAAATAAGTGTTACGATGTTCTACCTTAACTCAATCTCAATTAAATCAAAATTTATTATTATAATGATAATATAAAATTTATAAAATTGTTATATATCTATGTAAAATATGCACTGTAAAATATAATCATGAAAGATAATTTTTCAATTGTATAGACTTTCACCAGAGGCATAGCTAGAGTAGGCCGAAGTTGGCTGCCATCCTGGGTGCCCCTTAATGTGGGGTGCCAAAATGCCAAAAAATAATTATTTTTTTTTAGGCTCTGAAAAGAAAATTTATTTTACTTGATTTAAGTCAAACATATGCTTAAATTAGTAATCATGAAATAATGCATATAAAAACAGATAGGTATGTAAGATACCAATCGATACATGTAAAGTATTGATAAAATCTTTTCGATACCATGTAGTTTTGGTATCGATACCACTGATTCAATATTCCTTTTGATATCTTTGTGGTATCAAATATTTCATTCAAGTGCTTGAATGGTAACATGTATTGATACTTTGTTGGTATAATATTTCTCTATAGCAAAAAATCTGAAATTGTGGCAGAGTGCGGAAGAGCCGGAGCTAGGATTTTTCGAGGGGGAGCAAGCTTAATTTTGCCTCCCCGTTCATTCCCCTCTCCGATAAAAGTCAACAGTTTTATAACATTACTTTAGGTACTATGTTTCTAAATAAATATCATCATCTCATTACATTAACTCATTTTATTGACTGAAGTAACGTCAATACTATCAAAAAGCAGAAAGATATTTTTTACTTAAAAAAAATAATAAACTTTCACTCAAAATTTGCCGCGCTCTGATTTCTGCCATTTAGATTGTGTTGTTCCCCAATGTTCCAGCCCTGAGAGGCAGCAATCTTGAAGTTTGCCCCGGGCACCAGTTGGCACTGACTTCACTGAAGCTGTTTAATAATTTATCTTATTCACTCTTATTTTATTTTATGTTGCTTCAATTACTGGCATTTCATAAGATACAACCAGATTAAATAACTTTATTTGTTTTTTATATTTCATCAAAATTTATCTTACCGCGCTCTGATTTCTGCCATTCAGATTAAGTTCCCCCTTTGCTCCCCCCCCCCCCCCCCATTGTTCCAGTCCTGAGGGGTGGCAGTCTTGAAGTTTGCCCGGGCACCAGTTGGCATAGCTATAGCACTGACTTCGCTGAAGCTGTTTAATAATTTTTCTTATTCACTCTTATTTTATTTTATGTTGCTCCAATTACTGACATTTCATAAGATACAACTAGATTAAATAACTTTATTTGATTTTATATATTAGATTTCATATTACAGGATTTGCCCTAAATTATGCTAACAGAGTGGAGTACCATATTTTAAACTAAGCAATATTTTTTATTTAACATTAATATTTTCCAAGCAGTGGTATGGATGTCTATTGCATACAAACAACTCCTCATGCATTATGTTTTATATACATAGATCATCTTATCAAAATTTTAACTGTATAATGATTAAGGGTACTTAATTTCTGACTTTCTTTCTAGATAAAAATTTTAATTTTCTGCTATAACATTTAGTGGCTTAAAGGAAAAATTCTTAGCATTACATCCATTTGTAATATTTATATTTACTTAATTTTATTTTTATTTCAAGGCAGGAATAAGTTCTTACCCAACAAATGTTGAAGCCAGAAGTACCCAAATATCGCCAACAAATTTGAAAACTGATGGTCGCCCTAGCATGGCAACACCCTTAAGAGACTTAAGAGAACAATACAATAAATTGCATCAGGATTATCAACTAAAGGTATTAAATAAGTACAAGTTTAGTATTATTCTTTACATTCATTTTGAATGTAATAAAATATAATTGATTGGTTTAAAATCAATAATTAACTATTTCCACTTTTAACTTCTTTATTGAACTAAATAATTCTTACCTTTGCCAGCAATGATATGATTTTTTTATTTTATTTTATTTAACACTCCAGTAAATATAATTTGGGATGTAACACCATCATATGCAATGTGATATAAGAGATATCAGCAAATACCTAGCTTTTTTTTTCATAAGGTGTAAAAAAATATACATAAATCATAATATTATTCAGAAAACTATATTACAATTTGATTGAATAATCAATGGTTCACCGTAGAACTTATGAAGGAATGAGATGGTCTGGGAGGCGGTCAAAAAATGGAACACAAATAGTAAAAACTATTTATTAATGATCCGACGTTTCGATCCACTTTGCAGGTCTTCTTCAGGGCTGAATAAACAAGATATAAAAATAAGACTAAAACAATGGTATATACAGTGAATGAATTAATAAATAAAAAAGATTTAATGAGAAGAAAAAAAAATTAAAACAGTGATGAATTTGTAAAATGAAACTGGTAGAGTAATGACAACAACTAAAAATAAATTAATGGATATTAATACATTAATAACACTGGCTATATAATAATAAAAATAGGTAAACCAAAAGAGACATAACATTAACTAAAAAATTAATAACTCTGCTAATTAAGTAAAAAAGGGAATACAAATAAATAAACAGACAAACAATAGTAACTTGAAACTCAGAGGGAGGAAGAATGACTTTGCAAAAAGCATTAAGGAGGGGGTGTAGGAATAGTAATTGGAATGTAATTAATAGTATATAGAGGAGGCAATGGGGAGGGGTTTTCATTATAATCATGACTGATGTCCCATCCTCAATGTTGTTTTCCAGCTGCTCATCGTTTTCCTTAAATCTTTAACATGCAGATGTATTTTATACATATGCAGTACTTTTAATAGCCAGTGAGGGACTGAGTCGAATGCCTTTCTCTAATCAATCCATGCAATAGAAAAATTTATTTTATTCATGGTCTTTTGGCCTGCAATGAACGACTCTATGATGAGTACATCCCTGACACAATCCCTTTACATCCCTGAGCACCTTTCCTTCAGCCAAGTTGCTCGAGTAGGATCGCAGATGGTATTCCGTTTTACTGGGAAGAATGGAGGATAAAATTTTATAAGCACTATTGAGGCAGATGATCGCTGGAAGTCTTGCAGTTCCAATATATATATATATATATATATATATATATATATATATATATATATATATATATATATATATATATATATTATACCATACTAGTTTTGGTGAGGATAGATGTCCTTCGAGAAGTCCTTATAACAAAAATAGTCGCTTTTAACATTGATACAGGCTCTGATAGATCCTGCCTTGTTATTAAATCAGAACGGACTATGTTAGCGAGTAGAGGGACATTAGAATAAACGCTAAAATAGTCAATGTTCATGTTTTTTTCGGAATCAGTATTGTAATGTCCTGACATAACATTTTAAGAATATCTGTCTGTCCTGCTATCAGTTTTTGATGTTTCATAGCAAGTATTTCATGCAAGCAGGTTAGATTTTTCAACCAGTAACTTTGAATTTCATCACTGCATGGTGCTTTCCAATTTTTCATTTTCTTTGTTGCAATGACTTCATCCTCTTTTGTTTATGTCAAATTCTGGTATTTGGGGTGCTTCCTGAAGTTCGTTATTTATTGACTTTAACTATTCAATTTCGTCATTGTGAAATACATTGTTCTCCCACAGCTTTTTCCAATAATAGATAATATTTTCAGTCTGTGAAACATTCACACATCCCTTTTTATCACTATCTAAGTTCTGATAAAACTGCTTCTTATAGTTTATGAACTTTCAATGGCTCACAGTGGTTGAAAATCGAAAAAAAACTCTGTCAAGCCAGATCTGTGAGCCACAGAAAAATAATTTTGACACTATCTTAATCACAATAAAATTTGCATTAAGATGTATACTTTCAAAACTTTTTACCGCTGATGTAATGGCCGAAATTTTGATATGTCTATTCCGGAAAGAAAAACTGAAATTGTTTCTCACCCTTGTAAACTACTTGAATAAAAGCTATGTTATAATTTTGTGGGGAGATAAGAGTGTTGACAGTTTATTTTGGGTCAAATACCAGAAACTCTATTGTATTCATGTTATGAATATGATAATATTTCGAGATTTTAAGTCAAAATAAATTAAAGCTAAACGATTTTTTACAGCAACTAATTATTTCTTAAGGCCAAAATGATAAATTTAAATATATTACAAACTTTCACTAATTTATATATTAAATAATAAATACACACACATGGAATTTGATGAAATTGATACTGGACCATTTATACACACTAGTCCCCAATTTTGGGCCAAATTGTACTAGCTGTTTCTAAAATATAGGCGTCAAGAAAAATATGTTTGCGCATGTGGAAGCAAAAGTAGGTGATGGAATCGGGCAAAATTTTTACTGGATCACTATTACTCTATTATCCATCTTAACTCCAACTTTAGGATGAATCGGATGAGCGGGGTTAATATGATAAACAAAATTGATGATCATTTATGCAATAATCGTAAATTTTCCTCTAACTAAGGAGGAGGTTCCAATCGGACCTGCCGTTTTGAAGTATAGGTGTGTCAAGGAAATTACGTTTGCGTATATGTTTGCAAAAGTAGTGGAGGGAACTTGATAAAATTGGCATGGGACCATCTAGGCAAGACCCTCCCTTCCTCCCTAATCTAGCAAGCTTACCTAAATAATTTTCTGATCTAATTTCTTATACGGGAGGAAGCAGTCGACTATTAAAATAGACAATATTCTAATGTCTCTCTACTCGCTAATATAGTCCGTTCAGATTTAATAAAAAAGCAGGATCTATCGGAGCCTGTATCATTGTTAAAACCGATTATTTTTGAAATAAGGACCTCTCGAAGGACCTCTATCCTCGCCCAAAATAGTATTTTTTGTAGAGCGTTACAATATATGTATAAATTCAACCCTCCTCCTCCCCCTTACCTGACCCACCCTTCCTCACGACATTCCTAATAGGCTTTCTGGGCCTAATAGCTTCAATGGGTATGAACTGGTACGTGTATGGATACCCGGGTATGAACAGGTATGGATTGTTAAACATAGCGGCTTTTCATAGCGAATGTATACATACACAATCACTGAAAATTTCATTAAAATCAGATTAACATTAGTAGGTGTTAGAACCGTCATATGGATTTGACAGCTTTGGTAGTGAGGAAACAATAAGCAAATAACAAGAGCAATTCCATTTTCAAAATCAAATTGTGCCTACATAAGTAATCGGACGCAGCCGTATCTTTTCTAATACTTTAGTAGGAGTCTTGTTTTAATAAAATAATAAATTTCCGACCAGTGTTCGGAAGATATATACTAACAATTTTTTTTATATTGTTTATTTTATTTGGAACATTTTATTTTGTTTATTTTATTTTTGGCTTAAAAAAACAACAAAAAAGTATGGTTTTTTTTTCTCTCATATATTGCTTGGTATAGGTGTTGTTGATTACAAAAGGAAAATAGCACTAAAAACAATTTTGAATGTCTATAATAATTATAATGTAAACAAAAAAATTTAAATCAAGCACTATTCCATTATAGGATTTGGAGGCTGGCTACTAGTGTAAAAATTGAAATATTTCTGATTAAATTAGTAAAATGTTTCAGATAACTAATCTATTTATCAATGGTAAAAAAAAAATGATTTTTCTAAAATAGGTTTTTTCCGCATTTCAACTATTCTGCACTGCCAAACAAATCATTAGAATACAAATTTTAGGTAATTTACTCTTCTTTCATTTAGTATAAAATGAATATTAGAATTTATTCATAGCCAGTCACCTCTCAGAACAAAGGGATTGGATTCAAAGTCCCAGTAGATTTTTTTCCGTCAAGCCATAACATGAGTTCTAGCTTAGAATGTAAATGGGATGTTTTTGTAGGTGAATTTAAGCTTTAACAACTTTTGTTTGAAACTTTTTTTTTATGAAATGTATAATTCGTGAAAAAAGAAAATCCACTCAGTAGGTTTCATCTTAAAATACCGAAAATTTCAAAGACTTGGCGCTCCGTAGGTCTGTTATCATTAGTTTTAGTTTAAAATATAACTGGATGTTTTCTATAGATAAGCTTAATGAGAACAACTTTTGTTTGTAATTTTTTTTTTTATAAAATGCATATTTTATAGTTTATGTTTATGTTTATGTTTATGTTTATGTTTTTTTTACAGTTTATATTGACTAAAACCATTATAAAGCTAGGTACCAATTTCGATTTCTGGATTATCATTTGTGTTATCATTTCTGGATTTGTAATCTACGCAAAAAAATGACACCATGCTCTAGACTGTATTGCAGAAGTAAGCTAATTCAATTAAAAATCTGGTGCTAGCTGACAGACTATCAACCCTTACCCTTACCCTAATGCAGCATGGCGACAGACTGCTTTGATATCTTAAATTTCTGTTTCGGATGGAACTGTTGGATGGATTTCAAAACTGAAAAATGCATTGTATTCACAATTTTTTCTACACTGTCGTTCTATCAAACTTTTTTTTTAATTTAAAATTTTAGATTTCATTTCATTCATATGTGTCCTTTTTCTCTCTTGGTGATTGAACTTTCCAAAAATTGTTTATAACGTGATTATGTTTTATTGATTAAGAAAAATAATCATGCTGGGATGTTTATAGGAATGTTGAATATTTAAATAATTTTATTTTTATTTTGACCCACTAACTTTAGTTACACATACTTGTTGTAGCCTTTATAGATTAATATAAATTCAATTAAAATATCTATGTTTAAGTGTACTAAAAAAAAAAAAAAATTCTGATTAGGTAGAAGAGATATCTATGTTGCGAGTTGAACTGGAATCTGCCAGGAGAGAATCATTAGCCTCGATAGAGAAAAGTGAAGAAGCTGAAGCAAGAGTTGATGAATTAATTGCAAGATTAAAAGCTGTTGAGGATGAAAAATCCAAGGTTGTATTAAATTTGGCAGTAATAATAATAACAACTCTGTTTAGACTTTTACTGCTTCCATTCTCATTCTAAAGTATACATTGAGGCATTCCACAACAATCCATAAATGCTCTTGAGTTCAATAGTTGATAAGGAATAACTTTTTCGCAACCAAAGGTCGTTTTATGACCAGCATTCATGTTTTCATGAACCATTGAAAGGTTAGGTAGCCACTTTATAACTGCTGGGTCTCTTTATCTCTGATTAAATCCATAGCTGATGGAACAGAAAATTAATTTTCTTCTATAATTTGGCTCGAACCTGGGCTTGGTAGTTGGTAGTCTAGTACCAGGCCCATCCTGTTCCACTTGACCCCACACAGGTCTACAAAAAAAATAATTATAAAAAGCTATTTTAGTTTTGTTAATTGATTTTTATGTAGCTCTTTGTGCTGATTTCAAAAATGACATTGGTTTTTTTCTATCACATAAGGTTTGTCTGCAAAATGAGGAGAGACTTTTTTATCAGCACCTGTTCTATTAACATACCCGAATATATACAGTTTTCAGTCCACTTTCTCTAAAATCGTAATTTCAATATTTTTTGGTGTCTGTTAGGAGGCATTACAAATATTTTGTTTGAATCTTGCAGACAATTTAATCCTCTACAAGATTGATTATTAAGCAAAGCAATTAATTCTCAATTGCACCAAAAATAGTTATTAAGGCAAAACCACTGATTTATCTATCTTTTTGATGATATTTAAAAGTGGTAAATAAATTGGACATTTAATGATATTTAAAATTGGTAAGTACAACTTTATATTTAAATTGCCCTGGAAGTGAGTTATTGTGAAGAAACTGAAAAAGTACTTTTCCTTAGCGGTTTTTCAAATTAGCAGAAAACGCACCAGAGGTGGAGGATTGAAAACTTGGATTTTTCATGAGAGGGGTAATACATACAATATAGCTGAAAATTAAAACCACCTTTTCCAACCTTATCTTTTTTTTATCTATATTCTTGAGGCTACTATTACAATATTATATAATATGAATTACATATTACTCCAAAATCTTTAATGATAAATATAATGTATATATTACTAACTGGGTGTTTTTTATTATACAAAATCTTCTAAAATTTGATATATGTATACTTCGTCAACAGCTGTATTTCAAACAATATTGGATCCACCGTGAACAATTTGGCCTTACTTTGTTATAAATTTAGTCTACATTAAAAACTTATAGTTGCTTTTGCCAATAAATAGGTTCTTCATTGTCAAAATAGGTAAAAACCTCTACATTTTTTTTTATTTTGTAAATTTTTCAAAATTTGGAACCTCTATATCTCGAAAAGCATTGAATCTAAAGAAACAAATTTGGTCTCATTTTGTTGAAAATTTAGTTTACTTTAGGAGATCACATAGTCACTTTTACCATAAATTGACTTTTCTTGGGGGTCAAAATTAACAAAAACTGAAAAAAAAATCTGAAAATTTTGCAGTTTTTCAAGTATTTCAAAAAGATCCATAAGTTTGTCACGGTCGAAAACTTGGATTTATTATTAGCCATTTATGACATACACCATATCAAAAAATCAGAACTACCTCATTTGAAGCAAGATAACCCCCCTTTTGACGGTGATTTTACTGAACTAACAGAAAAATCACATTTTTTAACCGAGCGATATATAGGGTGTAGTCATGTTTTTTTTTGAAAAGGAAGTAATCACTCAAAAATTATTCAATGTATTTAAGTACAATTGCACTATTGTAAAGCAGATGAAATTTCTTTTAAGAAATACAGTTTGTCTTACCTAAATCCATCGTAAGGATACTTTCGGGAGTGACCAATAGCGAAAAGTTTTATTAATTTTTTTAAAAATCACTCTGTACTTGTGAATACTTTTCCCAGTCCAGTTGGGCTACCGATACCCCACTTCTAGGAAAACTTCTATCAAGCTTTAATTTTGTATAAAAGAAATCAATTTTTCTTTTGGGATTGGTCTAGAATTAGCTCCTGATTTCCCAAAAAGTGTGGTGTGGAATTAGGATTCCCCAACAAAGAAGTGTTTTGAGAATGAAATTTATTAAATTCACTTTCTTTCTAACCAATAAAATAACATGGAAATACAGAATAAAAAGCTTCTTTGTGAAATAAAACAAAACTTTACAAAAAATATATCTGTAAATTAACAAAAACAATTCTGAATTTATATATGAAATGAAACTATCTCTAACAACAAAAAATAAAATAAACAGTGACAAATTAAAATTAATAATCCTTAAATATTTAAAAGAATAAAATAATTTTACCAAAGCACTAAAAAAAAAAGAAAAAAAATGCAAAGCATACTTGAAAAAAATATTCTTATTAAAATTTTCAAAAATACTGCAACTGTCACTGCTAAATGACAATTGGCACAATTTTCTCAAAATGAACATTTAACATATAGAACCTTGACAACTGACAACCATTATTGAATTAATATGAAATAGATTTTAGTTATATAGCGTTAGCTATTTAATAGCTAGAAAGATTTGAAGGCAGAGTTTAGAGTCACTCATAAACCACTTAATTATTTTTTGGGTCTTGAAGTAATTCAAAGTCAGGATGGGACAATTAAAATCCACCAGAATAACTATGTAAGAAGAACCTTGGAAAAATTTAACATGGACTCATGTAAACCAGTGTCAACTCCAATGATAGGTACACCGACACAGGAGACTTTCAAATCAGGGAGAGAGAATTTTATAAGTGAATTTCCTTACCGTCAGGCCATCGGGGCACTTATGTA